>CM056055.1:149262924-149580424 GCA_029574335.1 Rana kukunoris
CCTTTTCTCCATTACCCTACATGTTCCCTCTCCCACCTTTTCTTCCTCTTATTTTCTTTTAGTTAAAAGTGAAAACCCCTCACCTGATAAGCTTATTGCCTAAACCCATCTGCACCACAATATCGTCTCTTGGGGTAATGTCAAAGTGTAACCCAGTGGCAGCTGCTCACGCCTTAACCCCCACAAGCAATTTGTGCACCAGCCACCACTGGTGTAACCCATCATTGTACACATCTCCATATTAGCAGTTTAAAATGAAGAGCTTTGGCCAACTTAGAAAACAGCTATGATATTGATATTGCTGACCTAGCCACATTGTCTAAATAATGTACAGATACATTTTGATTACTGTGCAAAAGGGTATTTCTCAATAGGTTGCAACTTTGGACTTGGAATATGAATGTTAGGTTATATTGAAAGACTGTTGGCTTACATTTTTATTGCATATTGCAAATGATACAATTTACATGTTGCATACTTTCAAAAAAAGTTGATTAAGAATACTTTTTATTGCTCTCAACCTCTTACAAATTTCCATTTTTTTTTTTTTTTGCTGTGGCGATCTGACTTTGTTAGAAGGTGGCTACATTCATCCTCCATGGTCCCCTGCATGTAGAAATATAGTCACCCTCTCTTGCTAGACATGTGCATTTCGTTTTGTTCCAAATCGAAATTCGGCCAAATTTTTCATTATTCGGAAATTCCGATGCATCCGAATCACAATAGTAACAAATCCGAAATAACAATAAAAAAAAAAAAATAGAATAGAATATAAAATAATAAAGCAATACAATAAAAAAAAAAATAGAATTTAATAAAATAGAACATGACCGTCTTCTGAAATTCTAATTTTGTATAAAATGAATTTGAATAGAAGAGAATAACATAGAAAAATTGAATATATATTATATTTTCTACGATAGATCTATCAATTTTTTTCTAGTCTGGTCTTTTGTTTTTCTATGCTATTCTTTTCTATTCGAATTTGAATTCATTCTACACAAAATTAATTTGATTTTTAATATAAATAATTAGAATAGAAAATAGGAAAGAATAGCATAGAAAAACAATAGAACAGAAAAATATATAATATATTCTGTTCTATTGTTTTTCGATTCCATTGTTTTTTTATATTCTTTGCTAAACTTTTCTTTTCGAGTTCATTCTGTACCAAATACGAATTTTGGAAGAGATAGAGATATATATCTATATCTATTCTGTTCTTTTGTTTTTCTATGCTATTCTTTTCTATTATTTTCTATTCTAATAGTTTCTATTCAAATTATAGAATGAATTTGAATAGAAAAAAATAGTAGAATAGAACAATAGAACAGAATAAAAAATATAATATATATGTTCTATTGTTTTTCTAATCTTTACAAATATTTTCTATTACATTCTAATCTTTTCTATTCAAATTCGATTTCATTCTATACGAAATTTGAATAATGGTTATATATAGTTTACTTTTTCAAATTTTGTAAAAAAAAAAAAAAAAAATTGAATGTGGTCCAATTTGTTTCAGTTTGGTCGATTTTTTTTTGCAAATTTTATCAAAGTTTTTCGAATTTGGTCAAATTTTTTCAAATACGAAACTAAACGAATCTGGAAAACGATGTAACAAAATTTAAACTAAATAAATTTAGTTAAAGAACGAATCAAAACAAATGTTTTCATCCTGCACATGTCCATTTCTTGCTGGCTCATAATGTGCAATAGAGACTATGGGCCAGATTCAGAGAGCCATTACGCCTGTCTAACTGGTGTTAGACTGGAGTAATTTCAAATTACGTGCGTTTTCTAGCTAGTCGAAAACCTCAAACCATAAATAGACGACTGCGGGCTTCAATTTGACTGGATTACGTGTTTGTACGCCTTCGGATCTACGCTGCAATAAAATTGCGGCCACTGGGTGGACTTCCCGTCGTTTTCCGCGTCGGGGTATGCAAATGAGCTTTTGCCGACGATCCCCGAAATGACGTTCTTCAATCGCAATCTCTTACGGCACCTTTAGTCATCTTTTATTTGCGTAACACTATACCAGCTTTTTGCTGCTCTAATATTAGACAGCCCATGTTAAGTATGGCCGTCGTTCCCGCGTCGAATTTCTACGTTTTCCAACGTCTTTTATTATTTTTAACGTAAGTCGTCCGGGAATAGGAATGTTCGTAAACGCCGCTACTCAAACAACGAATGACGTAACGACGTGATTTCGCGCAATGCACGGCGGGAAATTTCTGAACGGAGCATGCGCAGTTCGATTGCCGCGGGGACGCGCTTAATTTAAATGCTTCACGCCCCCCAATCGCGTATTTCGATTACGCGGCGAGAAATAGACTACGCCGCCGTAGCGTACGGGCAAAAATCTACCAGGATTCGGTGTAGAGCCTGGTAAAATACGACAGCGTAGAGTATTTCGATTACGCAGCGGAATATTAAGTGTATGTGAATCTACCCCTATGGATTTGTGGTGTGCAGTGTATAGTAATGCGTGTCAAAGTATCATTATAAAAAGATAACCATTTTTTCTTACTGAATAGAAATTTCTTTCAACATAACACAAAAGACGTTCAGTCTAGTCTGCAAAACTTCTGGTTTGCTTTCAGGCAACCAGTAGTAAATCTCAGCATTAAATAAAATTAGAACTAAGAAATTGAGTATGGTGCATTCAATAAAGGCTTTTTCTAAAATTTGTATTTTCCCATAGTTCAGGCTCACCGCCAGATTTTCATAAATCTGTGGCGCTAACCACAATCTACCACCACAAATTTTACCTTGTTGTTTTGTGCCACAATAAAATACATATAAATATAATAAATCTCTCTTGGAAAAAAAAAAAAACTGTGTTTCTCTCTTATCCACCACTTCAGAGAGACTTTAACCACTTCCTTACTAGGCATGTATACCCCCTTCCTGACCAGGTGAAATTTCAGCTTGCGGCACTGCGTCGCTTTAACTGACAATTGCGCGGTCATGCGATATGGCTCCCAAACAAAATTGGCGTCCTTTTTTCTCCACAAATAGAGCTTTCTTTTGGTGGTATTTGGTCACCTCTGCGGTTTTTATTTTTTGCGCTATAAACAAAAAAGCACGACAATTTAAAAAAAAAAATACAATCATTTTTACTTGTTGCTATAAAAAATAGCCCAATTTAAAAAAAAAAAATCAGGTTTAGGCCGATACGTATTCTTCTACATATTTTTGGTAAAAAAAAAAAAAATCGCAAAAAGCAACTGGTTTGCGCAAAAGTTATAGCGCCTACAAAATAAGGGACAGAATTATTATTTTTTATTATTTATTTTTTTACTAGTAATGGCGGCGATCTGCGATTTTTATTGCGACTGTGACATCATGGCGGACACATCGGACACTTTTGACACATTTTTGGCGCCATTCACATTTAAACTGCAATCAGTGCTATAAATATGCACCAATTACTGTATAAATGTGACTGGCAGGGAAGGGGTTAACACTAGGGGGTGAGGAAGGGGTTAAATGTGTATCCTGTATGGTGTTCTAACTGTGGGGGGAGGGGGGGTGACTGGGGGGTAACCGATCTGTGTCCCTATGTACAAGAGACACAGATCAGTCTCCTCTCTCCAGTGACAGGACGCTGTCATTGTGAGAGTCGGCAATGAGAAATGATCTCATATGTTTACATATGAGATCATCTCTCATTCGCCACACAGATCGCATCGCAAACGGCCACTCTGATTGGCCGTTCGTGGCGATCTGTGATTGGCTGTGTCCAAGGGACACGGCCAGTACACAAGTTCCCCGCTGCGCGCTCTGGAGCGCGCGCTGGGAACAAAGAAAGGGGCTGCCGTGAAAACATGGCGGCCCGGAGATTTAGAACCACCCTGCGGCCGTATATAGTCGTACAACCGTAAGGAAGTGGTTAATTATCAAGTTCAGTGTTATTTGTTCAACATTTTATTTATATGTATTTATTGTGATACAAAACACAGAGAAGCACAGGATACAATTTGTGGTGCTAGATTGTGGTTAGATCTACACCCATTTGTTTTTGTTTTCTACTAGACACATATGAGAGTGTTAATGGGTAAGACAGCTTTAAAAAGGTGGTTGTAAAGGCAGAAGTTTTTTTTTTTTTTTTATCTTAGTGCATTCCATAGCATTAAAGATACAAGCATCATGATTTTTTGGTTTGTTTTGTTAAATAACAAACACAACCTTAGTATCACTTTAAAGGGGTTGTAAAGGTAAAGAAGAAATTCCCCTAAATAGCTTCCTTTAATTTAGTGCAGTCCTCCTTCACTTACCTCATCCTTCCATTTTGCTTTTAAATGTCCTTATTTCTTCTGAGAAATCCTCACTTCCTGATCTTCTGTCTGTAACTCCACACAGTAATGCGAGACTTT
Organism: Rana kukunoris; assembly: GCA_029574335.1. Taxonomy (NCBI): domain Eukaryota; kingdom Metazoa; phylum Chordata; class Amphibia; order Anura; family Ranidae; genus Rana; species Rana kukunoris. Next base: position 149,267,307 of record CM056055.1, read on the forward strand.
CTCCCTGGTGTGGAGTGTCGTGCTCGCCCCCGAGAGGGGGCGAGCAGGAAAGTCAGGACGCCCACTAACACACAGCTCCTTTATCTGCAACATAGAGAGGATCCTGACTCTCCTGCTTGCCCCCTCCCCCCTCAAGGGGCGAGCACGACACTCCACACCAGGGAGAAAGCCTCCTATTACTGTGGGGAGTTACAGACAGAAGAACAGGAAGTGAGGATTTCTCAGAAGAAATAAGGACATTTAAAAACAAAATGGAAGGGTGAGGTAAGTGAAGGAGGACTGCACTAAGGTAAAGGAAGCTATTTAGGGATTTTTTTTTACCTTTACAACCCCTTTGAGGTTGTCACTATAGCAGCTCACAAGTTTTAATAACGTTACATATAGTATAACCAGATTCCCCTATACCTACGTGAAGCGCACAGGTCCTGCTCCTTGGGGTGCTGTCCACACAGCCGTCACAGACTGTTTCAAATTACCATTGGTATGGCTGACAGCTTTATCCTGTATAGAAAGAAGAAAGAACAAAAGAAAAAAAAAAGGAATTCAATTATGCAAACCCTAACAAACTTCTTATTTGCTCCCTCTTTTTTTTTTTTTTTTTTACATTTACCATTAAAGCATTTTGACATATCGGTGCCTTCAAATTTTCCCTATAAAAGGGGTCGAAAAGAACGTCGATTTGACCCCACTAATGATTAGGAAATCGAACAAACATTTCTAAAACAGTTTTTTGAAGGAAAACATTGTTTTGTATGGGCAGCATATAATATATTACGGTTCTGTCTGAAAAGTGGCAGGTAACGACCGCCCGCCGCAGTTGTACTGCGGCAGGATGGCTATCCTGTGCAAATCTCCGTCATTGTGCGTCAGCTCTCACAGTTGCAGGCTGGCGCGTGCCAGCGACCTGCGATCACCTAGTACAGAGGCAAAATGGTGATCTCTGTCATGTCCCAGGCAGCCCATCTCCCCTACAGTAAGAGCACACTTAGCTCCTTCCCTGCCAGTGTCATTTTTATATTGGATCAGTGCATTTTTATAGCACTGACCAATGCAATAATGTCACTGGTCCCCAGATTTGTCCGCCGCAATGTCACAGTCATGCAAAAAAATAAAAAAAGTCCCTAAATCTATCCCAGAGTTTGTAGACGAGATAAATTTTACGCAAACCAATCAATGAACGCTTATTGTGATTTTTTTTTACCAAAAATATGTAGAAGAATATACATCGGACTAAACTGACAAATACATTTTTTCTTTTTTTTTAACATGTATTATTATTGCATAAGAAAATAAAATAAAAATCTTCTTCAAAATTGTCGCTCTTTGTTTCTTTATAGCGCAATAAAAACCCCAGAGGTGATGGGGGAGGGCCCCCTCAATTTTGTTTGGATACAATGTCGCACGACTGTGCCAATTGTTAGTTAAAGCGACGCAGTACCGGATCACAAAAAAGTCCGATCTTTACCAGATTCAACCTCCAATAGTATATACAGTATATCTCTTCTGTCTGTTAATTCTCAGAGTGGATTCGAGATTTTGCTCTCTAACCATATAGTTGGTTATTTATATTAACCACTGCATAGAGATCTAAAAATAAAAATTGCCTTTTTTTTTACTTTACATATTAACTAAAATTATACACCACTATTTATAAGGTTATTATCCGATTAATAGAAACAATAAATCGGCTAACTAATCGATTATAAAAAATAATCGTTAGTCGCAGCACTAGTGAGATTTAAAGCCTACGGCCCAGATTCAGAGAGAATTAGATTATCGTAGCGTATCAGAAATACACTACGCCGCTGTTTTTTACCTGGCTCTACGTGGAATCCAGGTAGATTTTGTCCAGTAAACGACGGCGGCGTAGTGTATTTCTCCCGTCGCAATCCATCTACGCGAGTAGGGGGCGTGAAGCATTTAAAATAGGCGCGTTCCCGCGGCGATCGAACTGCGCATGCTCCGTTCGCAAATTTCCCGCCGTGCATTGCGCGAAATCACGTCGTTACGTCATACGTTGTTTGAGTAGCGTCGTTTACGGACATTTCTATTCCCAAACGACTTACGTAAAAAAAAAAAAAAATAATTAAATTTGACGCGGGAACGACGGCCATACTTAACATGGGCTACGCACCGTTAGACCAGCAAAAAGCTGGTCTAACAGTACGTAAAAAAAAAATAGACGTAAGTGATTGCGAAGACCGCTCGTATCTTCGTGGATCGCCGTAAAAACTCATTTGCATACCCGACGCATCAAAACGACGCAAACTCCTCCCAGCGGCCGCAAAAATATCACAGCGTAAATCCGAAGGCTTACGAAGACGTAAGCCTCTCGGATCGAAGCCCGAAGCCGCCGTATCATGGTTTGAGGATTCAAACTAGTGATACGGCGCGCAAAATTTGAAACAGGCGTAATTGCTCTATGAATCTGGGCCTACGTTTTTTTTCATTGGACATTTGGCCTGCATGTACTAGGCTTAAGTGTGAACCCAGTGTTAGTCTTGGGTTTCTGTAAGTGAGACTCAATCACAGCACAGTGCTTTGTGGGAACAAGCACTGCAGACTGTACAGTGTCTACTGTATATAGGTTGTAGGTTAGAGTAATTAATTATGCACCTTAAACCACAGCTAATTCTAAGCACAATTTAGCCACACCCAATTTTTTTTTGTTATATCTTATTCGTCCTATCCAAGGGAGTGCCTTAATTTGCAAAGTCGTGAGGTAATGTTTGAACTTCCCTTGTCAACATGCATTTTGTCCTGTGAATTCTTTACACTAAATTCTGCTATGATCACCAACATCCAGTCAAAATCCAGAAAAGTAACCACATGACTTCAGAAAAGGTGTGGGGGGTGGAAATTAAAAAAAATAATGCCCGTCTCAAGCTAGTGCATGAGATATGTAAACAACCTGTCATTCACAGTAACAGGGAAGAACGGACAACATAGGTGTGCGCAGCCTTTGGCATTAGGGTGTGCACCCCAAAGCTCAAACACACTGTACCGATCACTCACAAGGTTCATTTAGAAAAGGAAGGGGCCGGTAAATGGCATATTTACTGGCCCCTTTCCCCACTCATCCTAAAACATCCACAGCAACAACAGGTGGGAGAGGAGGGAACCTGGCAGTGCTGTGGGGGGAAGGAGGGGGAGCCAGGTCAGTAGGGGGAATCTGTTTCGCACAGGGGGATTAGGGTGTGCCTGGGCACACCTGGCACACCCTGTGCGCACGCCTATGACGGACAAAAGTTTGTCCGTTTATTTCACAAAAAAAAAAAAAAGAAAAAAGGGAGGATTGCTCAGAGCTGGACTAAGGCCGCGTACACACAATCTGTCAAACCGATGAGAACGGTCTGATGGACCGTTTTCATCAGACCAAACCGATCATGTGTGGGCCCCATCGGTTATTTATCCATCAGTTAAAAAAAATAGGAACTTGTTTTAAAATTATCTGATGTATAAAAAAACCTATAAAAAAATAAAAAATAAAAAATAAAATAAGGATCGTCTGTGGGTACCTCCATCGGTTAAAAATCCATGCATGCTCAGAATCAAGTCGACGCATGCTTGGAAGCATTGAACTTCATTTTTTTTCAGCACGTCGTTGTGTTTTGCGTCACCGCGTTCTGACACGATCGTTTTTTTAACCGATTGTGTGTAGGCACAACTGACCATCCGTCAGCTTCATCGGATAACTGATGGAAGAATACATCAGACCGTTCTCATCGGTTTGACCGATCGTGTGTACAGGGCAAGACTGGGAACAAATAGGAAGTCTTATACTCTACATTGTGACAGCAAAAAAAAAAAAAAATGGGGTTTACATCCACTTTAAGTTACAAAAAATAAGTATTAACAACTTTATCGGTGCCCCTCAGCACAGCACAGCCTCCCCTGTGCCCACCATTGCAGCCTCACCTGGGCAGAGGAAGAGATGGCGGCTGAATCATAACTGGAGGGAAAAAAAAGCTATGGGATCACAGAGCAGGATAGCACGTGGGAACAGCTTACATTACAAAAAAAAAAAACATGACAATTGTGCGGTCGTGCGATGTGGCTCCCAAACAAAATTGACGTTCTTTTTTCCCCCACAAATAGAGCTTTCTTTTGGTGGTATTTGATCTTTTTTGATATTTGATCTTTTTTTGCGCTTTAAACAAAAATAGAGCGACAATTTTGAAAAAAAATGCTATATATTTTTTACTATAATAAATATCCCCCAAAAATAATAATAAAAAAAAAAATTCCAGAGTTTAAGCCGATTCTAAAATAAATAAAAAAAAATAAAAAAAATTGTAATGAGCGTATATTGATTGGTTTGCACAAAAGTTATAGGGCCAGATTCACGTACATCTGCGCATTATCGGACCGGCGTAGCGCACCGCCTTTTAATTAGACTTGCGCAATGTAGCAGCGCAATCACCCTATTCTCGTCGGTTTTGCGCAGAAATTTGCGCCTGCGCAACGTTATTTCAGAGGCGCAAGGCGGAGTAATTCAAATTGGGAAGGACGTGGGCGTGTTACATTGAAATGAGCCATGACCCCATGCAAATGAAGGGCCGGCCGGCTCGCGCATGCACACTTGAAGCAGACCATGGTCAGCACCTCTGTGCGCATGCTCACAACTCGGGAATGGCGCAATCAGTGAAATTGGAAGTGGACTAGGGCAAAATAGTGAACTACGCAGACAGCATAAATAGACAGACAGAAACGCACTTCCTTTGCAAAAGTACATCCCTTTGTATCCCTCCCTATACAGCAAGGTGCTTTTGTTCGGTTTGTTGCGTTGTGATTTGTCTTTGTTATATTTGTGGACTGTGTCATCTAGTGTTTTGTGTAAGATATTTGAAAGTGTTTTTTGGTGACTGCTTGTGAGACTTTTTGGTTGATTGATTTTTGTTTGTTTGTTTTCTTGCTTGATTTTTCCTGCTTGTTTTTGTGAGTGATTTTTGCTGACTGTTTGGGAGAGAGTTTCTGTATGAGTATGACTGAGAGGAAGAGGAAGTTAAATTTTACTTTGGGGGAGAAACAAATTCTTGCCCGGGCCATTTCCCAATATGGGCGTTTCCTCCACGGCCCGGAGAGTGCCAACACCACCCCGGCCAGGGGTGGACATTTTTTTTTTTTTTTTGTGATGTGAATGTTTTTGGAATGTGGGGGTGATATTCCTGCCGGCAAAGGGGTGCCACCCTCAGTTTTGGTGGAGAAGGGTTCCCCAGGACCAGGGAGAAGCGATTCCCAGGTCCGTGTGAATGGTGTATGAATGTACAGTGACATAATTGGAGCCTGGGCGTGGCGTTGCTGCTCACAAGTCCAGCATGGTGGGCTTGTGCTAATCCAATTATATGAGGATGTGATGTGTCTGTGCTAGGGACCACAGTGGTGTGCATGCATGCATTCTCATTGTGCCATGATTAATGTGTGCTTTTAACGTGCAAAGATGCCTAATGTGAGCTGCCTCCTGGCTGCTCTTCCCTCAGAAGACGGGGTAGCCTTGGTTAGGGGGGTTCCGTATAGGAGTCATGAGATGGGGTCCCAGTGCATATACAGAGTCACCCTGAAGGGATAAGACAGGAGGATGTTAGTAGTGCATGTGCCCCTTGTAATTTCAGCATCATGGGTGGGACAGTCATGCCTGCCACCCATGACACTCACCAACCAGCCAGCTGTCCCCATACATGTTCTGTTGGAAATCTGTGGGGATGGGGCTATGATTGTATATGTAGCTGTTATGGGTGTCATGGGTGGTGTCATGTGTTGGTGATGTCCTCCTGCAGGTTTGTGGTTAATTCCAGGATGGCATGAGGGGTGAATCTGAAGAAATGAGACACCTCAGAATCTCTCATGCCAAAGATGTCTATGCGTGTGTGATATATCAAGTGAAGAATGAGGGGCTTGTATCAGATTAGATTATTATATCCATCAAGGTTTGAAAGGGCTATTAATAGATAGTGAGACCGTGTTTGTAATTTGTATGTATGTTATGTATTGATGTATATATGTATGTATATTTCTGGTCAAAATGTTTATAAAAAGCAAAGAATTTTTTTTGTGAAAAAAAATAAAAAAAATAATACACTCCCGTGCCCTCCTCCTTCTTTGCTCATCTAAAGTCAGTAGTATAGCTATGAGCATGGATGCCACTGACATGTTGGCATACAGATTGTTGTGCAACACGTGTGACTGCTCAGCTCCTCACTAACAGTGTTGCTTTCTCTGACATGTAGACGAATTGTCTAATTTTATACCACCTTTTATATGGTCTAATTTTAGACAGGCCGTACATCTGTTGCGCACAGCGCGTAGCCTGCGCTGCACCAACGTTCTTTTGTGGATCCCCGTAACTCCCTCATTAGCATATTTGAATAGCAAATCAATGGTCTGTCTAGCGCAGTTTTGCGCGGACGGATGCGCCTGTCTATCGAAATTACGCCGGACAAAAAAAAGTAGATTTCTTGCGTATCTCGTTTTGGGGATGCGGAGTATCGAAACGAATGTGCAAATTTAGACTTACGCCGCGCATCTCCTGTTACGCCGGCGTAATTGCTCTGTGAATCTGGCCCATAGAATCTACAAAATAGGGGTAGTTTATGGCATTTTTACTAATAGTAAATGGCGGTGATCTGCGATTTTTATCATGATGACTGCGACTTTATGGCGGACACATCGGACGCTTTTTTGGGACCATCGTCATTTTTACATGGATCGGTGCTATAAAAATGCACTGATTACTGTGAAAATAACACCGGCAGTGACGGGGTTAACCACTAGGTGGCGCTGAAGGGGTTAAGTGTGTCCTAGAGGGGGGTTAGGCTGTGTGTGGCACGACGCTGATCACCACTTCCGATTACAGGAAGCGTTGATCAGTGTCCTGTCACTAGGAAGACTGGGGAAATGCTTGTTTACATCAGCATTTCCCCCTTCTTCCTCTCTGTGAGACGATTGCGGGTATCCCTGCAGACATCACGGAGCTCCCGGCTGCGCGCGCATCCACAATGCGGCTTCTTAAAAGGGAACTTATATATACACGTCTATCTGCATGCCCGTGCCATTCTGCCGACGTATATAGTCGTGCTATGGTCGGCAAGCAGTTAAAAGCATACAATTGCAGCATGCTTTTAACATTCCTCAAACACCTAGTAAATCAGCCTGATTATAATATGGACAGCGCACAGAGCTGTTCACATTATCAAAACACGAAGCTACATGTCCAGTTTGTTAGTAATTAAAGCTCCTCAACTCCTTTCATTCAAGTCTTTGGTAATGCCCAAAAACACGCCAGCATGCACTTGTGATGTGTTAGGCCTTGTTCATAACAAAATACAGTGGCACCTCGGATTGTGAGTAACGCGGTTAACGCGCGTGTTCACGTGCGTTTCGCAATACGAACACTGTATTTAAAAAAAAATTAAAAAAAGATTCGGTTTGCAAGTGTTGTCTCCCAAAACTATCAGGATTTAAGCCAAAGCAGTGTGCAATACTGTTTGGCCTGAGGTAGGGGGGCGCCGGAGACGAGCAGAGCCGCATGGCGCCTATTGCTAATGCTCAGAAAAATCACAGAAATACTCAGTTACCAAGGTTTTCCGAGTTCAGCGGAGGTGTCCTCAGCCCTTTCTGAGTGTTTACGAGGCTCTCCGGCGCACCCCCCCCCACCTCTGGCCACATGTGGTATTGCATGCCATTGAAGTCAATGTGGAACAAATAATTTTAGTTTCCATGGACTTCAATGGGGAAAATCACTTTGATATTACTTTGGATTACAAGCATTCTCCTGGAACGGATCATGCTTGTAATCCACGGTACCACTGTAGACATCTGTGATGCTTTTTTTAACACACGTCAAACATTTGCAACAAAAGCGCCAAACAATGCTCATTAACACTATGGGAGAGTTTGTTTAGCAATAGTATTTTGAGCAAGTGTGAAGGCCATAGTTGTACTTTAAATTAAGAATGTTCAGCTGTAACAAAAAAATAAAATAAAAAATAAAAAAAACATCAATAAGCTTATGGAATGGATATAAAAAATAAAAAAAAAAAGAGCTTACCGCTCCTGTGTTGCAAGATAGTATTTGAGCGTTCTTATCTGTAGTGCTGAACGTTCCAGTTATTTCATTTCCTCCCATTGATCGAGCTTCTAAAAGGAACCCTTTAAAACTTTGTGATACACTGCCTTGTATGGTTACTAAATGGAATGAAGTCGAAAGATTAGTGACCATCTGGAAACACACAACAGGGTAGATTTACTTAAAATGTATCTATGGTCAAAAATGTAAAATCATACATTCCTTTCCACATTGTATTTCAATTCTACCTAACTCCTACTTTAATGAGCAATCTTGAAGTTTGTAAACTTATTTTGTGAAGACAAACACATTTACTGACTTGAATTTTGTGACACATAATCACTTTACCCTGTGAGTAGGCACTGCTGTGTCACATTTCACAGAGCCTGCCTTCTGAACTACAGATGTGCTGAGAGGAGGAGCTTCCGGAGGCGGAGTCAGGACAGGAATCACTCTTTGCAGGCAGCAAAGCACCACGGGATACATAGTCCTTAGAAATTGGAAGTAAACGCATAGCTCCCAACCATGCCTAAATTGGAACAACGTCTCTCTGTTGCTCTTTCCTCCTCAAATCCGCTCTATAGCCAAATGACGGCTACAGAGCTGATCTACTTTGCCGGGAGGGCATCAATATACGTCCTCCCATGCTCGAGCGGCCTGCGCGCTCTGACCAGCGAGTTAAAAAAAAAAAAAAGAATCGCTGGATCACAGATCGAAGTAAAGGGGGGGGGGGGGGGGGTCGATCCCGATCCCTTATACGTGATCAGCTCTCAGCCAATGACAGCTGATCATGTGATGTAAACAGATCCGGTAGTTGCCTATTTGTTCTCTGCTCACGCTGATAGCGTGAGAAAAAAAAAAAGCTGATCAACGGCTGTCAGAGGGACATCTTTCCTGATCAAGGAGGGCAGCCGCCAGCTTATCTGTGCCACCTGCCAGTGCAAAATAGTGCCACCTACCAGTGCCACCCATCAACGTCACGTGCTTCATCAGTGTCACCTACCAGTGCCCATCAGTGTCACCTACCAGTAATACCTATCAGTGCCACCAATCAGTGCCATCTTATCAGTGGCCATCAGTACCGCCATGTTTGTCCCCATCAGTGTCGCCTTATCTGTGCAGCCTATCAGTGCCACCTCAACAGCGCATATCAATGAAGGAGAACATTTTTATAACAAACGATGAAACATGATTTTTTTTTTGTTTAGCAAAAAAATAAAAACCCCAGGGGTGATTAAATACCACCAAAATAAAGCTATTTGTGTGAAAAAACGATAGAAATTTCATTTGGGTCCAGTGTTGCATGACCCCGCAATTGTCATTCAAAGAGTGACAGCTCTGAAATCAGGTGCTCGAGTCTGACCCCGCAATTGTCATTCAAAGAATGACAGCTCTGAAATCAGGTGCTCGAGTCTTGTTACCTATCACCTGATTGACTGAAGCGACAGGTGCTGTAATTGGATGGCTATCAGGCATCCAATCATAGCAGAGGATGGGAAGAGGACGGGAGAAGACAGTTATCGAGGACTCGGAGCGTGGAGGACAGCTATGTGACCCGAGACAGGCAAGTGCAGGATGGGCACACTGGCAGCAATTTATGGGCACAGTGGCTGCGCTTGATTTTTTTTTTCAGTTTGTTTGCCACCCCCCCCAAAAAAAAAATATGGAGCACAAGCCGCCACTGGCTTTGAACATCCAATTAGGTTTTAGAAAAAAATCAACCCTAATGCCGCGTACACACGATCCTTTTCCAAACGTGTCTAACCTGGCGACGTAAAACGCAACGACGTGCAGAGAAAAATAAAGTTCAATGCTTCCGAGCATGCATGGACTCGATTCTGAGCATGTGTGAATTTTTGACCGATGGATTTCCCCCCCAGACAATCGTTTTTTTTCTATCGGTTTTTTAACCATCAGAAAATTTTAAAACAGGTTCTATTTTCTTTTCATCAATGGGAAAAAAACGATGGGGCCCACACACGATCCGTTCGTCCAATGAAACCAGTCCATCAGACTATTTTCATCAGAAGAACCGATCGTGTGTACAGGGCATAACTCTAGGCTTACTAACTGTGGAAAAGTGCGGGTGTACCAAGATGGCCGCAACGCAACGTCACTTCACTTCAGTTGCATATTTAGATCGGTAGTGGCGGCTTCCTGACAGAACACCAGCCTATGTGTGCATGGATAAATAGAGAACATGGGAAGTTTACTGGCTGCAGAAAAAAAAATCATCTGAAACCTAAAACAGCAGCTGTATAAAATCCAGTGTGCATGAGACCTAAAGTGTAAAGTACAACTATTGTGTAGCACTGCAAAATGGGGAGCAAAGCCTGCAGAAGTAGAGGGGCAGCAAGGGAGACCTGCTACCTGTAAACAACTTTAAAAAAAAAAAATTACTACAGCAGATTTTGTAAATTTTTTAATATAAATATTTAAAATAAATCTGGAGTTGACTCATAAACCAGGCCAATTTGCAAATTGTGAATTTTTGCCTGCCCGCATGTATTCAAATTTGCCTTAACTGAGTCATGTGATAAAAGAACGCCGAGTGCAGAATGATTGCAACTCAACATAAAAACCTTGTAAAACCTGTTTTGCATCTCCTTCATCCCCTATATCATTGTGTGGCAGCCATGAGAATGTTCCTGTGAGGTCATGCAGTTTTTCACAATAGTAGATATGTTACCACTTCAGGGTGTAGCTGAAGAAAGACGCTGTGTAGGGACATGCGACTATTTATTTTCCCATTCCATAACAATCCGTGAAACCTGCAGATCTGTTTACCCTGAGTGAAGCTTTTTATTACCTGTCAGCTACATATGATAAACCTGTAACCAGCTGTTCTCTGCCTAGTAAAGCATTTTCATCTCTAAAGTCTACACCGATGCAGTGTTTATCTGGGATTAAGCTCTTAATAAAGAAGAGAGACCTGTATTAAAAAATAAACACCAACAAACTGATTATGTTATTGGTAATGGGTTTTACACAATGCCGACAGCAAAATGTATTTAACGACACGTCAGTATTCAGAATCAGGAAGTGTGACTTGTCTTTGAATTGGGAAGGTATAATCATTAATATATTGACATTGCAGGTGCCAAAGATGTCATGTTTCATGGCGGGCTCCCAAAGCCAAGAAAAAAAAACACAATGGGGGTTATTTACTAAAGGAAAATACACTTTGCACTCAGTGTTGCCAACCGTCAGTATTTTTACTCACAGCCAGTAAAAAGTGGGCACTTTTGCCAGTAAAAAATATGGCTGTGACACTCGGCTCAGAACTGCACATGCACAGTTCGGGTCCGGAGGCGGCCGAGACCGTCCAAGTGCCTTCTACAGTCAGTGCCAGTAGGGGATGGGATTGGTGGAGGTAGTGTCTGAGAGTGTCGTGCGATGTCATGGTGCAAGGGAGCCAAGTGGAGCGGCTGAAGCCTTGTGTGCGGATCTGAGGGATGGGAGCCAGAAGCAGGACTGTCAATGCCGTTTGGAGTGGAGGGACCACTTTGTGTGGAGAGAGACTGTCACTGTGACTCTGGAGGAGACATGTTGTGTTGGGGATCTTTGCTGCTGCACACTGCTGTCAGTGCCACTGTGAGAGTCTATTTCATGTTAGACATGTGCATTCGTTTTCGTTAGAATGCATTTTCGTTCGAAAATCTGGATTTTTCGTTATCGTTTTAACAAACGAAAACGAAAGTGCAAGAAACGAAAACCGAAAGATCCGACATAAAAAGTGCTTTATTTTCATTTTGGTAAAAATTTGATATAGAGAGATTCGACATCATAGAGAAAAGATTCGACATTATAGAAATAATAGATTCAACATTACAGAGAATAGATTTCGATTTATGAGACGTAAAGATTCGACGTTCCATCGAATTTTTCTTTGATCATTCACCAGCAACCAAAAAGATTTGACGTTCCGTCGAATATTCTTTTGACCATTCGACAGAAACCAAGTATTATTGGATTTTCGGACGAAAGCTATTCCCCAACGAAAAACTAAATAAATCAAAACGATTTTCGGGAGTAACTAAATAAATGTATTTTCCAAACGAAAACGAAAAAACAAAATGAAATATTCCAGTCTGCACATGTCTATTTCATGTTTGTGTGCTGCCTGTTCTAATTTCTTTCCCTCCAAGTCCTGTCCCTGAGCTACCTACTTACTATATCGAAAAAAGAATAAGAAATACAGTATGTTTTTTGCCTTAATATCTACCTTAAATCATGTCTAGTTGCATGTTGTACTTATTTGTAGCCTAAATACTGACATTTGTACTTGGAAAAGCCAGTAAAAAAACTTGGCTGTGCTAGTAAATTTTGGATGTTGTGTCAATAAATTTCAATTGGGTAGGTTGGCACTGGGCCAGATTCTCGTACATTTGTGTATTTTTATTCTGACGTAGCGTATCCCATTTACGCTACGCCTCCGCAGCTTTTACGGGCAAGTGCTGTATTCTCAAAGCACTTGCTCCGTAATTTGCGGCGGTGCAGCGTAAATGGGCCGTCGTAAGCCCGTGTAATTCAAAGTAGAAAGGAGGTGGGCGTGTTATATTTAAATTAACCCCCCCCGCGCGCCGAACGAACTGTGCATGTGCCAGCCGTAAACGTAGCCCAGTGCGCATGCTCCAAATCACGTTGCAAAAAGTCAATGAAACGGATGTGAACGTCACTTACGCAAAGCCCGAGTTACGCAAACGACGGAAAAACACGACGCTGTCCAGACATCCATACTTAACATGGCGTACGCCGAACCTACGCAAGGTTACCCCTCATATAGCAGGATTAACCTTACGCTAACGACGTAGACTACGACGATGGGGGCGCAAATACGTTTGGGAATACGCGTATCTAGCTCATTTGCATATTCAAAGCAGAAAGCGACGGAAAGCCACCTAGCGGCCAGTGTAGAATTGCATCTAAGATCCAATGGTGTAAGTGACTTACGCCAGTCGGATCTACGCCAAATCTAAGCCAAGAATCAGTCACATTGATAGGAGGGCTCAGAAACAGAACTACGACGGTGTATCTGGAGATACACCGTCGTATCTCTCCTGAGAATCTGGCCGACTGTTTGCACTGCTGTTTTTTATTTTCCTTAAATGTCCCCCTCAGATCTACAGCAACTGTACTTCCAAGTGCACTTTTAGTGCAATTTGAACTTGTAGTGCAATTTGAAATTGTAGTGCAAAGTGGATTTGCATTTAGTAAATTACACAGACACAAAGGGGGTTGTTACAAGATTCCCTGGCCTTGAAAAGCTGAAACATCCAGTACATGTTGCCAAGTGGTCATCATTGCCAGAAGTTGTGTTCAGCTGCTTTGAGATCTTAGCGTGGTGTTGTAAAGTTTCCACTTTTCCTACAGTCCCAACCCTGACAGCCTTCCACTGTCTATGAAAAAAATTTAGAATGGATTTCAGGCATGGGTATTTTTATTTTTATTTTTACATAGTTATATTCATCCACCTTGGACCAATGCAACTATGCATAGAGCATACTTGGCTGATGCCCCTGGGAGCTGGAAATCACTGAAGCAGACACCACTACTACAGTGATCTACACTGAATTCCGAGGTCCAGCGATGAGCGGCTCCACTTCTGCATTCTGAATACAGGAGATCAGCCTACGTGAAAATGCTTTGTATTTTCTGAATAAAAGCAAATCATTCTCTGATTGGATGAGGAAGAGGCAGGGCAGTGATGTCACTCTCTCCACCTCATCCAGAGAACGCTTTGCATTCATTCAGAAAATACAAAATATTCTATGAATGATGCCCATGCCAAGTGGCTGTCCTCATGTGTTCAGAATGTGGAAGGGCAAACGCTCAGGCCAAACCCAGTAGTTAGTTGAGATCACCAGAGTTAGTTAGCAGTCATTTTGAGCTTCCACGGGTATTGGCCAGGTATGAAATATACATACATTTTTCTTTATTTCGGCCAGAAAACCCACCCCAATACCAACTCTTTCCCCCAGAGATGAGCTGCCTTGATCACCTACACTTTTTACTGATACTCTAAAACAGGCCAATGGAACATTCCATTTTTCAGTACTAAAAAATAAAATACAAAAACAATATTTGAATATGTATTTAATTATTATGAGAGCTTAAACAAATAAAGGTTAAAAAATTTTTTTTTTTTTCTGGCAAACATAAACAATTTTACAGATTGATGTTTAAAAGCCCTTTGTTCACAGATGTCAATAGCTCAAGCTAAAATGTACACAGATGAAAAAGAGCAGCAACTCATCCCTTCTCAGTCAAACAGGGCCTTAAAAGCAAACAGTCTCTGCTGTGATCTCTCGTTAACCACTAGGGGATTAGAAAATCCCTTGTTATGTATGAAAAGTTTATTTATAAAACAGCTTGTATATGTTCCAAAAGTTAAGAACCAACTTTAAAAAAATAACCAAACACAAGTTGACCTAAAACCATTCACTGTTCCTTTAACAAATTGTACTAATTGTTGTAAATGTTCACATCATTAATTTAAATTAACATGTATCTCAAGCCAAAAACTGTTTTCCAATTTTTGGATAGAGTGGGTCAGATTTTTTTTTAGCTATCTAGGGCTCAAAGAGATTTACCCTCACTTCCTGTTTGGCCAACACTAATTTACCAGACAGGAAGTGAGGGGAATTCTTCACCAGCAACACTATTTTGTAGAGTGGGATGAGGGGGGATAGAATCCTTTTTTTCCATCTGTGTCCCTGTTGTAGGTTTCCTACCTTCCTGTCTGGGGAAATTGTTGGAAAATGTCCAATAGATCAAATATATGGATTTGTGCGGCACTATATATTGCTATTTCTAACAAATGCATATACAAAACATGTTTATGTATAAATAAATTATGTGTTTCTGCTTTGGGATGCACACCTGCAGTAGACTGTGCACACCTATAAATAGCTGTGTATTCTTAAGCTATAGCTCACACCATATTGTTACTGTATGGGCATATTTGCTAATGTAGTGCCTAGGTACTTTACGGTACCGGTGCTAGTTAAATTTAGAGGGAGATCAGAGTGTAGTTAAACTCTGATCCAAATTGTTATGTGCAAAACAGGGTCTCTGTCTCAGCTTGGCTGTGCTGCAGGCTTATTCTGCTGTACTGGGGTGTTCTTCCAACCCCGGTGCTACAGGTGGCATCAGTGGAGTCAAGGTTTGGGTGCTCTTTCCCAGCAGCCAATCAGGAGGGTTCGGCCTCGCTGTGCATGCTGGAGAGGGGTATTAATGGGGAAGACACCATTGGTTCTGGGTTTGCCATCTTCTTCGAGTGTGGCACCCACCTTTAGGGTGACCACATCACAACGCCCCAGCGTTATGGCCTACCTGGCCGGGGCGTGCGTGCCACACAGTCTTCCGGGACCATGTTGGCCCAGAACATCTGAACAGCGACGGGGACACAGTGAGCGACTGTGTTCCCACCTTTGAGGATCCTAAGCTGTATTGCTGTTCGGTGGGGAGTCCATCTGAAGAGCACCATTGAGAGGCTGGCGGTCCAAAAGGGCCTCGACAAACCACCGGGGATCGAGGTAGCCGGACACTGAAGGATTGATCACCTCTCAGTCGGTACCTGGGTGACAAGTTGAAGGAGATCCAGGCGTAACTCATCTAAGGAGGATTATCTCCGTAACTACAAATCAGAGGGGGCCATTGGCAGGGGTGTCTCTCTGAAGTTCACCAAGGAGGGTCTGTGGCAGGGACTTTATCCTACAATTGTCCAAATGATACTCCGGCTGCCAAGTCAGTGAGAGAGGCCTGTCCGGGTACACTAAACCCACTCACATAGGAGTGGCGCAGGAAAAAGTATTACGCTTGGGAGCAGGACTGTTTCCCTATCTTCACACCTGAATTTGCTGTTCTACTTTCTTCTTCAACTTTACTTTTCTCACCACAAGTTTATTGCTTTTGCCTGGCTTGGTAATAAAGAGCGCAGCAAAGAGCACCTGTTGCAGACATTCCTTTACTTCTACTTAGGGCTTTTTTTCAAGGGGGAACTTGGGGGAACTCAGTTCCACCACCTCTGGCTCAGACCCTTTGGTGTCTGCTCACCACAATCACTTGTAAACACAGAAGTCTGGTTTCTGTGTTTACAAGTGACAGCTCTGCACTCTGTGTGTAACCCCCTGAACTCTGCACTCTGTATGTAATGCAATTCTGGTATTTAATGCCCATTTAAGACCCTTCTACTGTTTGTGAAATCTGAACGGGTCGTATTTGAGTTCCTGCACCTATTTTCTGAGAAAAAAAGCTCTGCTTCTACTGAATGCAATACACATCATTCACCCCTAGGAATTTGGGTGAGCCATGAGGTAAATGTGCCACCCAAACAACCAGCAGCTCCTTTGGGGGTAACACTACACTAATATGGACAGCAAAGTACAATGCCCCACAACCACCAATGTTTCCTATTACAGTCAATTTTGACTGAATGTGGTTTTATACTTTTCACATAACACTTGTGCTCCACATTGCTTTATTAAAAAACAGGAAAATTTGCATTTGGACTTGGCTACAGACAGCTTTTCATGCAATTTTATTATTAAAGCTATTACCTGTTATAGTATCACCAGGCATAAATGTGGTATTAGATGCTGTGATGACATAAGGGGCTGATGAAGACTGAGGAATAGCTTTCCCATGTGTTGGAAGCATGGTGTCACACGAAGCACGTATTAGTCCACTGGGATACCCAAATACAGCAACCAGACACCCAGCAATACAAAAGAGCAGCAAAAAAGTGTGTCCCATATCTTCCTGGAAATACATAGAATTCAAAATGTTAATAGAAAGCAACCCTCTGATACTTGTTAAAACATGGAATTAAATAGTTACAACATACTGTAATATAGTAATTAGTAAATTAGGCTGGTCAACTGATCTGACTTAATCTTGACAGCCGTAATAGATCTGGCAATTGACATGAATTAAAACAGGTGATGGTTTATAGTATTCAAAGGATGCATTTATAAAAAAAATATGAAAATGCAGAGCTATTCACCCCACAAAACTTCATGTACATTTAATCCGTGTGAATTAATTATTAGGCAATGTTCTCGTTGTAGGTCAAATATCAATCAATTATACTGAATCAGAAAAATACTGCTTTACGACCACTAGATGGAGATGATGTTCATAGTAAATAATTACATATTTAATATGGTTGTCGGCTGGCCATAATGCTGTTTTTAGAATGCATTCTAAAAAATTGCCCAACAATATTACAATTTTCCCTACATTCAAAAAATATTAAAATATACATGCAGTTTGACAGGATGAATATCTCTGCATATTTACTTACCGTATTTATCGGCGTATATCGCGCACTTTTTTGCCCTGAATATCAGGGCAAAATCGTGGGTGCGCGATATACGCCGATACCCGCGCCGAGTTTTGAATACTGCGCCGACATAAACCCAGCGCAGTACACTCGGGTATATTCGGCCAGTCTCGGCTTCTTCCGCGGTCACGTCCTGGACATACAGGACGTGAGCGCGACAGTTGCCGAGCCTGCCCGAGTGTACTGCGCTGGGTATATGCTGGCGCAGTATTCAAAACTCGGCGCGGAGAGGACGCGAGGACGCCGCGAGAACACCGGACCTGCCAAAGAGGACACCGGACCCGCCAAAGAGGACACCCGAAGCCGCAGAAGAGGACACCCGAAGCCGCAGAAGAGGACACCCGAAGCGACCTGTAGGCAACTTGTACCCATTGATTTCAATGGAAGTGTCCTCAGAAGTCTGATCACTGTCTTAACTGAAACAACAATACAGCAAGAGAACATACATTTCTCAGGCAAACCCCTACCTCCCCCTCCCTCCCACAGAGCTGATTGTTGTTTGATTGGCCACTGGAAAGCCTCCTGTCCTGGAGGCGACTTGAAGTTACCTTTTACTGTCCTGGAGGCAACTGGAGTATGAACATCAGGCAACTTACAAGGCAACTTCAAGTCGTGTCCAAGTTGCCTCCCAAAGTCGTCGTGGAAATCGTGGTGCCCCTGTGTGAACCGACTCTAAATGTTATTATTAATAAGACACATTATTAACCACTTAAGAACCGCCACACGACAATATATGTCGACAGAATGGCACGGCTGGGCACAAGGGCGTACATGTACGTCCCCTTTAAGAACCCAACCATGGGTCGCAAAAGGGCTGCTGGCGACGTCCTCATGACCCAGTCCAAAGCTCCGTGACCGTGCCCCCGATGTCCCGTGCTCGGGTCACAGGAGCTGAAAAACAAACCTTCCCCGTTCTTCTCTGTGGCAGTGTCAGTGATCGTCTGTTCCCTGTCATAGGGAACGACGATCGGTGATGTGACACATCCAGTCACGCCCCCCTACAGTAAGAAACACACATGAGGTCACACTTAACCCCTACAGCGCCCCCTAGTGGTTAACCCCTTCACTTCTATTTTCACAGTAATCAGTGCATTTTTATAGCACTTTTCATTGTGAAAATGACAATGGTCCCAAAAAAGTGTCCGTTGTAAAAAAAAAAAAAAAAAAGCTGATCACCGCCATTACTATTTACACAATAAAAAAATGCCATAAAGCTATCCCCTGTTTTGTAAACGCTATAACTTTGCACAAACCCATCAAACGCTTTTGCGATTTTTTTTTTTTACCAAAAATAGGTAGAGGAATATGTATCGGCCTAAACTGAGAAAAAAAAAAATGTTATATATGTTTGAGGATATTTACTATAGCAAAAAAAAAAAATTTTTTTTTTTTTTTTTAATTGTCGCTCTATTTTTGTTTATAGCGCAAAAAATAAAAACCGCAGAGGTGATCAAATACCACCAAAATAAAGCTCTATTTGTGGGGGGAAAAACAACAAAAAAGGACACCAATTTTGTTTGGGAGCCACATCGCACAATTGTCAGTTAAAGCTAAGCAGTCCCGAATCGCAAAAAGGGGCCAGGTCCTTAACCTGCATAATGGTCTGGGTCTTAAACGGTTAAAAATTACCTTGCCCTTTAAATCTGCAGCTCTATTTTTTTGTAAAATGCAATGCAGTATGGCAACCTCAAGGCATGTACAGAGCAGTCCCAAAAATGTCATTCTGCTTGTGCGAATGGCTTATTGGTATTCCCAGAAGTCTGCACTAAGATACAAATCAGATTTTTAGCATCCTTTGCAACAGAAATAAAATTTTTGGTAAGATACGCCCAAAGGGAAATCATTGCTAAAGGGATGCAGACCATGCAATTTTCCTCATTACAGACCTCCAGGTGCAGCAGCGGATTAAAAAAATCACTCCCACGTACATTCATTTTCCCCATGGACACAGACAAACAGCAATTTCTTTAGAATAACAAAAAGTAGGACTCTGCAACAAAGTTTGCAATTATGTACATAGATCACCCAGAGGGGAATGTTTTTTTCTCAAACAAGTGGAGTCGCTCTTTAAATGCAATCAGTGGAGCAAGATTTGGTGTTGCCAGTCACAGCTATTAAAGACCCTTTGCTGTAGCAAAATAGGGGGAGGAAGTTAAGCTACAGTTCGTGCCAGTTCACACATGGGCAAGCAGATTTACAGCGTGACTATGCAAGGCGATCCGCACACGACTTCAGTGGTGGCTTGCAAAATGACTTCTGTATAGAAGTCAATGCAAGTCGCCCCAAAGTAGTACAGGAACCTTTTTCTAAGTCGGTCCTATTAAAACAGTTCCATACTACAAAATGAAGTGCGACTTGTCAGGCGGCTAAGTCACCCCTGTGTGAACTCTGACTTGGACCACAGGGAAAACAAAAAAAAATCGTTGATCACCGCCATTATTAGTAAAGAAAAAAATAAAAATGCCATAAAACTATCCCCTATTTGGTAGACGCTATAACTATAATGCGCTAACCATTCAATAAAACGCTTATTGCATTTTTTTTTTTTTTAACCAAAAATATAACCTTAACCGAGGAAAAACATTTTTTTTTATATATATTTTCTAGGGATTTTATAGCAAAAAATATTGCTTTTTTTTTCAAAATTGACACTCTATTTTTGTTTATAGCGCAAAAAATAAAAAAACGCAGAGGTGATCAAATACCACCAAAAGAAAGCTCTATTTGTGGGGGGAAAGGACATAAATTTTGTTTGGGAGCCACGTCGCACGACCGCAATTGTCAGTTAAAGTGATGCAGTGCCGAATTGCAAAAAGTGCTTTGGTCTGTGGCCAGCCAAATGGTCCGGGGGTTAAGTGGTTAAGTGGTAAAGACACACACCTTGTTCACGCATACCTGAGCACTTTAGGCGACTTCTTCACCCCAGGCCCATCTTAATAGCATCATGGGCCCCTGGGCAAAGTAATGCTCTGTGGCCCCTACAATGGAGACAGGTAAACAGACATCAAGTAGGTAGGAGGCACCTTTTGGGTGGAGCTCTGCATTAACTACATGAACAGACATTCTGCGCAGCAAAGAAACAGTGGGGGAAAATACTACATACTGTATTTATCGGCGTATACCGCGCACTTTTTTCCCCTTAAAATAAGGGGAAAATCGTGGGTGCGCGATATACGCCGATACTCGCTTCCCGCACTCAGTTTGAACTGAGCCTCCAACATATACCGAGTGCAGTACACTCGGGTACATTTGGCTGTACTGCACTCAGTATATGTCGGCGGAGGCGTTCAAACTGAGCGCGGGAAGCGGGGAGGACACCACTGATGCCGAAGACGGACGTTGGACCGGACAAGGCCGCCGCCCAAGACATCAAAACTGTAAGTACTAAAATATTTTTTTTACAGGTCAACATTAGGGGTGCGCGCTATACGCCGGAGCGAGCAATACCCCAATAAATATGGTACATAAAGTAACAAAGCTGTCCTGTGCATATAATATATCTTCTAGATTGATGCCTCCCCAGCACTATGGCCCCTCTAAACCCCAGATATCCTCCCATCACTCTCAGTGTCATCATGGTGCCCCCCCAATTTTGGGGCAGAGTGGGCTCAAGGACCAGCTGCTTTAGGGAAAGTGCAGTGCCCAGGTGTGCCCTCTCATTAATACAGCCCTGCTTCACTCCTTTTAGCCAATAAATGTCCCATTTACCTATGGTCGATCATAGGTGTTCCCATATCATATAAGCCCGCTTTTCCCTCTCCAGCCTCTCTGCTTGGCACCTTTCAATGTATTATGTGTTTACAGGGGTGCATTAGAAGTCCAGCAAAGGGGGGTGGACCCCTACATCTATAAACACATTAGGATTGATCTACTAAAGGACCCAAGGCTGTTTATTTAGCACATTTAATGTTTTCTTCAAAGTGAATGTCAAAAAACTACACCCATTTTTAAAAGCCCGATTACATAAATATATTACCGGTAATTTTTTTAATGGACTACCAACAACTACTTATGTGGTGTTCAGGGTCTACCCGACTAGGTATACAGTAGTTTGGATAGTTTAGATTTTTTTTTATTAAACCTAAAAAATAAAAAATTGTGGACCTCAAGGCAAAACATGAACTGGAAAATGTCTCTGTGACATCAGTATAATATACACTCTATTACCAAAAGTATTGGGTTGCCTGCCTTTACACACACATGAACTTTAATGGCCTCCCAGTCTTAGTCTGTAGGGTTCAATATTGAGTTGGCAATCCTTTTGCAGATATAACAGCTTCAACTCTTCTATAAGAATGGTCAAACATTCCCATAGACACACTCCTAAACCTTGTAGACAGCCTTCCCAGAAGAGTTGAAGCTGTTATAGCCGCAAAGGGTTGACCAACTTAATATTGATTCCTACGGGCTAAGACTGGGATGCCATTAAAGTTCATGTGCGTGTAAAGGCAGGTGTCCCAATACTTTTAGTAATATAGCGTGTGTTAAAGTATAACAAGGTGTATAAAAAATATATATATATTAGGGCTGTGCAAATTAACTTTTAATTAATCGATTAATCTTTAATTTTTTTGATCGATCAAAATCTTTTTGATCGATTAAAATTCTTTTGATTTGTACTCACCTTTCCACCGGCTTCCGGGAGTTCCGTCGGAGATCCGGTGACGTCACGGACACCGGCGGGGCTTGCCGTGTCCATCTGAAGGGCTCCTTTGCTGTGCCTTCATATCTGCATGCCGGCAAGACCTTACTATCTGCCACACGCAAGATCTGTTACACTTCCCTCTATCACTTCCCTCTATCAACCTGGAATTCTACAACCATCCACTGGGAGTTGTGATTGTTCCCTTTGCGGGACATCTACATGCCGACGGACTGATGTTCACCTCTCCTCATCTGGATTCAGCAGTGGTATCGTTGTACATATTTTTATACCAGTATCATACTTAGCTACATGTTTTTATGACTGCTTTTGGTACCGTTAGGTATTACTCACACCATTTTTACAATTTATGTAGCTACATCGATTTTATCTCCAGTGCAATATTTATTTTGTTACCTACTTGAAGACTATAAAAGTTTTAATGCTATTCCCATTGAGCGCTGCCTTTGTGTGTTTTTTGTATCCTGCTATCCATTGTTCCAGTGGTTGGTAGCTGCACTGGGAATTGGCCTGTAAGGAGATCAGCTAAAAGTAGTTGGATCTGTATGTGCGTTATAATTAATCGAAATTAGTCGATTAATCGATTAAAAAAACAAACGATTAATCGAATTTTGATCAGTAACAGCCCTAATATATATATATATATATTGGTAATTTGAGGGGTCTGTTGCTATACACCTGTGATTAATAAACGCTCTCATGTTATCATTTGATCACTTACGGTATTTGTTATATTTATCTTATTGTTTGTGTATTTAATTTGTGGAGGAGCACTTGTTATGTTTTAACCACTAGAGGTCTGCGCTATTGACAGAATACGTCAACAGCGCGGACCTGAGGGGCCGGGGTCACGTCTTTGGACGTGATGTATTTGTAAGCGGGGAAAAACAGTCCCGACGCATCACAGAGGATTCGATTAGTGTACCCGGCGGCCGCGATGTCCGTCAGGTACACACGATCGGCGGTGACAGAGCAGGGACGTGGAGCTGTGTGTGTAAACACACAGCTCCACGTCCTGTCAGGGAAAGGAGGCAGATGCTGTTTCCCTTGTACATAGGGACATAGGGACACAGCATTGGTCACCTCCCCCAGTCACCCCCCTCCCCCCACACAGTTAGAACACACCCAGGCAATACATTTAACCCCTTCCTCACCCCCTAGTGTTAACCCCTTCAATGCCAGTCACATTTATACAGTAATTAGTGCATATTTATAGCACTGGTCTCTGTATAAATGTGAATGGCGCCAAAAATGTGTCAAAACTGTCCGATGTGTCCGCCGCAATATCGCAGTCCCAATAAAAATCGCAGATCGCCGCCATTACTAGTAAAAAACAAAAAATATAAAATAAAAAAATCATAATTCTGTCCCCTATTTTGTAGGCGCTATAACTTTTGCGCAAAGCAGTCACTTATTGCGATTTTTTTTTTTTACAAAAATACCTAGAAGAATACGTATCGGCCTTAACTGAGAAAAAAAAAAATATATATTTTTAAATTGTCGCTCTTTTTTTGTTTATAACGCAAAAAATAAAAACCGCACGGGCGATCAAATACCACCAAAAGAAAGCTCTATTTGTGGGGAAGAAAAGGACGCCAATTTTGTTTGGGAGCCACATCGCACGACCGCGCAATTGTCAGTTAAAGCGACGCAGTGCTGGAAGCTAAAAATTTTGCATGGGCACGAAGGGGGTTTATGTGCCCAGTAAGCAAGTGGTTAATACAACATAGGGGCAACGCTTTACCATTTATTATTCACATATCTTTTTTAAAAATAGGCGTCAAGCACAGCCCATAGCAGAGAGATGCCATATTTTTTAACTAAAAAAGCAACAATGGCAGCCGTTTTTATTGGTTTGAAACTAGCAAAAAAGGTGCATATGGGCAGGACAAAATACAAAACAATGCTAATCTGTTTAGACTACTCAGGTTAAAAACAGAGGTGCACTGATATGGCAATATGGCTTCCACAAATGTATGCAAAAAAAAAAAAATCCAAGTGCACTCGCTTTTGTGTGTGCGATGAAGCTCAGTACATTTTTTTTTGTTTAAATGTGTGCAGCCCTAATGCCTAAAAAGGTGCAGGAGCTTGTTTGGCATGCATTGGAATGCCAATTAAAATGAATGTGCTGTCCTATGCATGCAGCATTAAAAAGGGGAAAAAAATGCATATTGACGCGATGCAGAAATGTAAACCAATACATGTGGTCTAGAACTAGAGTTGCCACCGTGTTCCTTTAAACCCCAACACATATGAATTGCACAGGTTCTGAAGCAAATTTAATGCAGATAATGCACTAAGTGAGTTGAATTACCACCTTAATCAGCTACAGAACCTGTGTAATTAAAGTGGAGTTCCACCCAAAAATGTAAATTTGGCTTTAAGGGAAGGGGACTCCCTGACATGCCACATTTGGCATGTCATTTTTTTGGGGAGCGAAAACCCTTTTAGTAAGAACTCCGCTTTAATATGTGTTTTGGGTTTAACCACTTTACAACCGTCCCAGACCCGAATGACATGGGAGTGTCCATGACCACCCGGTCCAGAGGACCCTGGGCATCGCGGTAAATGGCCGTCTACCACGTGATCGCTCTGTCAAATGACACTTGTAAACAAACTGGCGTCATGTCATGATGTTGGTTCCTCTCTCCCCTCTCTGTACAGTGTGAGAGGAGAGGGGGAGAGATCGGTGGCAGCAGCGCTGTGGGATGGATCTGTAGTGCCCACAGCACTGCTCTGTGACAATTGCAGTCACATCCATCCCTGCATACCCAGTACTCAGCCATCCATCCCTGTGAACTTTTTACCAAAGATATGTACAGTAGTAGTATACATTTTGGCCAAAATGTATGAAGATAAATTACCAATTAGCTAAATTTCATAATAGAAACAAAGTGGATGTAAACCCAAAAAAAAAAATTTGTTTTTTTGATGTCACAATCTAGAGTTTAAGATTTCCTATCATCTGTGCCCAGTCTTGCCACACAGAGTTAATCCAGCGCTGAGTAATCCTCTTGTAATGTTCAGTGCAAATTAACAGAATTCCAGATAAAAACCTGCCAAATTATAAAGTCCGTTTCTCTGTTTTTGCTTTCAGTGACAGGTTATTTACAAATCTAGCTTGGACATGTTTATCATATGTTAGGTTTTGTTTATCATAATATAAGATGATCCAAAGTTCATTGTATATTACCAGGATGTGTTATGTGGGGGAGGGGTGTATTTCTCACTTTTTATACCTCATGTTATGATAAACATGTCCAAGCTAGATATGTAAATAACCTGTCACCCAAAGCAAGAAGAGAGAAAACTGACTTTTTATTTAGGCAGGTTTTTATCTGGAAGGCTGTTCATTTTACTGAATATTGAAAGAGGATTACTCAGATCTGGATTAACTCTGTGTGGCAAGACTGGGCACAGATGATAGGAAATTGTATACTCTACATTTTATACTTTAAGAAACAAAGAGAAACTATTATTATTTTTTTACAAAATTTTCCTAGTGCAAAAAATAAAAAAACCTAGCAGTGATTAAATGTCACCAAAAGAAAGCTTTATTTGTGTGAAAAAAAAAAAAAGGGACAAAAATGTCATATGGGTACAATATTGCATGACTGAGTAATTGTCATTCAAAATGTGAGAGCACCGAAAGCTGAAAATTGGTCTGGTTAGGAAGGGGGTTTAAGTGCCCAGTGGTCAAGTGGTTAAAGGGATGAGGTGGCAACCCTATCTAGGACTATTTTCCAGCCTGGAGGCTACCCTTTCCTCTTTGTGCGTTCCCTCACATCAGCGACTAGTGCTAAACACACACACAGCTGCTAGTGTGTGCTGGGAGAGACAGCTCCAATCTTGGCGCATTTCATGGTTTACAAAAGTTTTTTGTTCACAGAAGCTAATTGAAATCAAGTGATATTTCAATACTGTTCTATTTACTGCATGCAGTACTTTTTTTTCCCAGCACGCACCACAGCGGTGTGAACTAACACTATAAGAAACAAATAGGTAGATTCAGGTAGGGCGGCGTATTTGTAAGCGGGCGTAGCGTATCGAATATACGCTACGCTGCCGCAAGTTAGAGAGGCAAGTGCTGTATTCACAAAGCACTTGCTCCCTAAGTTACGGCGGCGTAGCGTAGATGGGCCGGCGTAAGTCCACATAATTCAAAGTAGGTGGAAGGTGGGCATGATACATGTAAATTAATAGTGACCCCACGTAAATGACGCGCCGAACGAACGGCGCATGCGCCAGCCGTGGACGTATCCCAGTGCGCATGCTCAAAATCACGTCGCAAATAGTCAATGCTTTCGACGTGATGTTACACCCAGCCCCATTCTGAATCGGCTTACGCAAACGACGTGAAATTCGACGGCTGTTCCGGCGTCCATACTTAACATTGGCTGTGCCATCTTTTTTGTTGGTTTATGTTTACGCCTGAAAAACGCCTTACGTAAACGGCGAAGCTTACTGCAATGGGTGTGCGTACATTCGTGAATAGGCGTATCTTGCTCATTTACATATTCTAGGCGTAAATCAACGTACAAGCCCCTAGTGGGCAGCGTAAATATGCAGCTAAGATAGACGGCATAGGAGACTTACACCGGGCGTATCTTGGCAAAATTTAAGCGTATCTGGTTTCCAGAATATGCTTAAACATACGACGGCGCGCTTTCGGACTAACGACGGTGTATCTACGTCGTAAGTCTTTCTGAATCTGGCTAAAAGGCTTTTTGGTAATTTGTTAGCACTAATTCGTTTACTGTTCTTTAGACTTTAGGTGGGCTGAACTGTGGCCAGTGGAAGTAGAAAATGCCCTGGCATCAGTGGAAGTAAACAATGCCCCATCATTGGTATCAGTGGGAGATATAGTGCCCTATTGTTGGTATCAGTGGGAATATTAACACCCCATCATTGATATTAGTGGAAGGAATAGTGCCCCATCACTGGTGTCAGTGGAAGAAATAGTACCCCATCATTAGTGTCAGTTGTGGATGGAATAGTGCCCCAAGGGCCATATAGAGGCAAGCAAATGGCCAAATCCAACCCCAGGGTCACAGTGTGAAGACCACTGCTCTAAAAGGTACAGCAACACACCAGAAGGTTTAGCAATCATCCTTCCTAGGTAGGTAAAGACTTCTAGTGTGAGTTTGCACCAAAAAGAAAACAAACAACAATGCCAGCCCCTCAGATCTGTTTAAAACTAGCAAATAGGAAATGATGCATAAAAGGTTTTTATTGCACACATTTGTACAAATGTATGCATCAAAAAAATGTTTTTAACCTGAGTATTTGAAACCGATTTTTTCTTTTTTTGTATTTTTGTTGAGCTTGTGTGCTAGGCGTCCCCCTGTATTTTAAAATGGTCACATGCCTAATTACATTTAGACTCCTTTCACACGGGCATTCAGGAGGTGATAAAAAAAAAAAGGTAGGTAGGTGGGGGGGGGGGGGGGTAAAAAAACAAAATCAAACATGGTGCCCCATTGCATCGTGGTGGGGCAACTTTAACACTACAGTAAAACTTGGTTTGAGAGAGTTTTGTAAGACAATCAAAATATTTTAATAAATTTCATCTTGATAAAAGAGTAGCGTCATGTCACAACTGAGTATAAAAAAAGAGAGGAGGCTCTAATGCTGCGTACACACGACCGTTTTTCCTGTCATGCAAAAAAAAAAAAAAGTTTTTCTCGACGTGATTCGTTGCGACTCCTCTCAAGCTTGCCTTGCATACACACATTCGTGAAAAAAATGAATAAAAAAAAAACGCTCGAGCAAAGCGCGGTGACCTACGACGGCAATATAAAGGGGAAGTTCCATTCCAATGGCGCCACCCTTTGGGACGCTTTTGCTAATTTCTGAGAATGCGCGTTTTTTCCCCCTCTCGGAAAAGCATACACACGATTGGTTATCGCAACGAGAAAAATAAATAAAGCAGGATCTAATTTTTTTGTGGGCAGTTTTCATTAAAACTCGACTATCTAAAATCCAAATAACAAAAATGTCAGTTTTCTCATCATGAAAAACGGTTGTGTGTACGCGGCATAAGTGTAGCAAAATTGTTACATTTAATAAAAGGTACAACATTTAGCAGCTTATTGCTACACTTATGCCGCGTACACACGATCATTTTTTGTGATGAAAAAAAACGAAGTTTTCTGTGAAGTAAAAAACGACGTTTTTGAAACGTCACTTTTCAAAGACGATGTTGCATACACACCATCGTTTTTTTCACAAAAAGCGAGGTTACGTTCACCACTCTTTTCCATTGAAGCTCGCTTCATAACTAGCTTCTGGGCATGCGCGGGTTGAAAAACGTCGTTTTAAACAACGTTTTTGCTACACACGGTGACTTTTTGTGAAACAAAAAACGACGTTTTGAAAAACGACACAAAAAATTCAAGCATGTTGGAATTTTTTTTTGCTCGTTTTTTTTTTTTAAGACAAAAAACGACGTTTTGCCCACACACGATCAATTTAAATGACGTTTTAAAAAACGAAATTTTTTCCATCGCAAAAAACGACCGTGTGTACGCGGCATTAGAGATGCCTCTCTTCTATTTTATACCCTGTAAAAAAATGCTTTGATATACAAGTGCTTTGGATTACAAGCATATTTCTGGAAGGAATTATGCTCGCAAACCAAGGTTTTACTGTATATGCAAAGTTTGACAGGTCGGGTGTGCATCGTAACCAGGAGCCAATTACTTGTTCCGTAATGAAAATAGCTATTGGCAAAAAGTAAAAAAAAATTGACATCAGGAGTCGGCAATATCACCTGCAAACCTCCCTTCACTGTCCTCTATAAAGAGATCCACAACAATAAACACTACAGCTAGGGTGAAAGGAGTCCTACTGGTTGCATAGGTTTTCAGGTCTGTTACATCTCTTCTTCTGAATATTTTTAAATGCTACCAATAAACACAAACCACAGATAAAGGCTTACCTGGAATATTGCGTCACTGATCTTTAATTATGTGGCCGGTCAGTCATACAGCGCAATGTTGAACACTGAAAAAGGAGACAGATATTTGAGTCGTACAGAAGCAGTGTTGTCTCAGTCATAAGTACTTGTAGGAAAGACATGCAGGTTGTGCCAATTATCCTTCACATGACAGGGAGTGGTGTATGTAAATGACGGTGTGATGCATGTGCTGACAGTATAGAATAGTTGCCTCCTTTCTTTCACAACTTGTTGCTTCATTGGCAGGAAGCTTTTAAATTAAACTGGCTAGACCTCCGTGGTGCCTGGTTACAGAGCATGCTGTGCATAACAAAAAAGTAAATTACTTAGACCCCTTTCAAACTGAAGCCTTTTTACAGCGTTTTAGCGTTAAAAATAGCGCTATTAAAACGCTCATAAAACGCTCTCCATGCATCTCAATGGACCCTTTCACACTGAGTCCTGCAAGCAGCATCTTTGGAGCAGCTTTTGGGCGCTGAAAAAAACTCCAAAAACGTCATGGGCATCATGGGCATCCGCTGACATTTTTTCAGAGGGGGGAGCTTCGGCAGCGGCGAAACACAGTCGCATTTTACAAAGCACCCTGCATCACTGGACCCCTTTACATTACACAGCACCCTGCATCACTGGCCCCCTTTACATTACACAGCACCCTGCATCACTGGACCCCTTTACATTACACAGCACCCTGCATCACTGGCCCCCTTTACATTACACAGCACCCTGCATCACTGGCCCCCTTTACATTACACAGCACCCTGCATCACTGGCCCCCTTTACATTACACAGCACCCTGCATCACTGGACCCCTTTACATTACACAGCACCCTGCATCACTGGCCCCCTTTACATTACACAGCACCCTGCATCACTGGCCCCCTTTACATTACACAGCACCCTGCATCACTGGCCCCCTTTACATTACACAGCACCCTGCATCACTGGCCCCCTTTACATTACACAGCACCCTGCATCACTGGACCCCTTTACATTACACAGAAACATGCATCACTGGCCCCCTTTACATTACACAGAAACCTGCATCACTGGCCCCCTTTACATTACACAGCATCCTGCATCACTGGACCCCTTTACATTACACAGAACCCTGCATCACTGGACCCCTTTACATTACACAGAAACCTGCATCACTGGACCCCTTTACATTACACAGAAACATGCATCACTGGCCCCCTTTACATTACACAGAAACCTGCATCACTGGACCCCTTTACATTACACAGCATCCTGCATCACTGGACCCCTTTACATTACACAGAACCCTGCATCACTGGACCCCTTTACATTACACAGCACCCTGCATCACTGGACCCCTTTACATTACACAGAAACCTGCATCACTGGCCCCCTTTACATTACACAGCACCCTGCATCACCGGACCCCTTTACATTACACAGAACCCTGCATCACCGGACCCCTTTACATTACATAGAACCTCTTTCCCTTGACTGAAACACTACACTATATGGACAGTATATTTATTGCAGGTCTAAAAGAGGAACCTTTCGGAATGAGGGACAAATGGATTTGATTCCAGAAGAGGGACAGGCACTCTTAATAAGGGACTAGAGGCGAGGGGAGTGCTGCAGTCACCGCTTAAATCTTTAAATAGTTCGGCTCTGCTTCTGGCTCTTCCTGGCAATTTCAGGGGGGGCAAACGACCCCCCTTGCCCTATGGAGCGGACACCCATGCCCTCCATTGAATTGAATTGAAAGTGCCGTAAAAACGCCTTACCCTTTCACACTGAGGCGTTGCACTAGCAGGGAGTTGAGAAAAGTCAAGCAAGCAGCATCTTTGGAGCAGCTTTTGGGCGCTAAAAAGAAACGCTCCAAAAACGCCCCTCTCTATTGAAATTAATTGAAAGCGCTGTAAAAACGCCTTACCCTTTCACACTTAGTCACTCCAAAATTGCCTTAAAACGTTAGGGTCTTATCGGTGCTTTACCAGCACATTGGGATTGCAGGTGAGGCTTCGCTCGAATAACCCTCAAATAATGCTTGAAAAACGCTCGAAAAATGCCCCAATGTGAAAGGGGCCTTAAAGTGACACTAAGGCCCCTTTCACATAGGGGCGTTTTTCGAGCGTTATTCGAGGGAAGCCTCATCTGCAATCCCAATGTGCTGGTAAAGCACCGCTAAGACCCTAATGTTTTAGGGCGTTTTTGCAGTGCCTCAGTGTGAAAGAGTAAGGCGTTTTTACAGCGCTTTCAATTCATTTCAATGGAGAGGGGCGTTTTTGGAGCGTTTTTTTCAGCGCCCAAAAGCTGCTCCAAAGATGCTGCTTGCTGGAAATGAAAGGGTCCATTGAGATGCACGGAGAGCGTTTTAATCAGTGTATTATTAGCACTATTTTTAACGCTAAAATACTGTAAAAACGCTTCAGTGTGAAAGGGGTCTAAAGGTTCCAATATTTTTTTTGTAAATAACAAACATGTTATGCAAAATGAAGGAAAAACGTTCTGGACAGCCGCACTCCAAAAATAAATTGCTTTTAGTGTAAAATAATAATAATAAAAAAAAAAGCATGCCACAGCAGACGTGGTAAAAAGCTGATGCGTTTCACACCAAACTTAAGTGCTTATTCATGTTCAACAAACATGTCATACTTATCTCCACTGTGCAGCTCGTTTTGCACAGAGTGGCTCCAATCCTCGTCTTCCGGGGTCCCTCGGTGGCTGTCTCGGCTCCTCCCCGCTTCTGATAACCCCCTCTGGGAAGCTCTCTCCCAAGGGGGTTACCTTGCGGGTGCACTCCCGTGGCCTGTATCTGGCGTCCATAGCCGCCAACTACAGGACTCAGCCCCCCACCCAGCCTTCGCGTCATTAGAGTTAATTGACAGCAGCGCAAGCCAATGGCTGTGCTGGTATCAATCTATCTAATGAAGAGCCGAGAAGACTGATCAAAAGAAGAGCGCGTTCGTGACGTGGGACTTATCAAGGCTCAGGTAAGTAAAACGGGGGGGGGCTGGGGGGCCAGTGATCGTAAGATGTTTTTTCACATAGGATGCATTAAGGTGAAAAAACATGAACCTTTACAACCCCCTTTTGGAACCCAACAAAAGCCCAGCAGTTCTAGCCAGAATATACAATTATAAATCCAAAGTGCTGTGTAGAATTTGTAGAAACATAGAACACTGATGGCAAAAAAAAAAGTGGTCCATCGAGTTTTAATCTTACAGGAATAACATTGTGTCACTTGTCCCTCTTTTCAGTATCGCCTAAACAATGTATTTTAGCTGTAGTTTTACTCCCATTCAAAAATGCTGCTGGGCTAATAGCTCAGAGTTTTAAGAAATACGTTGAAGGGTATCTTACTCAGCAAGTGGTGCACGCTCTCTACCCAGTGTAGGAGCTATAGTGAGATTTTTTTTGTAGTACAAATAAATTTAACCACTTGCCGACCAACTCATGAAGATATACTGCGGCAAGTCGGCTCTCCTGTGCAAACTGACGTACCTGTAAGTCAGTCAATTAAAGCCAGATAGCAGGCGGGAGCGTTGCCCCGCGGGACCCGCAGACTCGATGTCCGTTGGCAGCGCCCAATCACAGCAAGGAGAGGCAGAACGGTGGACTACCTATGTAAACAAGGCACTTCCCCATTCTGCCTAGTGAAATGACAGGCATCTACTGTTCCCAGGGATCAGGAACAGTGATCTCTGTCATGTTTCAGTAACTCCATCCCCCCTACAGTTAGGGGGAACATAGAGGGAACACAGTTAACCCCATTGATCGCCCCCTAGTGGTGTTAACCCCTTCCCTGCCAGTGTAATTTTTACATTGATCAGTGCATTTTTATAGCACTGATCAATGTAATAATGTCTGCCGCAATGTCACAGTCCCAGTAAAAATCGCAGATCGCCAACATTACCGGTAAAACAATACAAATAAAAGTCCCTAAATCTTTCCCATAGTTTGTAGACACAATGGGCCAGATTCACAGAGCCCTTACTCCGGTCTATCTCGTGTTAGACCGGAGTACTTTCAAATTACGCGCGTCGTTTCATTAGTCTGAATCCTCAAACCATGAAACGACGGCTTCGGGCTTCAATCTGACTGGCTTACGTGTTCGTACGCCTTCGGATCTACGCTGCAATAATTTTGCGGCCGCTGGGTGGAGTTCCCGTCGTTTTCCGTGTCGGGGTATGCAAATGAGCTTTTTCCGACGATCCACGAAGTTACGAGCGTCATTCGCAATCTCTTACGGCATCTGTAGTCAACTTTTTGCCGCGTAAAGTTATTCCAGCTTTTATCTGGTCTAGTATTAGACAGCCCATGTTAAGTATGGCCGTCGTTCCCACGTCGAATTTCAATGTTTGTTTTTATTTTTCACGTAAGTCGTCCGGGAATAGGAATGTACGTAAATGACGCTACTCAAACAACAAATGACGTATCGACGTCCGTTCGCGCAATGCACGGCGGGAAATTTCTGAACGGAGCATGCGCAGTTCGATTGCCGCGGGGACATGCCTAATTTAAATGCTTCATGCCCCCTAATCGAGTATTTCGATTCCGCCGCGAGAAATACACTACTCCGCCGTACGTTACGGGCCAAAATCTACATGAATTTGTTGTAGAGCCAGGTAAAATACGGCGGCGTAGTGTATCTCTGATATAAATAAAAAACAAAGTAGATGCAGCGTTAATAAAAATATTTAACAAGATATCATGTGAAAGATTTTTTCAAGTAAAAAGTGAAAGGCAGAGCCCCATTAAGATTTCAGTCCATGAATTGGCCAGGAAATTACACCATCCGTTGGCGGGCCAATCCCCAGACAACATCCTATCGTAACGAAACGCGTAGGGTAAAGCCTACGAAGGTGACGTCATTACGTTTTTTCCTCTCAGGAGGTGGATGTGCAAACAAACATAGGAAGTGAAGCTCTATTTGTGGGAAAAAAAGACAGGTCGCACGATGGCGCAATTGTCAGTTAAAGCGACGCAGCATCGTATTGCAAATAATAGCCTGGTCATTAAGCAGCCAAATCTTTCGGTGGTTAAATTACAAACGTGGACTCTATTAATTAGGTGACTTCTGAAGGCAATTGGTTCTACTAGACTTTAGTTAGGGGGTATCAGAGTAAAAGGGGCTGAATACAAATGCACGCCACACAATTTTTACATATTTGTAAAAAAATAAAAAAATTGAAAACCATTTTCCTTCCACTTCTATAATTATGTTCAACTTTGTGTTGGTTTGTCACATAAAACACATTTACTTTTTTGGTTGCAATATGACAAAATGTGCTAAATTTCAAAGGGGCATAAATACCTTTTCAAGGCACTGTAGTGTATGCATATACTATCATTTATTCATCAGTGCCAGTGAAGAAGAAAAAAAATACTTATTTGCTAAACTTTATAACAGAAACTATGAAAAAAAATGTATTTTCAGAGTTTGGTACTTTTTGTTTAGCAGTAGTGATTAAAGTGGAGGTTCACCCTCCAAAAAATTTCTAGCATGCCACGGAGCCCTATACGGCGCCTGCACATCGACGCTCGAGTTCCTTCGGCATCTCGTGACGCGCTGTATGCGCCGGACTGAGGGACGTCAATCACAGCCTGTGATTCTAAATGCCCAGTCCCGCGGGATCGCCGGAGGGGAAGAGAGCCCGTAAAAAGGTATGTAGAGAAAAAAAAAAACACTGGCATACTGCCGGTCGGGTGGGTGGGCTCCGTGGCATGCTAGAATTTTTTTGGAGGGTGAATCTCCCCTTTAACCACTTGCCTACTGTGCACCTACACCCCCTTCCTGCCCAGACAAAATATAAGCTTCCGGCACTGACAATTGCGGTCGTGCGACGTGGCTCCCAAACAAAATTGGCGTCCTTTTTTTCCCACAAATAGAGCTTTCTTTTGGTGGTATTTGATCACCTCTGCAGTTTTTATTTTTTGCTCTATAAACAAAAATAGAGCGTCAATTTTTAAAAAAATTCAATATTTTTTCATTTTTGCTATAATAAATAACCCAAAAAATATATAAAAAAAATATTTTTTCCCTCAGTTTAGGCCGATAGGTATTCTTCTACATATTTTTGGTAAAAAAAAAAATGCAATAAGCGTTTATCGATTGGTTTGCGCAAAATTTATAGCGTTTACAAAATAGGGGATAGTTTATGGCATTTTTTTTTTTTTTTTTTTTTACTATTAATGGCGGCGATCTGCGATTTTTTTATTGGGACTGCGACGTTATGGCGGACATTTCGGACACTTTTCTGACATTTTTGGGACCATTTACATTTATACAGTGAAAAATGCTATAAATATGCATTGATTACTGTATAAATGTGACTGGCAGTGAAGGGGTTAACCACTAGGGGGCGGGGAAGGGGTTAAATGTGTGTCCTATGAGTGTTCTAACTGTGGGGGGAGGGGGGGGTGACTGGGGGAGGTGACCGATTGTGTCCCTATGTACAAGGGACACAACCGCTCTCCTCTCTCCCTGACAGGGACGTGCAGCTCTGTGTTTACACACAGAGCTGCACGTCCCAGCTCAGTTACTGAGCAATCGCGTGTGCCCGGCGGCGATCGTTGCCGCCGGGCACTCGCACGGGATCCCCGCAGAGCGGCGGGTGCGCGCGCGCGCCGCCGGCGACGCGTGCGCGCCCGCCCGCGGCTTTAAAGGGACATCACGTCATATGACGTGATGTCAGAACAATGGAGTCGTCTGCCCGCCGTCATTTGACGGTGGGCAGATGACAAGTGGTTAAATACCACCAAAAGAAAGCTCTATTTGTGTGACAAAAATAAATAAAAGAAATCCATATGGGTACAGTTCTGTATGACCACACAATTGTCATTCAGGCTTCATTTCCATGGACGTTTTTTACAGCCACTTTTCTGAGCGTTTTTTGCAGCTTAAAAAGACGTTTGCGTTTTTGAGCTCCATATAAAAAAAAAACATGGACAGGCGTTTTTAAAGGCTAAAAAAAGTGGTTGTAAAAACGTCCATGGAAATGAAGCCTCAAAGTGTGACAGCACTGAAAGCTGAAAACTGTCCTGGCCAGGAAGGGGGTGAAAGTGCCCAGTATTGAAGTGGTTAAGGCTTGTTTCTACATACTG
Source organism: Rana kukunoris (assembly GCA_029574335.1). NCBI lineage: Eukaryota > Metazoa > Chordata > Amphibia > Anura > Ranidae > Rana > Rana kukunoris. Next base: position 149,303,419 of record CM056055.1, read on the forward strand.
TAATCTGAGGTACCACAAATCATGACAACGCAACATTCTCATTTTAGTGCATTCCAATGTCATGTATTTATCCTTTAAAGCAGTGGTCTCCAAACTGTGGCCTTGGGGCCAATGACAAGCCCCTTGCTTGCTTTTTTATGGCCCTTGGGGCACCACTTCATCCAGGGGTACCAACAATGTGGCATACGTCCTCCCACTAACACCAATGATGGGGCACAGTTTTTAGGACACCAATGGGGCACAATTCCTCCCAATGACAACAACAATGGGTCACAATTCCTCACAATGATGATGGGGGGACAATTTCTCTCAATGACACCAACAGTGTTGTAAGTAACGGAGTTACAATAAACGCAGTTACCTAACGCAGCCCCTTTTGAGGGTAACGAGTAATCTACCTGATTACTCTTCACCTCACGGTAACGCAGTTCCCATTACTTGGGCGGCATTACTGCAATTACATCTACCGCCACTAGATGGCAGCAGAGTAATTTCTTCTGCCGGCGCTGTGAACATGAATATGGGTGGAACTCCGCTTTAGAATCATGTGACCGCTGTGATGGCCTGTCACAGCGATCTTAAAACTCCCAATCGCAAGGAGCCCTGGATACAATGAGCCCCACCCGCCTCACACTGACCTATCACCGGGGAACACATGGCCGGAACAAAATGTTCCACAGAACAAACGTTCCCTATACAACACAGTGTACACAGCGACATCTAGTGGTCAACATGGTAAGTGCAGGACACCTATACAGATCAATGATCAGCAGGTTATTTTTGGTCAGTGATTTCATCTCTCCATCAGACAACAAAGAAAAATCTGACATCCCCATTCCAGATCCCTTGCATCCAATAAAGCTTATATAAGATGAATAAAATAATAAACAATAAACTATAGAAAATTCTAATAAAGCCTAATATAAGATTTTAAAATACAGACTCTGTAAACGTCAAGGGAATGTATATTATAAACATACATTCTAATCCAGCTTATAATTTGGATGTAATATGTAGCAGATGGATAAGGGTTTTAAGTCCTATTGGCTGCACATACATGGTGGGACGGATGCACCTAGGCTGGGATATACACGAGATCACCATTTGTTTCCGGTTTACTTCTCTCAAGGATCTGGCATTCTTTTGTCTTGGAGTATTAACTCACTGCTCCCTGGCAAGCGCCCGTCATCTGCTTCTCAACAAAGCATTGTAGAATATTAAAAAAATAGTTCAGTTACTTTGCTGAGTAACTAATTACTTTTTCAATGTAGTAACTGAGTCAGTTCAGCAATTTCCTTTTCAGAGAAGTAATTTGTAACTGTAACTAATTACTTTTTTAAAGTAAGATGAGCAACACTGGACACCAATAGGGTCCATTGGCATGTAGAGAGGAGCAGTGCCATATACGTGCAGCAGAAAAACAACTTTATTCTCACAAAAGTAAACAACCCACACAATATTAGGTAGACAGAGCATTGTGTAGGCCACGCCCGCCCATCTTCCGAGTGTAACCGAGCCACCAGGAATCACTGGAAGCCACCTGGAAGCCACCAGCCCAGCCCGGACCATCTGTTTTACACCCATCAGTGGCACCGTTCCCTGAGCAAAGCGTAGGACTACTATACATACAATGCGCCTTTTACCTATTCTGTGAGAATGAAGTTGCTTTTACTGCTGCCCATGGATGATGCTGCTCCTCTCTCTATTTTGTTTTCTCAGAGTTCCTTCTAGCTCATTTAAGAGTTTGCAGCCATATAAACCAGCAACTGTGAGAGTTTAATACATTCCCCATTGCCTGCTTATTATTTATTCATGTTTTGGGCATCATCTACACCAGCTTCTTTAGTGAAACAATATTGTCTGTTTGTGTCTTTCATTAGGGCCCAATGACACCAATGATGGGGCACAATTACCCTCACTGAAACAAAGGGATCTTATTTTTTTCCACCAAAGTCAGGACCTTTTCTACTCCCACTGTCAGGAAAGGCACAGCCGTGCAACAAGAATTGCATGGCAGACACGCATGTTAACGCTGCATTGGCACGAGCACACACGTGCGCATGTCACCAACGTTGGCGCCAAAGGGGCTATTTAAATTAAGTGCACCAAATACTCTTTGGTCTGCAGCTTCTGTGTGTTCTGACCTGTTATCTGGGCTGACCTCTGATCTGGATCCAGCTTGTTCTCTCCAACGCTGTCTGCTTGATACCCCGAACCCCGCTTGCTTTGGACTTCTCTTCTGCTTGCTGCTCTGCTGATCTGCTCGAACGTTACTGACCCGGCCTGCCTGACCCTGCATCTGCTCTTCCAGCCTGCTATGGCTCTGCTCTGCAAATCGCATCTGGTTCCTGCTGCGATCTCAGCCTGCTACAGTTCTAGTCTTCCTAACCTTTACCGGTCTGCCTGCTGCATATCCAGCCATGGACAACCAGCCATACTGAATACTGGACTGATCCTTTGCAGGGGGGCAGCACAGAAAGAGTCCCCGCCGGCTTGTGCTACACTGTTAGTGCATCGCAAGCTGCTTATAATTTTTACTGTCCTATCAGTCTGGACCACAAATCTTCCTCACTGTGCTATATGTTTTCTGTTGCACCATTGACATTGTTATATCTTCTTGGTCCTCGCCGTAAAATTATCAGAAATAATAGGCAGTACTTTTTTTTTTTCAATTTGGAAAGAGTAAGGGAGGGTTACAGCTCCAGACAGTTTATTTTTTACCACCCCTGAACCATTGCAGAGATTTCCCTTCACTTCCTGCCCCATAGCCAAACAGGAAGAGCGAGGAAATCTATGCAAATTAAGGAATTAATCCCCCCCCCCCTCCGGGCCCTAGGAATTAGTGTCCCCATGGTGGGTCTTACTTCCTGTCAAGGTCACACTTCAGGGTGTGGCCTTGACAAGAAGGGGTGGGTCATATTTAAATTAAGGGTGCACGAGTTTAGTCAGGCTTAGGGCAGCACAAAACCTAAATACACTGTCAGTGCCCCACAATGCATGATAACCACTAGTGTGCATTGTGGTGAACTGTATGAGCAAAACTTCAAGTCTGTTTTCTGGTCTGTTTAGGTGCCTTGCATTCAAATAATTGGTTACCCTAAAGCAACACATGTTTATTCATGACCCAATGCTTGTTTATGTGTGCTTTAATGTACTACATTGTTGCACACAGATGTAAATGGGGCAACACCCATGCAGCTTCATGTTGAACGTGTTGAATAATCTTAATGTACATTGGTCTTATATGGCCTCTTCCATTGACCCCATTTTTAAAATTGCCTGGCAAACTCAATCAAAAAAGGTCAGCATGACAGTCAGGCAACTAAATATTACAAATAAAATAAATAGGAAGGCATGATCTTAAATGGCATCTGTTATGCCCCTCACTACACGTGACTGATGTGTATTCGGGCACACTGATAACTCTTCTCATACTAATGCATTCCAGTAGGCGCAGAATCCTTATGAACTTTTATTAGCACAAGACAGAGTAAAACTGTAATAGATACAAACAGATTACAATTAATAAACAATAACACAATTAGAGCCTCCCTATCTATCTATCTAAAGAGACAAAGTAGCACGTACCGTAGATGCATCGATATGGCTGACGTGAGACAGAACTCAGAGACATGTGCTATGCTTGGAAGGAAAATGGAAAATGGAGGCTCTGGAGGTACTGAAAGGCCTCATGGGATAAAAATACGGGAGCCTGCATAGGCCAAACTAATGAGCCATACTAGCTGACTATATTAACATACATGTGGTGCAATTAAACAGAAAGTCCACTAGATGGCAGCATTGATTTAATTCAAACTGAGGTCAAAACTACAAAGATGATGAGCCTTATGAATGAAGGCATGACACTCCTCGCCTGGTTTCCCGCGGATACCACACATTACGGCACTCCGGAGGAGAGTAACAAAACAAGTTCGGAAACAGGTCTGAGGAAAAGTTTAGGCTGGCCTTGCCTAATGACTTTGAGTTCAACTTTCCTGACGTGTCCATCTTCACTGGGAAACACTTGGGTTATCAGACCCAAAGGCCACTCGTTTCTCTTTGATTGAGAGTCTTTCATGAGAACAATGGCACCAGGCTCTAGGTTGGGCTTACTGTCTTGCCATTTGTTCCTGGTCTGTAGATTAGACAAGTATTGTTTCTTCCACTTGTTCCAAAAGGTGTTGGCTAGCACTTGTACTCTTCTCCATTGACATCTGTATAAGTCCTTTGGGTCGAGATTGACAGAAGGAGCTGTGATCGCCTCGACTTTCTGAGTGAGCAAAGTGGAAGGTGTAAGCAGGAAAGGATCTTCAGGATCATTGGGTATAGATGTCAAGGGTCTGGCATTCATTATAGCTGATACTTCAGCCATCAAGGTTGTCAGAGTCTCATGTGTGAGTTTTGAAGTTCCCAATTGGAGAAACATTGAATCTAGGATTCTTCGAGCTATACCAATCATACGCTCCCATGCACCTCCCATGTGAGAAGAGTGTGGGGGGTTAAACGTCCATGTACAACCCTGTTCTGAAAGGTATCTCCCGACGTGTTCTGTGTCAAGGTTTGAAGTGATATTCAATTCTTTGCAAGCTCCAACAAAGTTGGTTCCTCTATCAGAGCGTATGTACTTGACAGGGCCTCTAATAGAGATGAAACGTCTCAGGGCATTGATAAAGCTGGATGTATCTAAAGACTCAATTACCTCTATGTGTACAGCTCTGATGCACATGCAAGTAAACATGACAGCCCAGCGTTTGCTGTTGGCACCGCCCCCTCTGGTTTGACGTGTGATGACAGCCCAAGGCCCAAACACATCAAGACCGACGTTTGTGAAAGGGGGTTCTGTACTGAGACGGTCTGCAGGAAGGTTGGCCATTTTCTGGGTTTGGAAAATACCACGAAGCTTACGACAGGTGATACATTTGAAAATGGTTTTACTCACAAGTCTCTTGGCTCCCACTATCCAGAGTCCAGCCACACGCAAAGCTCCTTCCGTGAACAAACGTCCTTGATGTTTTGTCTGTGTGTGGTAGTGTTCCACAAGTAAAGAAGCAACATGGTTATTTGGTATTATGACAGGATTGCTTTCACCACTATCAAGTTCTGCATTTGAGATGCGCCCTCCAACTCTCAACAGTCCTTCATTGTCTATAAAGGGGTTGAGTTTCCTTAGAGGACAGTTCTTTGGAATGCTCTTGTTATATTGAAGGCATTCTAGTGTTAGTGCATAAGTCTCTTGTTGGATACAGCGGATGATTACATTTTTTGCTTCTGTGAGCTCATCTACTGTATGTGGCCTGTGACAATAATGCCAACCTTTGCAGCAACCTTGACTCGTAGGGATGCCTTTAAAGGATCTGGCTATGTGGACCAAGCAAGCTGTAGCTCTTTGTAAGGATTTCCAAGTGGAGAACTTATCGAAGCGCTTGGATCCCAACAGTTGGTTAGAAATTGTTGTATGTAGTGTGGAAACCTGAGGACGGATATCTGAGTCAGATTCAGGTTCTAACAGCTCATAAGTCTCCCTTTGTGGAGTGGTAGGCACTGACTTGTACAGGAAGGGTGGTCCTGTGAGCCATGTAGTGTCTTTGAGACGGGATGCTGGCACAGACCTTGTGGCATGATCTGCTGGGTTATGATCAGTTGAGACATAACGCCACTGGGTGGGTTGTGTAGTCTTCCTGATCTTTAGGACTCTGTTGTGTACATAGACATAGAATCTCCTACTTTCGTTGTAAATGTAGCCCAACACTACCTTGCTGTCTGTGTAAAACTCTGTATCCTCGAGTTCTATATCCATCTCAGTTGTAATAAGTTCTGCTAGTTCTACTGCTAATACAGCAGCACACAGTTCCAATCTTGGAATGGTGGTTTCAGGACATGGTGCTAGCTTGGCCTTGCCCATAACGAACCCAATATGAATTTGGCCCTCGATGTCTACTGACTTGAGGTAGGTTACTGCTCCTATTGCTTTGACTGAAGCATCGCAGAATACACATAACTTTCTGGACTGAAGTCTTTCAGGAGGAAAGTGGGTGTATGGTCTATGTATGTGTAGGTTAGATAAAGTCTTTAAAGAGTCCCTCCATGTTACCCATAATGTCTCTTTCTCAGGAGGTAGTGGAGAATCCCAATCACATGTGGCTGCGGTAAGCTCTCTAAGTAGAATCTTACCTTGAACGGTCACCGGTGCAGCGAACCCGAGTGGATCATACAGGCTGTTGATGGTGGATAGGACACCTCGCCGAGTGAAGGGTTTTGGCTCTTGGTCGACCTGAAAGGTAAGGGTGTCAGTCTTGAGGTCCCAGTTGAGTCCTAGGCTGCGTTGCATAGGAAGGGAGTCTGTAGCTAAGTCCAGATCTTTGAAGTCACTGGCATAATCTTGAGAAGGGAAGGCCTCCATGACGACCTTGCTGTTTGATGCTATCTTATGCAGTCTAAGATTTGAAGAGGCAAGTGTGCTTTGAGTCCTCTTGAGTAGACTTATTGCAGCTTCAGGTGAAGAAAGTGATTTCAGACCATCATCTACATAAAAGTCTCTTTCAATAAACTGTGTAACGTCTTTCTCACCTTCTTGAGCAGATAGCTTGAGTCCGTAGATGGCAACAGCAGGGGATGGACTGTTACCAAAAACGTGCACTTTCATGCGGTATTCTGTAATGTCATTAGTAGGGTCATTGTCTTTGAACCATAGGAATCTCAAGAAGTTCCTGTGTTCTTCTTTGACTTGGAAGCTGTGAAACATTTGCTGTATGTCTGCAACTATGGCAACTGCTTCCTTGCGGAACCTGATGAGAACACCAAGAAGTGTGTTGTTGAGATCTGGTCCCTTTAGGAGGACATCATTTAGTGAGACCCCTTGGTGCTGAGAGCTGGAGTCAAACACTACTCGGATTTTACCTGGCTTCTTGGGGTGGTAGACACCGAAGATTGGTAGGTACCAGCACTCTTCATTGTCTCTTAAAGGTGGGGCTAACTCAGCATGGTCATCCTCAAACATCTTACTCATGAATGAGAAGAAATGCCCTTTCATTTCTGGCTTCCTTTGAAGATTGCGTTTAAGAGAAGAAAAGCGCTTTAAAGCTTGTTCTCTGTTGTTAGCAAGGCAGGGTCTCTGTGCTCTGAAAGGCAGGGGTGCTACCCAGCTGTTTTCATTGTTTCTGTGGAATCCCTGTCTCATCACTTCCAAGAAGATATGATCTTCAATTGATAGGGCAAGTTTGTGATCTTCTTTAGTCTCTTGGAAAACTGAGCATCCCAAACGATCTCTGTCTTCATCGCAAGGAAGATTAGTGGTGTAAGGGTTGGAATGGATTACACTGGCAGGCTTCTCTCTTACGAGGAATCTGTTGGTGCAAGGCTGAAATAAGGATGGACGCCCACCCTCAAGTGTCTTTGTAAAGAGAGAGTTCACGCTGGTTGGTTTGTGAACACTCCCTAGGCATACGTTGCCTATGATGACCCATCCGAGATCTAGCTTCTGGGCATAGGGGGAGTTGTGGGGACCATTGATTTGTTTTCTCACCTTGTGAACTCTGATGATGTCCCTCCCAAGGAGAAGTGCTATCTCAGCCTGGGGATCCAGTTCAGGGATGAGGTGTGCTATGCCCTTCAGATGTCTGTGATGAAGTGCCACCTCTGGTGTAGGGATCTCCTCTCTTTCAGTTGGGAACTGATTGCACTCGATAAGAGTTGGCAGAGGCAGGGTTGTCTGACCATCAAAGGATTCGATTTGGTAACCGATGGCTCTTCTCCCAGTTTCTTCACTTACCCCTGTACAAGTCTTGAGTAAGTATGAAGAGTTTGCTTCCTTGATTCTGAAGGTGTCAAAGAAGGTTGAGCTGGCGAGTGATCTGTTGCTTTGATCGTCCAGGATCACGTATAGCTTCACTGCTTTTTCTCTGTGGCCTGTGGGGTAGACTGTAACAAGACTAATCTTAGAGCAGGATTTGTTGGACAGACCTTCTCCACATACTTGGGTGCACTGGGGTGTAACTACGGGAGGTACTGTGTCGTGTTGCTCCTCGCCGTGCTCTTCCACTTGGAGTGAAGGGGTAAGAGTCCATGGCGCTGGCCCTGGATGTAGAGCTGTGTTGTGTTCTGTGCTGTTACACTCAGAGCAGTTGATGCTCACCTTACAGTCTTTACTGATGTGAGAAGTTGATGCACAGCACCTGTAACAAATTCTGTTTTCTTTGAGGAAGGTTCTGCGATCTTGGAGAGACTTTTCTCTAAAACCTCTGCACTTTGACAACGAATGAGGCTTCTTGTGAAGAGGGCACTCTCTGCTTGGATTCTCGGCTGGAGATACACTTGTTTTGCGTACTGCGACAGGTGTGGCTTTGAAGTTGCGGGTTAAAGCAGGCTTACTTGGCCTAGGGAGAGCGGAGTCAGATGATGAGATGTCAAAACTTGGATCATTTTTAATCTTTGCTTGGTGGCGAATAAAGTCCACAAAATAAGAGAATGGTGGGAAGGGAACATCGTGCCTTTGCTTGTAGTTGGAGCCTCGTGTAATCCAGGCTTCTTGAAGGCTGTAAGGTAGCTTCTGCACTATAGGGTTAACACCACGGGCTGTGTCCAGAAAGGCAAGGCCTGGCAAGTCTCCTTCTGATTTGGCTATTTGGAGTTCTGTCACTAGGTCACTCAATTCTCTCAGCTTCTGGTAGCCTTTGTTAGAAATCTTGGGAAAGTCCTCTATTCTTTTAAAAAGAGAGTTTTCTAGAACTTCTGGGGAACCGTAACATTCATCAATCCTGTCCCATATCATGCTCAACCCTTTGGTTGGGTAATTAATGTTAATGTCTCTTATTCTCCTTGCATGCTCTGATGACTCATTCCCCAGTGATTGGACTAGGAGATCGACTTCCTCACTTTCTTTAAACCCAAGATCCTTAACTGTATTTCTGAAGGACGAACGCCATGCTCTATAACTTTCAGGGCGATCGTTAAACTTCGCAAGTCCCTTTGCTAACAGTTCACGTCGTGCCAAGAGCTTGAAGAAGTCTGACATACCTTGATCGTTGTGCGAGTAGCCAGGGGGCGCTTTGTTGTGCCAGGAACTTGTGGAGTAGATGCGGTCATCAGAGACGCTGTCGCTGGGTCTTTTAACCTGTTGTTCTTCATTTTCGACTCGGTCAACTGTGGCGTAGTGCTTTGATGGCCTGGGTGCAGAATGTGCAGAAAACTGACTAAGTGCAGGTTCACTTTCTTGCTTGATATAAGGCGTGTGAATGGCGGGAGTTGATTTCGCTCTTGGCGCTGTAAGCGGGCAGTTGTCTGGTTTGGCGTGTCGCCGCACATATTCTGAGGTACGCTCTGTATTGTCATGAGGAACGGATTCTTCCCCTAGCACGTTGCTGCGCCGCTCACTGGTGGGCTTTGCAAGTTCTTCTAGGATGTCTGCCTCGGCTGCAGCAGCCACTGACTCCTTCTCTGCAGCTAGTTTCTCTAATGCAGTTTCCATGCGTAACTTTCCTAATGCAATTTCCATGCGTAACCGTTCAGATTCAGTTTCCATACGTAACTTCTCTAATTTGATTTGCATCTCTGTTTCAGCAAACCTAGCCTTTACTTCAGCCTCTTTTGCTGCAAAGTCAGCTTTCACCTTAGCAGATTCTGCCTTTGCGCGGGCAGTGGTGATTGTTTCGCTTTTCACTGACTTCCTTGAGCTCGTGGAGCAAACTTCTGACCTTGTCACGAGGTGCTCTGACTTTGTCTGCGACATGATGTCTAGCTGTATATGGAAGCCGATAACCCTGATGTCACTTTGGCGTTCTATGAGGTAGCTGCGCTTAGAAGCCTTGGTTTCTATGGCGTTCTGAATGCTGGCCGTGCTTAGAAACCTTTGTTTCGCTGGAAGTTCTGTGTGCCAGCCATGTTTTGAAGCCTACGTTTTACTGTTATGCCCCTCACTACACGTGACTGATGTGTATTCGGGCACACTGATAACTCTTCTCATACTAATGCATTCCAGTAGGCGCAGAATCCTTATGAACTTTTATTAGCACAAGACAGAGTAAAACTGTAATAGATACAAACAGATTACAATTAATAAACAATAACACAATTAGAGCCTCCCTATCTATCTATCTAAAGAGACAAAGTAGCACGTACCGTAGATGCATCGATATGGCTGACGTGAGACAGAACTCAGAGACATGTGCTATGCTTGGAAGGAAAATGGAAAATGGAGGCTCTGGAGGTACTGAAAGGCCTCATGGGATAAAAATACGGGAGCCTGCATAGGCCAAACTAATGAGCCATACTAGCTGACTATATTAACATACATGTGGTGCAATTAAACAGAAAGTCCACTAGATGGCAGCATTGATTTAATTCAAACTGAGGTCAAAACTACAAAGATGATGAGCCTTATGAATGAAGGCATGACAGCATCCTCATAAAGTTTCTCATGACAGTTTTACCCTTTTTTTTAAAGCCAATAGATGAAACTCTTTACTTCTTTTCACAGGTTTTCAGGGGTAACTTCAACAGTTTTTCTTAACAAATCCAGTTATAACAAAAAAAACTTGACTTTAGTATTACTTTACGGCCCTGGCGCCCAGGCCGCATTCTGCCCCTTTCTACAGAAGGCATTCTAGGCAATCTTCTCACCGGGATTGTTGTGAACTGTTGTTACATTGCTTTTAATACAAGTTTATCACTGTATCCGACAGTGTGAATTATTTTCACACCCTACTACACTTCATCTATAAGTCCTCAAATATTTTAGATCTGCTATATTGATTGAAAGATTCAGAAGCTTCTTTGTGAAAAATCGATATCTGGAGAACAGGTATTGATTTTCTCATGAACAGAATGAGCAGTGACAGTGATCTCAGATGTGTGAGTGTCCAAACTAAAATGAGTATATAACCTGTCTCCAGAGAGGCAATGCTCTTGTGGGCATCGCTGGATCTAGAGGGGGCTCAGATAAGTATTAGGGGGGCATCACATACTACAACATTATGTTAAACTTACCTTAAATTTGAAGGCTTCAACATGATTGGTGACCCAAACCTGGACACTTCATCTTTAGCAACCAAACATCGACTGACACTACGCTCCTTTCTTCAATCAAACGATCTCTTCGACCCACGGAGATGCCAACATAGCAATGAGCGAGACTACTCGTATTTCTCCTCCTCTCAACTATCGTACTCTCGCATAGACTTCTTCCTTGTTGACAAAATCACCCTCCAGGCTGTAACAAAATCAGAGACTGGATCTATCGCATGGTCTGACCATGCGCCTATCTCCATCACCATAGGTAACGGTAGACCCAGAACGAATCGTCTGTGGAGACTTGATGCCTCCATCATCTCAGACCCGTGCAACATCCAAAAACTGACTTTCGAGCACCATTCCTATTTTGATTCAAATGACCTACCGGGCACGGATAGGTTTGTACTTTGGTCGGTGTATAAGGCCTACATGCGTGGGCTCCTAATTAAAATCCACAGTCATGTTAAGAACCAGAGGTCTAAGCAAATTGATGAGGTCCTATCCCAAATTTCCCACTTAGAGAATCAAAATAAACAGAATCCCTACCACAAACTAGCCAGTGAACTCCTGGAACTAAGACAAAAACTCTGCTCGCTTTTACTCTATAAATTCGAAACTAACCTTAAATTTACTAAAGCCTCTTATTATGCCCTAGGTAATAAAGCTGGAGCCCTATTAGCCCTACAGGTCAAAGCTCAACGTGTTAAATGCAAAATAGCTTCCCTCCACCACCCTACCACCAAACAACTTCCTACAAACCCACAGGATATAGCTAACGCCTTCAGCGACTATTATTCCTCCCTCTACAATTTAGTAAATGACACGGCTATTCCTCAACCTACAGACCAAGCTGTGCAAAACTTACTATCCCTAGTGGATCTCCCATCTATAACACCTGCTCAAGTAGCGGAGCTGTCACAACCATTCTCGGATGCCGAAGTCCTTAAAGCCATTCATACTCTCCCTCTCCATAAATCTCCGGGAGAAGATGGTTACACAAATGAATACTACAAGGCTGAACAAATCTGTCTGCTGGGATGTATTGGTTTGATTGTGTACACACGATCAAACCAAAATCCCCGCCAGCAGACGGCGCGCTGACGTGGCGGTGATGTGGCGGTGACGTTGACGCCGCTTTGAAATCTGTCGGCTGGGAACCCGTCGGCCCGATATGTCTGCTGGTTAGTACGCTAACCAGCAGACATATCTGCCCGCACATGCGTCGAATGGATTCGACGCATGAGCGGAAGTGTTTTACTTCCTGGTGCGGTGACGTGGCGGCGTCAACGTCATCGACACGTCAGCGCGCTGTCTGCCGGCGGGGATTTTGGTTTGATCGCCGTGTGTACACGATCAAACCAATACATCCCAGCAGACAGATTTGTTCAAATCAGTCTGTCCGACCGATTTGAACAAATCTATTTGCTCGTGTGTACGGGGCCTAAGACTGTTTATGTCTAGTTTTAATGATTTTTTCTTCTCTTTGGTGCATTTTGCTCCAGTCGGAACATCTGATGTGTTGTAATAAATGTATCTACTGTTATTTTTTTTTTTAAATATCAATAAAGACATATTTGAAATAAACTTACCTTAAATTTAAGCTCTTCCAGTGCCGAGATATCAGCGCTGCAAGTGCTCTCATCTTCACCTATCTTGCTTCCGAGTTCATAGACTCTGGCTTTGTTATATAGTTACATAGTAGGTGAGGTTGAAAAAAGACACAAGTCCAACCTATGTGTATAATTATATGTTAGTATTACATTGCATATCCCTGTATGTTGTGGTCGTTCAGGTGCTTATCTAATAGTTTTTGAAACTATTGATGCCCCCCTGCTGAAAGCACCACCTGTGGAAGTGAATTCCAAATCCTTGCCACTCATACAGTAAAAAACCCTCTACGCAGTCTAAGGTTAAACCTATTTTCTTCTAATCTTAATGAGTGGCCACGTGTCTTATTAACCTCCCTTCCACTGAAAAGTTTCATCCCTATTGTGGGGTCACCAGTACGGTATTTGTAAATTAAAATCATATCCCCTCTCAAGCGTCTCTTCTCCAGAGAGAATGGCCCGGATTCACAGAAAGTGGCTGGCGTGTGCAAGATACGTCGGGGTAGGATGCCCTGTTTTTGGACGTATGTTGGTTTGTGACTCTGGCGCACACATACGCCGAGCGCACATTTGCACTACGTCAGCATAAAGTGATTTACGTTGGCGTAAGTGCTTTGTGAATAAGTTCAGTGCTTGTAACCTTTCTTGATATCTAATATCCTCCAGACCCTTTATTTGGGTGTCGGCGTATTAAGTTACCAATTACACTTGTCTAGGGGTGAATACTTGTGGAAAGTGAATAAAGCGAGTGCGTTTTCAAAGTTTTATCCCAAGGCCCAACATGGCCAACATCAACATGGCACACTATAAAGAAAGGCTGATGAGCGGAAGAAAACTGCAGTATCAGGCCTTGGATATTATAGAGAGCAGCTTGCTCTCAGTACAGTCACACTTAATCATCGCCACTCCCGCCAGAGTGGGTAAAGTGCCCCGGACAGGTGTTTGACTTGGGCCTGGCAGCCGCAAGGTCACTTGCAATAGTCACTGGGAGTAATTAGGGCCTCTGCCACAGGCCTGAGGAATTTCCATACTTTTCAAAGGGGTAGAACTAATGGATCCTCCCAGTAAGTCACTTCTCTAGAGTCATCAAAGGACAGTTGAAGTGTACCTGTCATGTAGTTATGACCGCATCCCCTGTGGTTCGCCTAGGCCTCGCGGACAACCTCTGCCTTTGGGTCTCCCCAACCAATCCCCCACCGTACAGCTCCCAGCTTAGGATCTGGGACCCAGCAAGCCGCTGGGGCCCCTTTCGATGTCAGGGTGAAGCTCCGCTTGGTGCGTAGCTTCGGCCAGGCAGGCCTCGGTGGCGGGGCCCATGAATGCGCGCACCCTGAAGGTGGATGCCGTACCTGGAACGCGTGCCCTGCGTAAAACATCGCACGCTTCTCTCCGGCGTCTGCCACAGACATACTCTCCCACCAGCATGTCCAGAGGGAAAATCCTCCTCCGAATGGCTGCCGGGAGAAAGCGGGTCTGTCAGAACCCCTTCCAGCGCCAACCGTCACCCAGGGGTAAAAACACCTCCCCTAGCATGCAGACCGGCCCATAAAGCAGCTCTAAACTGACAGCAGCCTAAACTTCACCAATTCGTGAGTGGGAGCAACCTAACCATTCCCCACCAACCCCAGCGTAACGCCCTGCCAAATAGGGGGGGGGGGCGCTACATTAGCTTTGCTGCCCTTCTCTGTACTCGTTCCATTTCCAGTACATCCTTCTTGAGGACTGGTGCCCAGAACTGGACAACATACTCCAGGTGAGGCCGGACCAGAGTATTTTAGAGTGGGAGAATATTTGTTTTATCTCTGGCGTTAATCCCCTTTTTAATGCATGGCAATATTCTGTTTGATTCATGGTACAGGGCTCTGAAGAAATGGCACAGGTGGCCGTTCCTTCAGAGTGCTTGCGCCAGTGATATCACTGGCTGCATGTACACTAGATCTCCTAAACAGTGCACATTTAGAAGATATTTACACTACCTATAGATAAGCCTGATCTACTATAGGTAAAAGCAAGAGATGGAAGTTTGCTTCCACTTTAAGATCAAAGTGATACTAAACTTGTTTTCAAAAAAATTCTATTCCAGTATGTATTTTATCCTCAAAAAGGTCCCTAACTATGCAAACATTTCTCTCAGTCACCTCCAAATCTCCAAAACTTTTTTTTTTTTTACAGCTGTGATCCAATTTCCTGTTAGAGGGCGGTTACTTTCATTCTCCTTGGCCTCACGTAGCCACCCTCTATGGGATTTGTAGCATGCATAGAGCACTGCACATGACTGCAAACTATGTGCAAAGCTCATGGGATTGTAGTCAGCAAACATGAAAATAAATAAATGAAAAACAAATTATGAAAAAAAAAGAAAAATTAGCTGTAGGATATATATAGGAATTTTACAAAATTAACTGCTACCCATGCATAACATGGTATCTCACCACATAATTTAGGCTGCGACAATACGGCAGGTGGGCGAAGAGCTCACAAGTGGTATACTCCTAACAGTTCACGTCTGAGAGCTCACCTAAGCACAAGACCCCTCTAAAATAGTCTATGAGCTCACCTGACCTTTCCTCAACCCATAGGAAAACTCCTTCTGCTGACACATCCGTATGAGCAAGGGGGCTTTGAAAGAGGCACCACTTTTTTCCCTAACATTTAAAACAAACAGAAATGAGAAGGTAAAGTGGTTTGGAATCTTGGGAGTGTTGGGAGAACAGCAAAGTACAGTGGTTCTCAACCTGGGGGTCGAATGGCAATTTGCCAGGGGTCACTGAATCCTGGAATGTTATCTGAAGCCTGCACCACTCTCCCAGCCTTTTAGCGACTGAGCCAGAAACACAGTGAGTAACATTACCTGTGATTATAGTTGCCATTAAAAGTCCCCACTACAGTTCTCAGATCAGCAGAGGACCTTGATCAAGAGCACCTAAGTTGGCTGATCAGAACTCCCCCAGCATTGCCACTGATCCCAACTCCCCGCCAGCACTGCCACTGATCCCAACTCCCCGCCAGCACTGCCAATTATCCCACCTCCCACCAGCACTGCCAATTATCCTAGCTCCCACCAGCACTGCCAATTATCCCACCTCCCACCAGCACTGCCACTGATCCGACCCCCCGCCAGCACTGGCGTTCATCTGATTCCCTTCACCAAGGAGTAAGAGAAGGAATACAAATAGAGAATACATGGAAAGGAGAGAAAAAGAGGGGGAGAAACAAAGAAAAAGGGAGAGAAAGAACAATAGAAAGAAAAAGAAGCTAAAAAGAGGGATTGGGGGGGCAAGAAATTTAGATATAGAGAGATAAAAGGGAAAGAAAGGAGAACAAAGAGAAAGAGTGGTACAGCCAAAAATTTAACAAAAGGGGTTTTAATAGCGTACAAGTGGAAGGGACCCAGGGAGCACTAAATGTCCGTGGTTTAGGGGCGCAAATTACTTGGCCTGCCTTGGGTGCTGACAGTGGCGTAACTAGAACCTTCAGGGCCCCGATGCAAGAAACCATGAAGGGTCCCCCTAACCCCCTGGACAGGGCTCTTTTCTCCGAGCACGGTGGCGGAACAACAGGACCCGGTCGCAAGTGTGTGGCTGCATATAAAGGAACCGATTTCTCCATTCCGCCTGCTTCTCCTCCTCTCCCTCCCGCAGGCATTCAGCGGCTGCAGGAGGAAAATGGAGAGATTGGTTCCTCTATGCCAGTGTTTCTCAATATTTTTCCAGCCAGGGCACCCTTGAAGTATACTCTTAGGTCAGTGAAGGTGAACCTTGTCAACCCAGATGTTTTGGAACTACATTTCCCATGATGCTCAACTACACTGCAAAGTGCATGAACATCATGGGAAATGTAGTTCCAAAACATCTGGGGTGCCAAGGTTCACCTTCACTGCCCTAGGTGAATGGGGCTGCACTGCAACCACCCTGCAACTGTGTGCATTGCAGCTTAGTGATGATGCATTTAAGGGGTTAAAACAGGCAGTCAGGAGGCAACACATAGCCTCTTTACCAGCTGTCAAATGCCTCTGAAAAGCAATCTGAGCATGGATTGCTTTTCAGTGGAACAGCATTTTTTTGCTAGTACTATGAACAAGCAAAAAAATAAAAAATCGGTTCTGATTGTACACATATAGGGGGTCATGTAAACACACATACATACACATACACTGTTTATATACATATATATAAATGCACATATGCACACACATATAAACCAGTGGTGGCTGGTGCTCAACATTTTTGGGGGGGCGCAAGCAAACTGAAAAATTCTTTTAAAAAAATTGCAGTCTCACTGTGCCCATCAAATGCAGGCACTGTGCCCATCAAACGCAGCCACTGTGCCCGTCAAAAAGCAGCCACTGTGCTCATCAAACGCAGCCACTGTGCCCATCAAACGCAGCCACTGTGCCCCTCAAAAGCAGCCACTGTGTCCATCAAACGCAGCCACTGTGCCCGTCAAACGCAGCCACTGTGCCCATCAAACGCAGCCACTGTGTCCCTCAAGTCAAAAGCAGCCACTGTGTCCATCAAACGCAGCCACTGTGCCCGTCAAAAGCAGCCACTGTTCCCATTAAATGCAGCCACTGTCCCGTCAAACGCAGCCACTGTGCCCGTCAAACGCAGCCACTGTTCCCGTCAAATGCAGCCACTGTTCCCGTCAAATGCAGCCACTGTTCCCATCAAATGCAGCCACTGTGCCGTCAAACGCAGCCACTGTGCCGTCAAACGCAGCCACTGTGCCGTCAAACACAGCCACTGTGCCCGTCAAACGCAGCCACTGTGCCCATCAAATGCACCCACTGTGCCATCAAACAAGCCAGGGGGTGGGTGGAGAGAGGGGGGCGATGCCCTGCGCTCTTATGGACGCACCACCACTAACACATGCATGCACACTCACATACACACATGCACACACATTCATACACATATGGCATGCACACTCGCATACATATGCACATGAACACACACACATATGAACACACACACACATATGAACACACACACATAAACACACACACATAAACACACACACACACATATGAACACACACACATAAACACACACACACACATATGAACATGAACACACACATAAACACACAAACACACACACACACACACACACTTATGAACACACACACATATGAACACACACACATATGAACACACACACATGAACACACACATAAACACACACACACACACACACACATATAAACACACACACAGTAGATAAAAACGGCAGTCTTATCTTAGCAGCTCTTCCTGCCGAGTACTGCACTGTAGGGGGAGACAAATAGCACACACTGTGCTTTTACATTGTGATGAATGTCTCCGTTTCTCCCTTCAAAGCACTGTATACAGGGGGCCCTCGAGGTCGCCATGGCGCACTCAGCGACCCCTATAATTCCGCCACTGGGTGCTGACAACCCACGCTACGAAAAATAATTTTGCTTTTAGAGGTCCCCATAACTTTGGAAAATGTATCAAGGGGTCACAGCACTAGCACGGTTGAGAACCACTGACATAGTAGCTTTATATACTGTAAACTATACTGTATGGATTATACCTATCTAAGCAGCAGGTGGCACTGCAGTATTATAGTGTGTATTAAATGGTAATGTAATCACAGGATACTGTATACATCTTTGCTCTGTGTACTTGTATGCTCCTTGTTCCTGTCCCGTAATAAAGATATCCATGGAAGTAAAGTATTCTCTGCATACAAGAAGCTTTCAGTGCATTATTTCAATACTCTGACAACAGTGAAGACATTACAAGGAGACAGAAAACACAGTGAGAAACCAATAATTATAATATAGGTTACGTGGTCAATAATTTGTGGATTGTTTTTGGAGAATAAGGAAATAGCTTAGTGCCACTTTACCTATAACTTATTTCTCAAAACTATCAAATAACAGGAAGTCACTGCACTAAATAGAAGAGTTTTGACTTGCCTGTAACTTCCATATCTTGGAGTACAGTACATAGGCAAAGTATTCACAGACCCTGGATTAAAGGCCCATACCTTCAGGGGACAAAACACTAGCAAAGCTTTCAAGGACACAGCCATGGGCGCTTTTTATACAGTGCGGGACACAGGCAAAAGTATTCATAGACCCTGGGATGCTCCCAACCAATGAAGAAAAAGGGTGGACAACTACTAAGCAAACAGAACTCTGTCCTAAGAGCGTAAACTTAAGAAATCAGATTTCTTACCCACTGAGCAAGTATTTGCAGCCCTTAGTAATTAAAACCTGTTCTTATTTGAGAGGTTCAACTCATGTTATCAATTTACTTAGAAAAACTGAGTGGAAAGATGGGTACATTTTGGCAACAGCTCATGTCACATATTTGTATACTGTCATCTCACATGAGTTGGAAGCAGCGAGACACTTTTTGGAAAGGGATAGTGATCTAATGGTGACCCAAACTCGGATTATTCTGGACTTACTTAGTTTTGCCATGAGTCATACTTATTTCTGGTTTGGAGACAATTATTACCTCCAAGATTGTGGCATGGCAATGAGTGTCAAATTTTCACAGAGTATGGGCAATTTATGGTCAAATTAGAGGAGGATGTTATCCATGACAGCCAGCGCCCCAAATCGTTTTTTGGGGGTAGGTTCAATGGTGACATCCTCCTCCTATGGATTGTAGTATGAATACACTACTAGAGTTTATCTCCCACCTCAATAATAATGACAGTGGGATCAAATTACAGTGTGCGTCTAGCACCCAGGGGGTGCACTTTCTGGATTTGGACATTAGGGTGACCAATGGCTCTCCTTCTACCATCAGCTATTTCAAGAAACTGAGACTAGTTTGGTTAAGAGGGGGTTCCAAAAGGCTCAGATGGCACTGTACTATAGTGGATGATTACTACTTACAGGCGCAAGTCTTGAAACAGAGATCTCTGGAAAAGGGATAGAGCGAAGCAGCATTGGATGACACTATTGTGGAAGTGTCGGGTAAGAATAAGGAACTATTGCTATCCAGTAATAGGAATAGGCCCACTAAAACTGATCTCTTTAATTGTTCTATTACTCGGAACAACATTGGGCGCATAAGCGTATTATTAAGAGACACAGGCGCATTTTAAAGACTGGTGCCATAATGGGCCCTTGTTTACCTCAACGTCCTATGGTGGAATATAGAGGAGTACCATCATTGAGAAATGTTATTGCCCCCAATGTCATAGATCTCCCAAAAAACTCTTTCATGACTTGAAAGTTTTTTTTTCCCCTTGTAGGAAGTGTGCCGTTGTCAAATCTAATATTTTCAAGTGAGAAAACTTACTAGCTTTCAATCCTAAATGTGTTTAACAGACATTACATTAATTTATCATGTGCACGACTAAGAATCTGGTGTATTTGATACAATGTTCTTGTAGGTATCAATTTGTAGGGTGCACAGTGAGGATGTTGCAGACCAGACTCAAGGAGCACATTGCTTATATTAGGTCTGGGTTTTCTAACAGTGTACCTAAATATTTTACTAGGTGTCACGGTAAGAACCCTGGGGGAACACTTTTGATAAATATTCCCCCTACTGGAGGGGTAGTAATGTTAGGAGGGAGGTCTCTCATCTTGAAATGAGATGGATTTATCAGCTCAAAACATATGTCGCATTTGGCTTGAATGTCAAATGGGACACCAATTGTGTTATTAGCTATATTTGTTTATAAATAATATTTTTATTTTAAAAAGATTTTTTGAAAAAAAAAGAAGATATATATATATATATATATATATATATATATATATATATATATATATATATATATATATAATGTAGCGCCTGTGTACTTTCAGTACTATTCTTAACCACTTACCTACTGTGCACCTACACCCCCTTCCTGCCCAGACAAAATATAAGCTTCCGGCACTGCGTCGCTTTAACTGACTATTGCGCGGTCGTGCGACGTGGCTCCCAAACAAAATTGGCGTCCTTTTTTTCCCACAAATAGAGCTTTCTTTTGGTGGTATTTGATCACCTCTGCGTTTTTTATTTTTTGCGCTATAAACAAAAATAGAGCGTCAATTTTTAAAAAAATGCAATATTTTTTCCTTTTTGCTATAATAAATAACCCAAAAAAATATATAAAAAAAATATTTTTTCCCTCAGTTTAGGCCGATACGTATTCTTCTACATATTTTTGGTAAAAAAAAAATGCAATAAGCGTTTATCGATTGGTTTGCGCAAAATTTATAGCGTTTACAAAATAGGGGATAGTTTATGGCATTTTTTTTTTTACTATTAATGGCGGCGATCTGCGATTTTTTTTATTGGGACTGGGACGTTATGGCGGACATTTCGGACACTTTTCTGACATTTTTGGGACCATTTACATTTATACAGTGAAAAATGCTATAAATATGCATTGATTACTGTATAAATGTGACTGGCAGTGAAGGGGTTAACCACTAGGGGGCGGGGAAGGGGTTAAATGTGTGTCCTATGAGTGTTCTAACTGTAGGGGGAGGGGGGGGTGACTGGGGGAGGTGACCAATTGTGTCCCTATGTACAAGGGACACAACCGCTCTCCTCTCTCCCTGACAGGGACGTGCAGCTCTGTGTTTACACACAGAGCTGCACGTCCCAGCTCAGTTACTGAGCAATCGCGTGTGCCCGGGCACTCGCACGGGATCCCCGCAGAGCGGCGGGTGCGCGCGCGCGCCGCCGGCGACGCGCGCGCGCCCGCCCGCGGCTTTAAAGGGACATCACGTCATATGACGTGATGTCAGAACAATGGAGTCGTCTGCCCGCCGTCATTTGACGGTGGGCAGATGACAAGTGGTTAAACATCACCGCTCCCCAGGCATTATGGCCTACCTGGCCGGGACATGGGTGCTACGCGGAGATCCTGGTTCCGGGACCATGTTGGCCCGGAGCAACTGAAATTTTGGCGGGACCCCAGTGATCGACTGGGGTCCTAACTTGAAGATCCCAAGCGAGTTTAGCTGTTCGGTGGGGACCCAGTTGAGGAGCACCAATGAGAGGCTGGTGATCCAACAGCACTGAAGTGAACCATCGGCGATCAAGGTGACTGGACACTGAGAGGTTAGATGTCAGCAGCCTGTCAGTCAGTGACCAGCTGAGAATTATCTATGGTCAGATTCAGGCACTAAAATCACTAAGGAAGATTTATCTCATGATCTACGTTCTAGGGAAGGGTCTGTGGCTAAAGCTTGTTTTCCCACAAGGTTCCGAGTCATACCCTGGCTGCCAGGTCGGTGTGAGAGGCCTGTCCGGGTACACTATACCCACTCCGGCTGGAGTGGCGACAAAAGTAAAGTGTCTTTTTGAAGCATGACTGCTTCTGTTACTCATAGGCCTGAATCTGCTAATCTTCTCCTCATCCATCTTCTATTCACCTAAAGTTTATTGTTTACCGTGTTGGGTAAAATAAAGCACAAGAAAAGACATACACTGTTTGGACATTCCGTTTCTACTGCTACTCTCATCAACTACCCTAGACATTGAAGCTATAGAGGTAACAGGCCGACCCAAATCTATCCAGCGGCTCCTGTGGGGCTGAGCGCTACATATATATATACACACACACACATACATTGTATAAAAATAAGAGTGATAGTGTAGCTCACTCTGTTTAGTCAAATCCCCTGAAGACATCATTCTTTGATGAAACATGCAATGGGCAGGGCCTATACATGACGCCTTTACGTTATCTTGCTGCCAGAAAACCGGAAAATTGCCTGCTTGGGAAAATGCTCTGTGCATCTTTTTATGCAATTGTACAGTGGAAAATATGTAAGTGCATTTATATTAAACATACAGGGCCAGATTCATATACAATTGGATTCGCATAGAGTATCAGAAATACTCTACGCCGCCGTATTTTACCTGGCTCTACGTGGAATCCCGGTAGATTTTGTCCAGTAAACTACGGCGGCGTAGTGTATTTCTCCCGGCGCAAGCCATCTACGCGAGTAGGGGGCGTGAAGCATTTAAAATAGGCGCGTTCCCGCGGCGATCGTACTGCGCATGCTCCGTTCAGAAATTTCCCGCCGTGCATTGCGCAAAATCACGTCGTTACATCATTCGTTGTTTGAGTAGCGTCGTTTACGGACATTCCTATTCCCGAACGAGTTACGTAAAAAAAAAATTAATAAATTAAATTCGACGCGGGAACGACGGCCATACTTAACATGGGCTACGCACCGTTAGACCAGCAAATAGCTGGTCTAACAGTACGTAGCAAAAAAATGACGTAAGCGATTGCGAAGACCGCTCGTATCTTCGTGGATCGCCGTAAAAAGTCATTTGCATATCCCGACGCTGAAAACGACGCGGACTCCTCCCAGCGGCCGCAAAAATATCGCAACGTAGATCCGAAGGCTAACGAAGACGTAAGCCTCTCGGATCGAAGCCGCCGTATCATGGTTTGAGGATTCAAACTAGTGATATGGCGCACAAAATTTGAAATTACTCCTGTCTAACACCAGTTATATAGGCGTAATCGCTCTGTGAATCTGGGCCACAGATTTTTAAACAGATTGCACTATGAAATGTTGTTGTTTTCTTGCTTTGCATTATATTGCTGGGAGAGTCTGCAGCAAGGGCATGAGGAGTGACATGAAGACATCCTGTTTTTTTTGATTGCACGATTGATCATTTAATATTGTCCACACTATGTGGCAAGGAGCGAACCTTATTTTATATTACTGGTGATATCACTTTGTTTGATATCACTGTGGTGATCAGCATTGGATGTAACAACTATTTATTACTTGGAGTGCTAATATTTATTGGATAAGTGCAGCAAATTACTTTTTTTATTAATGAATGGGGACTTTTTTAGTTTATAGGATTTAAATATTGTTTTTTTCACCACACTAATTTTATTATGTTGGTGTATTTCTTATAAAATGTCAATTTGAATGTCACAGTTCTACACTTAGGGGCAGATTCACAAAGACGTAATATTCCGCTGCGTAATCGAAATACGGTACGCTGCCGTATTTCACCAGACTCTACACCGAATTCAGGTAGTTTTTTTGCGCGTACGCTATTGTGTCGTATTTTTTTTCCGCCGCGCAATCGAAATACGTGATTAGGGGGCGTGAAGCATTTAAATTAAGCGCGTCCCCGCGACGATCGAACTGCGCATGCTCTGTTCAGGAATTTCCCGCCGTGCATTGCGCGAAATCACGTCGTGACGTCATTCGTTGTTTGAGTAGCGGCGTTTACGAACATTCCTATTCCCGGACGACTTACGTTAAAAATAATAAAAGACATCGGAAAACGTTGAAATTCGACGCGGGAACGACGGCCATACTTAACATGGGCTGTCTAATATTAGACCAGCAAAAAGCAGGTATAGTGAAACGGAAAAAAAAGATGACTAAAGGTGCCGTAAGAGATTGCGTTGAAAGTGCGAAATTTTGTGGATTGCAGGCAAAAGCTCATTAGCATACCCTGACGGCGAAAAACAACAGGAAGTCCGCCCAGTGGCCGCAATTTTCTGGCAGCGTAGATCTGAAGGCGTACTAACACGTAATACAGTCGAAATGAAGCCCGCAGGTGTCTTTTCATGGTTTGAGGATTTCGACTAGCGTAAAAACGCCCGTAAGTCGAAATTACTCCAGTCTAACAACATTTACACAGGCGTAATCGCTTTGTGAATCTAGGCCTTAATGAATTGAGATTGTTATTATTTATATTAATGTTTCATGCACATTAAGTACGGTATATTTTCTATTATGTTGTATTAATTTAGCTCCACATTATTTGATTTATTTATGCACTAAAAGTAGGGTGCTTTTATGTGTTAAAATCTTTCCCAGCACAGAATTATCTTTTGTTTTTATATTTTATTAAACCGTGTAAAGTACTTAAAAAGTGGCCGTAAGTATAGGAAAGTAGTTGTTGAATAATCCCAGATGTAGCTACATATTCTGAAATGATTAAATACCTCCATTAATATATTTGGTCTCTAAATTTAAGCACATAACAACAGAACAAACTGCAATCATAGGAGAGCCAACAGTTAAAACTAACCAAAACGGGACATACAGCACAAAGGACCAAGCAACACCCAATGGGGACACAGCCGGAGTCGATGCAAGACATCTACCACATGAGGACAATCAAAGAAAAACATTGAACAACAAAAGCAATATATATATATATATATATATATATATATATATATATATATATATATATATATATACACATATATACTGTATATAGAAATGGGAAAAAATAGAAACAGACACAGAAAACATAAATAATATCCCAATTACCTATCAGGCTTACATTCTACGATCATACTTCAAAATGCTGTGGAGACAGTCTATTGGATGTTATACCTTTTCTGTCATGGATAAATAAAAAAAAGGAGAAGTATTACACTATTGTAGCGCTACCCCTGAACGAGCCGCTGGTTAAATACTGGGATTGGCACACCAAGTTACCCTGGTGATGTCTAGGGGTGAAATACCAGTGGCGGAGCAATGAGCGAATGTCCAGACAGTCAATAAAGTTTCCTTCAATGCCTTTTTATTTTGCAGCCAACAAGGCAAACATTATCTTCAGTTTAAGGAAAGGAAAGCTGATGAAAGAAGGATAGGAGAACCTTGTGATATCAGGCCTGGATGTGAACAGAGCAGGCTTGCCCTCGACAATAGCAATAGCTGAACTGGTTGCCACTCCCGAGTGGAGTGGGTAAAGTGCCCACGGGCAGGTTCCCCACACTAACCTGGCAGCCGAGGTGTCACTTCGGATCGCTGGGAGGAACAGGTCTCTCTATCTCAGACCTGGCTCTAAGGCCTCTGTAACCATCCAATTTCTTCAGTAAGTTGGATGGGTGAACGGAGCAAATCCTCCCAGTAAATTTCCTTTAGCATAAGTCACAGGGTGACAGCAAAGTGTACCTGTCAGCATCCCGGTCACCAGATCCCCGATTGGTTCGTTTAAGCCCTGTTGGACAACCTGCCTCTGGGTTCTTCTCAAGCCGATCCCCCAATCGTACGGCACCCAGCCTGGGATCTCATCAAAAGAACTGGGAACCCAGTAGAGTACTGAGGTCCCCTTCGACCTCCGGTTGAGGTCCAGTATAGCCTGTGGATTTGGCCAGGTGGCCCACGCTGGCGGGGTCCATAAATGTGCGCACCCTGAAGGTGGATGCCGCACCTGGAACCGGGACCCCGCAGAACTGCCCTGAGCACATGACCCCGTCACAGATATATCCCTTCCCCAGCATGCCCCACGAGGGAAAACTCCTCCAATTGGCTGCTGGGGAAAGCTTGCTCTGTCAGAACCCCCTCTGCTGTTAACTGCTGACCAGGGATGTTGACACATCCCTAGAGTGCAGACTGGCCCAGAGAACTCTTCTGAAATGACAGGGGTCACCATCCTAACAATTGTGTGAATGGGAGCAAGGTAACTCTCCCATTCTTGCTAAATTTAGAGTAGTGCCCGCACTGAAAGTAAAGGGGGCGCTACACTATATTATTATATTTGTCAAAAATGGCCCAAAGTTAATGGATCATTGAGTCAGGAAGGAAAGATAGCATGCAGTTTTTGGATCCATCTGGCTTTAACCTGTAAAATGTGCTGGTCAAAATCAAAGACGCACCCTAGCCAAGGCAAGAAACCTGTAAGAAACTGTAAAGGAGTTCAAACTGTTTCTCAGGAAAGTGTCTCCCAATTGGGCTTGCCAAGTTAGCACCTTTAATTTTGGCAACATGTTCTTTAAATTGTTGCCAAAACATTCTACATTTTTCTGTCCACATAAAAGGCATTGCTTCCACAGGTGAGCGGTTATACAATGCCAGTTTCACAGTTTATAAAGTGTTTAGGGAAAATTGTTATCAATCCCAATGTTACTGTGCCTTTTTGTCACGTATGAATCTACAAAAGGAACAGTTACCACACCTAAACGTCCCCTTGGGGTGTGTTTCACATGGATCCTGTCCCTTTGTTCTATCCATCAAATTGGCTCTGTATCAGGGTATTCTTCAGTGGTCGTTCACGTTTGAAGGTCAGACACAGGCGATCATCCACAAACTGTCTGAGGATATTATCAGTCAATAGGTGCCAGTGGTTTTGCATTATTGCCCTATATCTATTACTATTTTTTCTTGTGTCTGTTCAACTTAAATAAAAGCTCACAAAAACTCAATTTCATTTTTGGGTACGCACACTTCCGCTCCGTGAGGAGGTTGAATGATGGAACGCATAGGGCGGGGCTATGACACTGATATCACAGCACATGGGTACTTGCGGTTTGTGATTAGTTGCCAGAGACGATTGGCCAATACGAAAAAGCGTTTATACTTTAGTGTCGGGGAGACACTTATAACATGTGAGTGGATTTATATTCTTTTAAGTAAAGCTTATTATAAAAACGTTATTACACTATGAAAGCCGTTCTCCCTCTGTTTCACTTATGTGTGGCCGTGACCTACATGAGAGCTTGTGATTGCAAGATCTGATAGTGGAAGCCAAAACACTGGAGATTTAACTCTTTGGAAATTTTAAAAAGCCCAGCAACTGGTTTATAATCTGACCAGCCAGTATTTTAGTGTGGATGGAAGTAGGATCACATCGGGTATCGCTTTTAGTGATTCAAGCACTAAGAGGATTTCTACATTTATTTTAATTCTCTGGGAGATGTTTCCTTGGGTCACTGAGTGGACTAAAATGTTGCACTTTGTGTAGTATTTTCCACTTTTTTTTTTTTGCAAGAATTGCACTATATGTGTTGGTAGCACTTGCACTTTGAGAGGTGAAATAAGTGTATTGCAGCATTGGATAAATATATAAATTTTTTACAGTGATATATTTTTCACAGCAACGTCATTTTTGATTGATATATGATTTATGCATTTTTTTTTAACACGTTTAGGTTTATGATTGCACATATAGAAGTGTATACAGTATTTTTTCAATAATTAGTATTAGTATTTAGATATTGAGTTTAGAAAAACAAACTAGCCCCCCTTGTTGTTCCTTTTCAAAGATTAGTATATCCTCACCTGAGGAACCTGTCTCTCAGGAGGCTGGCTTGTGTTTCAAAGTCGACATTGTTGGAACAGATTCTGCGAATTCGCAGATACTTTCTCACAGGGATTCCTTTTATTACACGTTTGGGATGAGCACTTCTTGCATGTAACAATGAGTTTCCCGCAGTAGGTTTTCTAAAGAGATTATATAACTGTGTGAGATCAATCAGCGCAATCAAATCCTAAACAATTAATGTGACAATATATACAAAAAATAGTAAAGTGTTTTGACTCCACCTATGAAAAAAAAAAAAAGCATAAATAAGCAGTGCTGAGCTACTAGAAATACAATGTGCAAAAACAATACAATGAAGACATAAACTAAATATTCCAGTTCATGAAAAAGTTTGAGTAAGGCCTCGTACACACGAGGCAATAGATTTGTTCAAAACGGTCTGTCCGACCGATTTGAACAAATCGGTTTGGATTTTGGTTTGCTCGCGTGTACACACGAGCAAACCAAAATCCCCGCCAGCAGACGGCGCGCTGACGTGTCGGTGACGTGGCGGTGACGTTGACGCCGCCACGTCACCGCACCAGGAAGTAAAACACTTCCGCGCATGCGCCGAATCCATTCGGCGCCGGTGCGAGACGACATGTCTGCTGGTAAGTGTACTAACCAGCAGACATGTCGGGCGGACGGGTTCCCACCCGATAGATTTCAAAGCATGCTTTGAAATCTATCGGGTGGCCAAATCCGTCTGCTCGCCCGTACACACGATCGAATCTGTCTGCTGGGACGGTCTAGCAGACCGTTTCCAGCAGACAGATTTGATCGTGTGTACGCGGCCTAAAACAGTTGACCAAAAACAATCCACCATTTGTGAAAGATGATCCAAATAACCTGTGCTTGTGCTCCCCTCCACTTGTGTATTAGGCTGCTCACCTTACAATTTGACCCCTGTTTCACCAGCAGGTCAAATAAAGCAGTTCCCCTCTGGGGATATCACAAGCGACTGAAGTAAAGATGACACTGGAAGTCCTCAATTCCGTACATTTCCTCTAAGTGGTCGACAAGCTCTCCAAGTGGGCAACAATCAGCATATGTAAAAAAAAAAAAACAGAACGGTGAGATCCAGTGCTCTCCATTTAAAACCAATTTATTCCCATAAAAGATGAGTCAAACATACTCAGAAGTAAGGCACCACAAGACATGCTAGCTGTACAGGCATGGATACAAATCAAACTGGATAGTCACGGTGTGACTCATCTTTTATGGAAATAAATTGGTTATAAGAACAGAGGGCACTAGATCTCGCCATTCCTTTTATACATATGCTGATCTTTGCACACTTGGAGAGCTTGTCAACCATTTAGAGAAAGTGCATGGAATGGAGGACTTCCGGTGTCAGATTCCAACTGTTGACCATTGTTGGGCAAATGGCACGGCCCAAACATGAATTTGGGTTGAACATTGGCTGATTTCACACAGCTGATCATTGCGTGAACCAGGAAGTGCTGATATGCGGCAATCCTAGGTTTGCGCTAACAGAGAGAGCCGATCAGTGGCTCTCCCTGTCAGAGGGGGGTCTCTGCTGATAATCAGCACATTGATTATCAGCACAGCCCCCTCAGGTGTGCCAATCAGTGTTTAGCATTGTCCCCATAATAAAAGACTGCCAGTACCCACAAGTGACAATCAGAGCCCACCACAGTGCCAATCAGAGCCCAGCAGTATCACGTGTCAGTAATTTATCAGTACCTCATCATTAATGCTGCCCATCAGTGCCACCTGTCAGTGCCAGTCAGTACCGCCTATCAGTGCCCATCACTGCCACCTGTCAGTGCCCATCACTGCTGCCTGTCGTTGCCAATCAATTCTACATATCAGTTTCACCTCATCAGTGCCCATCAGTGCCACCTCATCAGTGCCCATCAGTGAAGGGGAAAACCACATTTTATGACAAACTAAGAAATAACATTTGGTTTAAAAAATGTTGGTATTTTTTAGTTTGTGTAGCAAAAAATAAAAACCTCAGAGTTGATCAAATACTACCAAAAGAAAGCTCCATTTGTGTGAAGAAAATTTAAAAATGTAGTTTGGGTATAGTGTTGCATGACCGCGCAATTGTCATTAAGCCCTGGTTCACACTGGGCTGCGGGAGTGAAATTGCGCGATTTCAGCTGAACTCGCGCAATTTCACTCCCTCTGGCAGTCCCGATTTCGGCGCGATTTAGGAGACATCTGTGCAGGGTTCTGCACAGATGTCAATGTAAATTGCGTCCTGAAATCACAAAAAGTAGTTCAGGAACTACTTTTTGAAATCGGTGCAGCGCCGCAGATGCGGCGTCGCACCGATTGGGACGGTGTCATTGCCGGCAATTGTCGCCGATTTGAGATGCGATTTCACATGTGAAATCGCATCTCAAATCGAACTAAATCATACCCAGTGTGAACCTGGGCTCAAAGTGTGACAGTGCTAAAAGCTGAAAATTGTCCTCGGCAGGAACGGGGGAAAGTGCCTGGTATTGAAGTGGTTACATAGTTACATAGTTACATAGTTAGTCAGGTGGAAAAAATACACAAGTCCATCCAGTTCAACCATAAAAAAAAGAAACAAACAAAATAAAACACAGTACAATCCCATACCCCCAACTCCATACCCACAGTGGATCCAGAGGAAGGCAAAAAAAACCAGCGGAGCATGATCCATTTCGCTACAGGAGGGGAAAAAACTTTACCTACAAATCTTAGTACTCAGTTATATTACGTGCATTTAGGAAATAATCCAGGCCCTTCTTAAAGCAATCTACTGAGGCGGCCAGAACCACCTCTTGAGGGAGTCTGTTCCACATTTTCACAGCTCTTACTGTGAAGAAGCCTTTCCGTATTTGGAGGTGAAATCTCTTTTCCAGACGTAAAGAGTGCCCCCTTGTCCTTAGTGTTGACCTTAAAGTGAATAACTTAACACCAAGTTCACTATATGGACCTCTTATATATTTGTACATGTTGATCATATCTCCCCTTATCAGAGGCGTATCTAGTGAAAATAGCGCTGAAACAAGCACTGAAACTGCTCCCCTGTCGAAACATTTGAAACCCATCTTTCAGATAACCTTAACAAAAAAAACAGCTAACAAAACTAGTGATATTTATCATCCCTTGTGATTCCTTGGGTAGTGACATATCCTCTTTATGGAGAAATTTGGGGTTCATTAGACCCCTGATCCCTCCTCTGTCCTCCAAGGCCAGGTAAATGCAGAACCAATACTGGAAGTGATGAAATCTTCATCACTTAAGGCCTCAGTTTTCAGAGAAGATGGAGAAACCGATGTTCCTCCTTCTTCTTTGTCCAACCAGATGGAATGGTAGAGCCTGGGAGAACAGGGGAGGGCTGTGGCTGAACACAGCAGGGATGGTGCTGCCATTGTCCATTAGCAAAGGTGCTGAAAAGGATATCCTGCCTATGCTCAGGAGGAGGGAAGAAGAGACCATCAGACCCTAGTAAGTGCCTTGCTGCCCAGCCACTCAACAGCGCCCCTTTCATATGGCGCCCATGGCACGTGCTATGGCTGCCATACCCTAGATACGCCTCTGCCCCTTATTCTCCTCTTCTCAAGAGTGAATAAATTCAGTTCCTCTAATCTTTCCTCATAGCTGAGCTCCTCCATGCCTCTTATCAGTTTGGTTGCCCTTCTCTGCACTTTCTCCAGTTCTCCGATATCCTTTTTGAGAACTGGTGCCCAAAACTGGACTGCATATTCCAGATGAGTTCTTACTAATGATTTGTACAGGGGCAAAATGATATCTCTCTCTCTCTGCAGTCCATACCTCTCTTAATACAAGAAATTACTTTGCTCGCTTTGGAAACCGCAGCTTGGCATTGCATGCCATTATTGAGCAAATGATCAACTAAAACCCCCAGATCCTTCTCCACTACAGATCCCCCCAGTTGAACTCCCCCTAGCATGTATGATGCATGCATATTCTTAGCCCCTAAGTGCATAACTTTACATTTATCAACATTAAACCTCATCTGCCACTTAGTCGCCCAATTAGACAGAGCATTGAGGTCGGCTTGTAAATTGGAGACATCCTGCAAGGACGTTATTCCACTGCATAGCTTGGTGTCATCTGCAAAGACAGAAATGTTACTTTGGATCTCAGACCCAATATCATTTATAAATATATTGAAAAGTAATGTTAAAGTAAGACAGCACTTAAAGCTGAAAATTGGCCTGGTCAGCAAGGGGATATAATTGCCCATTAAGCAAGTGGTTAACCACTTAAGCCCCGGACCATTTTTCTGGCCAAAGACCAGGCCACTTTTTGCCATTCGGCACTGCGTCACTTTAACTGACAATTGCGTGGTCGTGCAACGTGGCTCCCAAACAAAATTGGCGTCCTTTTTTTTCCCACAAAATGAGCTTTCTTTTGGTTGTATTTGATCACCTCTGTGGTTTTAATTTTTTTGCGC
This sequence comes from Rana kukunoris, assembly GCA_029574335.1. NCBI lineage: Eukaryota > Metazoa > Chordata > Amphibia > Anura > Ranidae > Rana > Rana kukunoris. The sequence continues at coordinate 149,335,469 of CM056055.1, forward strand.
TATAAACAAAAATAGAGTGACAATTTTGAAATAAAATTCTATATTTTTTTCTTTTTGCTATAATAAATATCCCTAAAAAATATATAAAAAAAATTGCCTCAGTTTAGGCCGATACAAATTCTTCTTCATATTTAAAAAAAAAATCATCAGTGCTATAAAAATGTGCTTGTAACTGTAGGAAGTGCTTGTAACTGTTAGTGCGCGTGGCTTGCCGTGACACATCACTGATCATTGTTCCCAATGACAGGGAACATGATCAGTGACCGTGTCACCTAGGCAGAACGGGGAGATGTTGCGTTTACACCAATATCTCCCCGTTCTTCAGCTCTGTGACCTGATCACGGGACACTGACAGTGATAGGGTCCATGGGCTCTGTCACGGAGCTCACGGCAGGGTCGCGAGAGCGCTGCCGGCAGTGCGCGACCACACAGCTCACACTGGCACTCCCCATGACCCAAGGATCACAAGGAGCTACCCCTTTGTCCTCTAGCATCTCAGCAGATATACGACCTGCACCCATCTTTACAATTGAAAAGAAATCTAGTGTTGCTGCCTCTAACCCACAGCAGACATTAAAAGAGCAAGTCCCGGCCCCCACATTGTTGAAGGCCGGGACATTAATAACATCATAAATCTATCCCCATACCCCTTGACTGTAGAACAGGAGACAGTACTCCATCTTGGGCTATCTTTTTGCCCGGATGGAGAAGCCGATAAATTTGAATTAGTCAAGGACCTTCACTTATTTGCTCGACGTCTGATGTATAAGGTGCTATATGATAAGACATGCAATGATCTAAGCCTCACTGGCAACGACAACACTATCCTTGATAAAGTATCTATTCGAGAATTACAGGCTCTGCAGGACCTAATGGCACTTTGGGACGAGAGCAACCCCGAGGAAGAGGGCTGGACATATCAACTACCAGGTGTAACACCAGGCAAATCAGTTCAATCGAGACTTAATAGACCGGTCTTTGTGACCCCTAAATCTTACAAACCTAAATCCAGATCCTTCCCAGTACTACAGGGGAATCCCAATATTTGGGCGTTTGTTCTGCAAGTTACTAAGGCGATCGAGGCTACCAATTGGAGGGGAGGCTCGCGACAAAATCTCAGTCCCAATCTTAGGACAGCCCTCAATTCTATCCGCAACAATGATGATCTTGTTGTGAAACCCTCTGATAAGGGGGGTAACATAGTTATCATGAGCAGGACAACATATGAAGAGATGTGCCTTAAGATTTTAGGAAATAGAGAGTGGTACAGACATGTACCACCCTCTATGATGATACAAAGTATTAAAGAATATCGTCAGATTCTAAATCGTGCCCGCCAACTTGGCACTATAGACGACACCACTCTACAATTTTTGAACATAGAGAACCCCACCACTCCTACGTTCTATGCCTTACCTAAAATCCATAAGGGAGTTATACCCCCACCAGGCAGACCAATCGTCTCAGGCTGCGGTTCTTTAACAGAGAACTCTAGTCGAATCATCGATGAATACTTATACCCACACGTACAGAGTCTATTTTCCTATGTCAAAGACACGATAGAATTACTTAAAATTGTTGATGGACTCAGCATCCCCAAGGGGGCATGGCTAGTAGCCATAGATATTGAGGCCCTCTATAATTCAATTCCACACTGTTTAGGAGTACAAGTAGTTAGAAGCTCCCTAAATGAACGTGATAAGAACACCTTGAAATATAACAACTTTATTCTAGAGATGCTGGAGTTCATTTTGACACACAATATCTTTCTGTTCAAACGCTCCCACTACCTCCAGGTGCAGGGTGTGGCAATGGGGGCGGGCTGTGCCCCCTCCTATGCCAACCTGTACCTGGGGGGGTGGGAGCGTGATCTTTTTGGGGAAGATACCAACGTTGACTTGTCCACAGATGTGCTTACCTGGCACCGCTACATCGATGATGTATTTATGGTCTGGGCGGGGTCTAAGGAGGATCTGCTAGCGTTTCTTGACGGACTGCAGGTGAACCAGTACAATCTTAAGTTCACCTACAGCTTCAGTCAAGAACGCATTACTTTTCTAGATGTGGAACTCTATCTAGATGAGCATGGGTCTCTTTGCTCCACACTTTTCAGGAAACCCACGGCTGGAAACAGCTTATTACATGCCACTAGCTCCCACCCCAAACCCCTCATTAATAGTATCCCGTACAGTCAGTACTTGAGACTGCAACGCAATTGCTCACAGGACGCTGACTTCAAACGAGAGGCGGCACAATTGTACTTGCGACTTAAGGACAGAGGCTATACTAAAACATGCCTCCGCAGAGCCTTCAACAAGGTTAACCAACTGGAAAGAAATTCGCTCATTTACAAATCAAAAAATGAATCTGAGGTCAGCACTACCAGAATTATCACCCGGTTCAATAGACAACATGAATCAATACGGAAAATATATACAAAATTCTGGTACTTGCTCACTTCAGATGATAAGATTAGCAAATTCATAAATGCTTCTCCCGAAATCACATTTAAAAGATCCCCTTCCATCAGGGACAAGACTGTATCCAGTCACTATTCAACCTCACTAATTCCTAAACCCACACATATGGGGACATTCCCTTGTGGTAAATGCAATTTTTGTCGATACATCTTGAAAGGCAGTAGCATTAATCTCCCAAACGGTGAAACACTAACTCCCAAATTTCGGGTCACCTGCCAAACTATGGGAGTGATATACTTAATGAAATGCAATTGCGGTGCATTCTACGTCGGCAAGACCAAGCGTAACTTCTTGTGTAGAATAAGAGACCATGTACGCTCAGTCAAGAAAAAGCTGATGGAGACACCCATCAGCCGACATATAGGATTGTATCACAATCACAACAATCTAACGATGGGGTTTTATGCCCTGGCACATGTACCCCTCAATGAAAGAGGGGGAGACGTTGACAAACGTCTCTTGCAAATTGAAGCAAAATGGATTTTTTTATTATGTGCCACCCAACATCCAGGTTTGAACGAAAACATTAGCTATAAGCCCTTTTTATGATTTCTTTTGCGTGTTCAAATCCAGTTTCCCATGGGTTAATTGAATCCCTCTGTGTTTACAATTAGACTATTTATTACACATAGTCAATTACTCCTTTCGATTGCATATTTTATTTTGCTTTGTTTAGATCTCTTTGAGTGTCGCCCATCTGTATGGTCTGCATCTATCCTTTGTTGCAAATACCATCAATTTATCAGTCATTAAACTCAGATGTCCTTGACCTTCACAGTTCCTCTATATACACACTTTTGAGGACTCTCTCAGTCATTGATGCTTTCGTCAACTGTAATGTATGATCACACTAGCTCTTTAGACTAATTTAGGGCAAATTGTTGGTCATATGGGCTTCCTAGCGCCCCCCAGAGACATGAATTAGTGCTACATCACTGTCATGCCATCCTGTGGGGCTCTTGTCAATAGAAGTGCCGTCCACCCATATATACACATCAATATGTAACAATTTTTGCTTATTATTATCGTTGCTATTATTATTATTTGATGTGTTGTTTGTCTTTCCAGGCATCTCACATAAGTACTTGTGCTTCAACAAAAGCATAAGATAATCATCTGTTTGTATCAATAATATTTCCACAGGGTGAGGTGAACTCCGTGCGCTTTGTGTGGACCGTGACAGCGCACTATACAACCTGTGGCTTGAGCGCCATAACACCATTCTATCTCAGGATACGGGGGTTAACAGCAGTGCCTGATCAGCTGTTGTTGCTCTTTAGCTTATGTGGGCGGGTAGGGGCCTGTCCCGATGCACACTGCTGTAGCATCGAATCCGAGCGGAGGCTCTGATGCTGGCCAGGTCCGTATTCAGACAAATCCCATTGGCCGAGCGGCTTGTCCGCCCCGCCCATGGGATGTCCACGGCTTCCTCCGCTACTGTGAGCTGAGCAACTCGCTCTGCGTGCTATCACGCACGAGCGGCTTTATGCTTCTCACAGGGGGAATCCCAGTGACATGTCACTTCTCCGCCCACTACCGATTAGATCTCCGCCCCATGCTATCAGCTGAGGCGAGTTTGACCTAATGGAGAGAGCTATATAAATAGCCCTGCTAGCTGCTATCATTCAGTGTAGCGCTCAGGAAGAGACAGGCTGTTCATTCCATCGCTGACAACATCATTCCCTACAGGTATACTTTGAGATACACTTTATGTATATTTCTTCATTTTGCCATAGATTTATGTTAATCTATGGCACATAGGAACCCAATAGAACTTTATCATTCTTTTATTTTTATTTTTATTTTCCCTTTTTTCTATCTTTATATATCGGGCAGACCTGACCTAACCAGTTGCAGCAATAGCTACACATGGACCTGCCCTTAAAGGCACCTCTGGCTACCTATTAGCAAGGTTGGTAATTAGCAATTGTGAGGCTTTATGTCCATGCCTTTGCATCAGAAGGCTGAGCATCGCTATGCATGGACAGCTTTGCTTTATCTATTTATTTATTTATGTATCTATCCATTAATAAACATTCCTCAGTTTCAATCATTCATTTTCATTTCATTATTTTTTACTTTTCTATTTTTGTGCTGCCTTGCGGCCACTAACTAGTTCTCATTAATCTTGTTTCTCATATAGGACTTTATGATAGCAATTTAGCAGCCACTTCAATTGGCCAGCATCAGCTTATTTTCTTTTTTGGATTTAGCACTGATCCAGTTAAAGTATGTTCCTTTACCATCAGGCACTAGTAAGTGAGATTCTGTATCTGACTTATCAGAAGCGTCTGGGGAACCATTTATCTATATGATTAGTTTTTGATTTATCATACTCTCTCTCCATTAGATCATCAGCATTTAGCAACACAGCTGCCTCTGTCATCCCCATCCGGGCGACTATAATCCATCCCGCCCGTTTGGTGGCTTCTTCTCTAATCGTAGAGATTACGCCTTTGCGGACACCCCTCCCTGAGACTATCTTCTCATCTGTCCCAGGTATGTGCCCTCTCCCGCTCCACACAATTGCGCTTGGACCTCAGTATAACACAATAACTCCTTTAAAGATCAAATGTATCACCCTTCATGTGTTTCGTTAAGAGACCAGTAATGATTTATACTTTGCAATATGTAACATTTTCTCTATTACTTCGATATGTTAGCTCATTGTACCTTTTTGTATTTACATAGAAAGTACATTCAATCGTGGGTTCCTGACGAAGCCCTTTTATGGGCGAAACTAGTTGAACCCGAAACACGTTTGGACTTCAGAAGATGGTTTGCAGTCTTTCTGCAGTTTTAATATACTCTCTCTTCTAATATGAATGTTTTTTTAAAAATAATTTTGTACAATGTTTTTGTATTTTTTGTATGAATAAATTTTTGTTATTTTTTCAAAAACACTGAACGTGTCTAAGAACCAATATTTACTGAGACTTGATCAGACTCATAGATATATTTACTATCCATCCCTGATACACCATTAAGAATCCTTAACCCCTATCCCATTGCTTTATGGGTAACCTTTCTATTTCCACACAGCTCACAAATTAAAGGGGACGTACCTGTACGCCCCTTTGCTCAGCCATGCCATTTTGTCGACGTACATCCTTGTGCACCAGTCAATTTAGATAAGCTTATCAATATAGCTTACTCCGCAATACTCTGGGCATACTCAGGGCATACTATGGGGGGCAATACTCCGCAATACTCTGGGCATACTCCGCAATACTCTGGGCATACTCCGCAATACTCTGGGCATACTCCGCAATACTCTGGGCATACTCCGCAATACTCTGGGCATACTCCGCAATACTCTGGGCATACTCCGCAATACTCTGGGCATACTCCGCAATACTCTGGGCATACTCCGCAATACTCTGGGCATACTCTGCAATACTCTGGGCATACTCTGCAATACTCTGGGCATACTCTGCAATACTCTGGGCATACTCCGCAATACTCTGGGCATACTCCGCAATACTCTGGGCATACTCCGCAATACTCTGGGCATACTCCGCAATACTCTGGGCATACAGCGCCCCTGTCCCCGTGAGCTCGCATGCAGAAGCGAACGCATACGCAAGTCCCGCCCACATGTGTTCAAACCACACATGTGAGGTATCGCTGCGAACGTTAGAGCGAGAGCAATAATTTTGGCCCTAGACCTCTTCTCCAACTAAAATGATGTAACCAGTAAAAATATTTAAAGCGTCACCTATGGGGATTTTTAAGTCGCAAAGTTTGGCGCCATTCCATGTGGCCACGCTGTGTAAAAGTCCCACACATGGGGTATCGCCATACTCGGGAGGAATAGCAGAATGTGTTTTGGGGTGTAATTTGTGGTATGCATATGCTGTGTGTGAGAAATAACCCGCTAATCTGAAAATGTTGTGGAAAGAAAATAAAAATGAAAAAAATCTTGATTTTGCAAAGAATTGTGGGAAAAATTACAACTTCAAAAAACTCACAATGCCTCTTTCTAAATACCTTGGAATGTCTTCTTTCCAAAAAGGGGTCATTTGGGGGGTATTTGTACTTTTCTGGCATGTTAGGGTCTCAAGAAATGAGAGAGGATGTCAGTACATCAGGTGTGATCAAATTGATCAATTTTCAGTAATTGGTACCATAGCTTTTAGACCCTATAACTTTCACCCAGACTAAATAATATCTAATTTTTTTTTGTTTTGTTACCAAAGATATGTAGCAGTATACATTTTAGGCCAAATTTATGAAGAAAAATTACTTTTTTGCAAAATTTTATAATAGAAATGAAGAAAAATTCATTTTTTTACAAAATTTTCGTTCTTTTTTCATTTATAGTGAAAAAAATAAAAACCGCAGAGGTGATAAAATACCACCAAAAGAAAGCTCTATTTGTGGGAAAAAAAGGACAAAAATTTCATTTGGTTATAGTGTTGTATGACTGAGTTATTGTCATTCAAAATGTGAGAGCACCGAAAGCTGAAAATTGGTCTGGTTATTAAGTGGGTTTAAGTGCCCAGTAGTCAAGTGGTTAATGGTCAAGCAAAGATCACTAATAAATCCCTTCAATTTGATGCTTTTCATGGTTGGCTAGTAACAAATTGTGCAAAATAAACACTTTCAAATGTCAATGGACCCAGGGTCACACTTGCACAACAAGAAAAGAAAAAGGGATTGGCATTATTACGTAATGATTTGTCAATGAACAATGAATCTCATGCATTTATAGCTTGTAAGTGATTGATTATTTTAATAGATTCAGTATGTATTTTTCTAGTTATAAATGTAACATTGTACGACATGTTTTATGGTTATTCAGTCAAACAAACTACACTCCTTTGTGTTCTTTTTCAAGACTCATTTTTAGACCTATAACCCCTTCCTGCCCCGGTGTCCATTTAAAAAGTTCTAAAATGGCAGGGGGAAGGGGGGCGAAAATGATTGGTCAATTATGTTACCACTATGATTGGCTATTGATCATTAGCTGGGACACAGCCCTGGTCTCTGTCCTGGGAGTGTGCAGTGAAGGTGCTCTCAGCACAGAAACCTTTGCATTCCAGTGATGCACATGTGTGGCCGGTGGGCGTTAACCACGACAGCGTGGTCCTCCCAAAAGCGCGCCCCCTTGGGGTGCGCATCCGATGGGGTCTGTGATCACTGTGTCCTACCAGATCAAGGTAAAGTGACAATCACAGCAACCCAAATCACAGCTGATCCCATATAAATAAACACACAGTATGAGGAAAGATTTGGTATCCGGCAATTCTGACAGGGCACATTTACACGGATAATCAGGGTACTAATCCTTAGCGCCCTGATTATCAGTGCAGCCCCATCAGTGCCGCCTCATCCATGCCTATCAGTGAAGGACCCATTCATGCCAATATACGTCAGCAGAATGGCACGGCTGGGCACATCCACGTCCTGGTACTTGACCTTTTAAGCCCAGCCGTGGGGTCGCGTGCGCGCTGCCGGCGTGCGCAAGCGACCCAGTCCGAAGCTCCGTGGCCGCGCCTGCGGGAACCGTGGACCCCGATCGCCGCCGGTGTCCCGCGATCGGTCCTCTGGAGCTGAAGAACGGGGAGAGGTGTGTGTAAACACACCTTCCCCGTTCTTCACTGTAGCAGAGTCATTGATCGTGTGTTCCCTAATATAGGGAAACACGATCAATGACGTCACACGTGCAGCCCCACCCCCCTACAGTTAGAAACACAAATGAGGTCACACTTAACCCCTTCAGCGCCCCCTAGTGTTTAACTCCCAAACTGCAATTGTCATTTTCACAGTAAATAATGCATTTTTATAGCATTTTTTGCTGTAAAAATTACAATGGTCCCAAAAATGTGTCAAAATTGTCCGATGTGTGCGCCTTAATGCCACATTCATGAAAAAAAATTGCTCATCACCACCATTAGTAGTAAAAAAAAAAAATATTACTAAAAATGCAATAAAACTATCTCCTATTTTGTAAACGCTATACATTTTGTGCAAACCAATAGATAAATGCTTTTTGCAATCTTTTTTACCAAAAATAGGTAGAAAAATACGTATCGGCCTAAACTGAGAAAAAATATATTTATTTTTATTTTTGGGGGTATTTATCATAGCAAAAAGTAAAAAATATTGTTGTTTTTTTTCAAAATTGTCGCCCTATTTTTGTTTATAGTGTAAAAAATGTAAACTGCAGAGGTGAACAAATACCACCAAAAGAAAGCTCTATTTGTTGGAAAAAAAGGACGCCAATTTTGTTTGGGAGCCACGTAACACGACCACACAATTGTCAGTTAAAGCGACGCAGTGCCAAATCGCAAAAACTGCCAGGTCCTTTACCTGCCTAAAGGTCCGCGTCTTAAGTGGTTAAATAAAGCTAATGTTAATGCAGCTAAAACACTATAAACTATCCAGTTTATTTAGAGCTTCTTACCTGCTTAATGCTTTACATTAAAAAAAAAAAAGGTTGCAAAGTGGGTGCTTTAGACCTTTGAGGGAAATCACTAAAGTCCTAACGATGCTTTTCTGGCGGTAGTTCTTGCGCCTAATGTAGGCAAGAATTTGCACCAGTTTTAGTAACATACATTGTGTAAGAGAATGATGGAGGCAAGTGTACATAGCACATATGCCAATAAAGTAAAAAAAAACTAAGGTGCAAAGGAAGAAATGGACAACATAATGGTATGGTTAAAACATTTCATATATCATTACTATGTTAAAATGTACACATAAAAACATCCCTCATTAATAAATCAATCCCCACATGAAGAGAACAGTCATGTAAGGAAAAAAAGTTGTATGTGGCCCATGAAAGCCCCCCCCCCCCCCATTTATACAGGAAGCCACCTATGTATAAAAAATCAATTGACTTACAAATATAATGTCAAAACAATATTAAAGATTCACCAGTAATACAATATGCCAATGGGGGGTAGAGGGAGGGCACATCAATGCATTTCACAGAATGACTTCTTCAGGAAGCACTGAGGTGATATGGTCACAAGTTTGTTAAAAGTTCAGGTAGGAGTAATGCAGTGCAATACAAAAATCAGGGGAGGAAGAGGAAACCCAGCACAGAGAGGGAAAGAGAACATCAAGGAGTGTAGGATGGCAGGCTCATATACCTCTGTGCTCACCACTACAACATTTCCCTGTACACGTGCTTCTCCCCATGGGATCAAACCAGTTTCAGTAACATTACTGAGACAGTTGACACATTCAGGTATTTCCAATTAATGCCACTTTAAGAACCTGTCACTATTCCATTAACAGATTCTTAAAAAGTTACCTCCAGTTTGCAGGTTAGGAAACAGGTGGTAATTACAATTGCCTCTTCAATTGCATTCACATGTACACGGTATATAGAGTGGGGCATGTCGGTGCTTAGAAGCTTTTATGTATGTGACAGCTTCCAGCATATTGCTCTATCCCTGGGTCCTTTCAGCTGTTGGTCAGAAGATTCTCTGGCTATATGTAAACAAAGGGGCAGGGGATAGGAGTGATTAGACATGTGCAGAATCCAAAAAGGTGTTTCGTTTTGGGATGGATTTGTTAAATTTAAAAATTTGTTTAGTTACATTTGTTATGTTAGAATGATTAATTTTCATAAATTTTTTTTGTTTTCATTTTGATTAATTTTGATTACATTTTTCATCTGTATTTGAATTGAATCCGATTATAATTGAATTTGATATCGGTTTGAATATCCAAAAACTAGTTTGGTTCCACTTGTTCATAGACTGTTTAAAATATTTGCGATTTTTTCAGATAAAAATATGTTTTTACAACATGAAAGCCTCCATTGTGGGCCCAACAAAATATGTAACATGACATGGATAATTTATAAAAACAAATGTTGACCCCAAGCACCTTGATGCTATTCATGAATTACCACTGAATGTTTTTATTGGAAATCATGGCGGCAACTGTACTAACCTGAAACTCACATGATCAAAGATACTATCATTTTGTACACCTTAAGACATACATGCATAACAATTATGTTGGGACTAGTCATTACAAGCATGTTATGCCTCCACTGCAGCCAGAATAAGGTTGGGGGGGGGACAAGCAGCATTAAAAAGAGTATACTATACATACAGTATACAATGCCATTTAGGAAGATCCAATGAGTAATAATGGTAATGGATTGGAAATGTACTGTACGATAGATTTGTAAATACTGTATATTTGGTACAATTTATGCAAAATAACTGTTCCACTGCATTGTCTGCCAGGCCCCGTGCTCCATTTTGTACTCTCAGATAGCCAGATCATTTTTGCACTTACAGCTTTAGAGTTTGTAAAAGACCCCCAAAACCATATATTTTCTGAAAGCACATCATCAGTAGAATAAAATAGATGTTTTAGTCCCCGCAGTATTTTCACAAATGTTTATCAAACCAATATATTCGCCAAAAAATACCATAAACCCATTATTAGCAGATACAAACACAGCTAATTTTTCAAAATTCCAGCTAAATCCATACTAAATATAAAAACTTAACCTGGATGGAGTTAATAAATAAACATATATTTGTAAAATTAAAATTGCACCTTTTTGCAAAATGGTGAAAAATGTAACATACCCAAAAATTTCGACAAAAATCTGGAGATTTTAATTTTTCACCTACAGCTTTTAGAGTTTGTAAAAGACCCATAAAACCATATATTTTCTGAAAGCATATGACCTCTGAAAAAAAAGGTGCTACTTATTTTTTAGGCCCTGTGGTATTTGCGCAAATGCTTATCATAACAAATTTTTTGCTAAGAACACACTAAAAAAAATATTAGCAGATAAAAACAGCAAATTTTTAGGGCTGTTACTGATCAAAATTTTTGTGTTCAATTAATCGTTTGTTTTTTTAATCGATTAATCGACTAATTTTGATTAATTATAACGCACATACAGATCCAACTACTTTTAGCTGATCTCCTTGCAGGCTGATTCCCAGTGCAGCTACCAACAACTGGAAAAAAGGATAGCAGGATACAAAAAACACACAAAGGCAGCTCTCGATGGGAATAGCATTAAAACTTTTATAGTCTTCAAGTGGGTAACAAAATAAATATTGCACTGGAGATGAAATCGATGTAGCTACATAAACTGTAAAAATGGTGCGAGTAATACCAAACGGTACCAAAAGCAGTCATAAAAACATGTAGCTAAGTATGATACTGGTATAAAAATGTGTACAACGATACCACTGCTGAATTCAGATGAGGAGATGTTAACATCAGTCCGTCGGCATTTAGATGTCCCATGAAGGGAACGATCACAACTCCCAGTGGATGGTTGTAGAATCCCAGGTTGATAGAGGGAAGTGATAGAAGGAAGTGTAACAGCCCTTGCGTGTGGCAGATTGTAAGGTCCCACCGGCATGTAGATATGAAGGCACAGCAAAGGAGCCCTTCAAATGGACACGGCAAGCACCGCCGGTGTCCGTGATGTCACCGGAACTCCCGGAAGCCGGCAAAAAGGTGAGTACAAATCAAAAGAATTTTAATCGATCAAAAAGATTTTGATCGATCAAAAAAATTAAAGATTAATCGATTAATTAAAAGTTAATTTGCGACTTCCGGTTCCGGCGCCGCATGGAGTAGCTGTGCACTCCTTCAGCTCCCGCACACAGGCTCCCAAATCGGCCTATAAAAGCCAGCAAACCCGCTGCCGACCCCTGGGCTAACCATCCGCCATCCCCCCCCTCCACCCGAAGATGGACAAATACCTGGAAAAAAGCGGCGCGCGGTCGTACGCCGCCGCCGCGGCGCGAACGGGACAGCCGCAAATCGAGGCCCCGGCTTTGGCCTACACGGATTCGATCGTAGATCCGATCGTGGATCCGACACCTGCAATGGAGGTGAGTGCAACACCAGCCCCTCCAACTACCCCTCAGACTGTTCACATCCCCTCACCTCCCCCACAGGCGGGGGATATGCACAACATAGAGCTGATGGCCCAGGCCGTGGCTGCTCTATTATCCCCCATGATAGCGACCTCGGTAGAAAAAGCCATCAATGCAGGGATACAGAAAATCCAGGCTCAACTAGGGGAGCATGCATCCAGGCTGAATGAGGCTGAGAATCGCATCGGACATATAGAAGAGGATCTTTACCAGGCCCAATCCTTTGAACATGCGCAAGACAAGACGAACAAGTATATACTAGACAAACTGGACGACCTTGAGAACAGATCCAGGAGGAGCAATCTGCGCTTTATTGGCGTCCCTGAATCGCTGCAACCTCAAGCACTTTCAGATCTCTGCTCCAGACGCATCCCCGAGACCCTGGGCCTGCCGGGCCCCTGCACTGTTGAGCGCGCCCACCGCATGGGCCTTTTCAACTCTGATCGCAAGTCACCTCGCCCTGTCATCGCCAAATATCTCAACTATTCAGAAAAATCCCTCATTCTGCAGAAGTTCAGGCAGTCCAGGACCCTCCAGATAGACGGCATGAATATCCTGATCTTTGCGGACTACTCCGTGGACGTCTCCAAGAGGAGGAAGGCTTTCCAGCAGACCTGCACGGAGCTCCACCGAATGCAAATCAAGTTTACACTGGCTTTCCCGGCCGTGCTTCGACTCAGAGCACCCAACGGAGATCAGCTCTCCTTCCATGACCCATCCGAAGCTGAGGCCTTCCTGAGATCCCTCCGCTCTAGCCCCCACCACAACCAGTCTCCCAGAGCGGCACCTTCCAACCGGGCCCTAGAACACGGAAGCCCACGCAAGGACTCTCCTAAAAGATTCAAGGCATCTGGATCCGACCGTCAACACACCTCATCCTTTTGAACTTTTTTTTTTTTTCTTGAACCTTCTCTTTTTTTTCTTCTAGACGGTCACACCATCCCGATGCAGTTCTGCTGCTCATTAACCGTCCAGGACCACTCCTGGGCCCCTCTCCTTCAGCGTGCCTCCCCCTTCACCCGGGGGACCACGGTAGGCCTAATGCAATTTTGATGTTATGCCAATCTGTCTCCTTTTCTTTTCTCTTACGCTCCTAAATGCCATTTTATTTCACACTGTTTTGTTTTCACATTGTTTTATGTTCTCTTGCACAATCGGTCATAGTTGTCTTAGCTCCACTTGTGCCTTAATATTATGTTATCCTATACGTTTATATATCATGTGTAGGCCTTTCCATTCTTCCGCAAGGAACCTGTCTAGCTCCTCCCCCCCCCCCCCTCATGCATTGCTCCTGCTGCTTACACCCCCCCCATCGGTCGCGGCGGGTGAAGTGCTGCATCGAGAGCCCTGCGTTGGGAGCTGGCCTATTCAGTGGCTCCATGCGGAAAAAAGTGAAGTTCCCAAATGTTGTTGTTCACCTTGTTTGCCCCCATCACCCTCCCCCATCTCCCCCTCCCTGGTTCTCAACCCTCCGCCCATTTTTAGGGATCCGTTACCACCCCCGCTCTCTCTCACAGCAAACCACCACAACACCTGCTGTCCTTGCACCCCACTTCTACAATGCTCTATGCTCCCATTCTCCTCGCCTTCACGTCCTGCTCACACCCCATTGTTAGTCTTCCCAACATGAGAATAGTCTCCTGGAATGTCAAAGGGCTCCGCTCCCCCAATAAGAGGATGAAAGTTCTGCGCCACCTTAAAAGGCTCAAGACCGACATCGCCCTCCTTCAGGAAACCCATCTGTCCACCCCCGACTTCCCGCGGCTGCGGAAACTCTGGGTAGGCACAGTCCTCGGTTCTGACTCAAGTGGTCGGAAAGCCGGGGTAATAATCCTTATTAACAAAAACCTTCCCTGCAAGATCTTGTCCTCAGATTCGGACTCCGAGGGGCGATTCACCTCGGCCCGTATTCAACTGGGATCCAGGGTGGTAATCATCACTAATGTATATGCTCCTAACAGCCCCACAAGTGCCTTCTTTAGCGACCTCACCTCCTGGGCGCTTAGAGACCCAGCCTGCCCACACCTGATAGGCGGGGATTTCAATTCCATCATGCACCCGATAGATGACAGGTCCTCTACCAGACAATCTCGTCCTCCTCTGACTCCTCTCACCCAGACATTATTGGCGTCGACGGTCGATTCACTGCACCTCCACGATCTATGGCGACTAAAACACCCTGCTGACAGAGAATTCTCATTTTATTCCCACCCTCATAAAGTCTTCACGAGACTGGACTATCTTTTCTGTTCTGACTCTCTCCTCCCACTGATCTCAGAAACTGACATACACGACATCGCAATCTCGGACCATGCCCCGGTCTCGACCACCCTTGAGGACCCTGACTTAGCCTCTAACCCCAGAATCTGGCGGTTCCCCTCCTATCTTCACAATAACTCCGATTTTCACCAGCATCTAGAAAAAGCCTGGTTGGGATACGCATCGGATAACGCGTTACACGCTGACAACCCTAACCTTTTCTGGGAAGCGGGCAAAGCGTTCCTCAGGGGCTGCATAATCGCCTACGCCGCCACATTCAAAAAACACACCCTTAAACGCTACAAACAGGCCAGCGCAACACTGCATCAGGCCCAGCGGGTCCTCTATACTGATGACTCCCCCAGCAACCGTAACGCCTGGTTCACTGCCAAGCAGGCCTTTGATAGCTGGGCAGCCACCCTCGAACGTACCCAAAAAGCGCATCTAGACGCCTCCCTCCACAAGTTTGGTAACAAAGCAGGTAGACTCCTTTCCAGATTAAGTAAAGGACTCAACCGCCCGACACATATCATGTCCCTCAGGGACCCGTCGGGTTCCATACACTACACCCCAAAAGGTATCAATAATACTATGCGCCAATTCTACTCCTCCCTGTATGCCTCAGACCCTATCGATAAGCCGACAGCCCTCAATTTCCTACGACGTATCTCCCTGGACCAGGTAACCCCCACCCAGCTCGAAGCCCTCAATGCCCCTATCTCTGTCCTGGAGGTCCAATCCGTAATCAAACAGCTTTCCCCCTCCAAAGCCCCAGGCCCAGACGGCTTCACCGGAGAATTTTACAAGTCCTTTAGCTCGACTGTGTCCCCCCCTCTCCACAACGTCTACACACACATATGGTCGGGTGGGTCCTATCTTCCAACGGGCAATCAGGCCATAGTAAAACTCCTAGAGAAGAAGGGCAAGGACCCCCTAGAACCTGGCTCTTATAGACCCATCTCGCTTCTTAACCTTGACGTTAAAATCCTCTCCAAGATAGCAGCCACTAGATTGGCATCCATTATACCCTCCCTGATTCACCCCGCACAGTCGGGCTTTGTTAAGGGTAGGACGGCCACCATGAATATCAGGAAGGTGATGCTAGCTCTCGAACACGCAAAAAATGACCCGGCAGGAGACCACGCCATCATCACCCTAGACGCGGAGAAGGCTTTCGATAACGTTAGTTTCGAATGGCTCTCCATGGTCATGTCCAAAATGGGCTTCTCGGGCCCCTTCACGCACCTCATAGAATCAATGTACACTGCCCCTGCCGCGAGAGTGGTCGCGGCGGGCCTCCTCTCTGAGGAGTTCAGGCTGCACAAAGGCACGAGGCAAGGCTGTCCACTCTCCCCGCTCCTTTTCAACATAGCACTTGAACCCCTCTCCCGCCACCTAACCCAGATCGCCCCCCTACATGGCATCCATGTCGGAGGCCACGACCTTCGCACGTCACTATTTGCAGATGATGTCCTTATCTTCACATCCAGCCCCTCACTCGACATGTCCACTATCAAGACCACCTTTGACGAATTCAGGCAATGTTCAGGGTTACGTATCAATTATAGCAAGAGCGAAATACTCCCAATAGGCTCCCTATCTATCCCCTCCTGGTCCCAAAACTCCTTATTCGCCGTTGCAAAGTCACATATCACTTACCTGGGGATAAAAATAGGCAAACTACCCTCCTCCCTATACCACCTCAACTACCCCCCCCTGCTCACCAAAATATCCCAAGAACTGACCAACTGGATGGACCTGCCTCTCTCGCTACTGGGAAGATGCCACCTTGTCAAGATGGTTAGTTTTGCACGCCTACTGTACCCACTACAAACCATCCCTTTACTCTTGCGCCACAAAGACATTAAATCCATTAACTCTGCCATTTCCAAGTTCCTCTGGCGTGGCAAGAGGGCGCGCATAGCATTTACCAAGCTGCATCTTCCCAGGCGAGAGGGGGGCATTGCCCTTCCCAACATCAGGCTATATAACTTGGCATGTCTATTGAGAACAGGCTTGGATTGGATAACCCAGTCCTCCAGGTGCTCGAACTACCCCCTCGAATCGGCGATGGTCCGCCCCTTCTCGCTCACGGCCCTTCTCCATTGCCATTGGAAATCTGCCCCCCCTCCCCTCCAACACAATCTCCTTCTCCGGGATACAGTCATCGCCTGGAGAGAGGTCAGGAAGGCCCTCAATGTCCCCTCCTCTATCTCACGATACCTCCCTATCCTGGGCAACCCGAGCTTCCAACCAGGCTTAGATAACCAGCCCTACCTCGACTGGGAGGGTAAGGGTATCAAATCCTTTTATTCTTTATGTGACCCCCTTTCAGGCCGCCCCTTAGGTTTTAGAGCCCTGGCAGACAAATTTTCTCTCCCTTCGTCACATGTATTCCAGTATATTCAATGCATTAGTTTCCTGAAAAACGCCTGTCGAGATGACAGAAAAAGGTTCCAGAGCTCCCTTACCGACACCCTTATTTCCCGGGCCTCATACAAAATCTCTGACATTTACCATCCCCTCCTCCTGCACAACATCCCCCCCCTGGCCTCAACCTCGGCGGCCAACTGGTCGAAAGACTTCCCTGACCCTGACCTGGTGGAGAAGCTCCTGCATGGCCTCACCACCATCCACAGACTTATCCCTAACGAAATATGGAGAGAGACGCAGATTAAGATTGTTCACCGAGCCCACATCCCCTTCAGCCGAGCCCATGCCACCCCAGAATGCCCCCTCTGTAAACAACCCAAACCTAACTTGGCTCACAGGTTCTGGTCTTGTTCCCTCATAGCCAGTTTCTGGGACCAAGTCATCCAATACATTTTCGATGTCACCCTGCTACGCATACCCAGGGACCCGTTACTACTTATATTTGGGTACTGGGACCCCATACTACTCCCCTGGTCCTCTCCCTCCACCCCCCTGGGCAGGGACTGGACTCTGATATGCCTCTTGATAGCCCGTAGAGCCATCCTCCAGAAGTGGATATCAGCGGACTGCCCAACCACTGCTCAAGTTAAAAGGGAACTGTTGCAGCTCTTATACAAGGACAGGCTCAACACGGACCTGACCCACGAACGGAGCAAGAACCGCTTCTATCACTTATGGAATCCCTTTATGTCGCATACTTTCACTCCTACTGAATGGTTGAACTTTGAGAAAATGTCTTTTCTATACCAGGATCCCCCTCGGGATTGACATCTCTCCTACCCTCCTTCCCTCCTCCCCTACCCCCCCCCCTCTCTTGTTGTTCCTTTTTGTTTGCAAGCACTACTATTTCACCTACCCCGTGACCACTTAACCTATACCCTCCCCCCTTATTTGTTCTCTCTGAGAACCTCTACATACACTGTTAATCTACTGCAATGTTCCACAGAAAATGCTTTTATGTCCTGTTTTTTTATGATTTCTCTGTTATGTAACTTCCTTAATAAAAACATATTTCAAAAAAAAAAAAAAAAAAAGTTAATTTGCACAGCCCTACTAATTTTACAAACTTCCTGCTAAATTCTAATTAAATATAAAAGCTTTACCTGTATAGAGTTTATACATAACAAATATTTGTAATTTTTACATCGCGCCCTGTTTGCAAAATGGTTCAAGTCAAATGTACACAAAAAATTTAAATATACAAATTTCTCCAAAAATCTGAAGGTTTACGAATTTGTGAAAGACCACCCAAACTATATATTTTCTGAAATCATAGGACCAGTAGAATAAAAAGAAGGTGCTATTGATTTTTAAGGCCCCAAATTTGCGCAAAGGTTTACCAAATTTAACTAAAATCATTATTAGCAGATAGAAACACAGCAAATTTTACAAAATTCCTACTAAGTATAAAAGCTTAACCTGTATTGAGTTAATAAATAACAAGTCTTTGTAAACTTTAAATTGCGCATTTTTGAGAAATAGTGAAAATTAGAGGTATGCAAACGTTTTTGACAATCTGGAGGTTTTCCTTTTTCATTTACAGCTTTCAGAATTTATAAAAGACCCCCCTCCCAAACTATAGATTTTCCAAACTGCACATGGCCATTAGAATAAAAAGAAGGGCCTACTAATTTTTAGGGCAGCACGATATTTGTGCAAATGTTTATCAAAACAATATCTTCGCTAAATATAAACTAAAATCAATAATAGTTCACATAAACACAACATAACTTACTAAATTCCTGCTAAATTGCTACTAAAGCATCACTCACATACTAAAGTGTATGCCTACAGAGGGCTATGTTTACCCACACAGGGATGCAGAGGGTTTAAATGCATCCCCGTACAGGCAGTTCCATTTATGTTGATTGAGATGCAACAGCTGCACAGGCATAGCTGCTGTTCCCAATCTGAAATCTGTGTGGGTGTGGGTACATGACCACAAACGCAGACAGTGTGAGCTCAGGGACATGCATGCAGACCTACATGGATGTAAAATTGGGAGCAATGGCTCTGTCAGTGCAGGTGCTACATCCAAAATGACATCAATGGGACTGCCTACACGGAACACCTGTGCATCCCTGTAAAGGAATGCTGTCTATGCCTTGTGTGAACAAGGTCTTAGACTCCTTTCACACAAGCACACCCATAGGATCTGTCTGTCTGTTCTTTAGGTGGGCCGATTTGGACCACCCATTGTTCTCTATGGAGAGGCTGATGAAAAAGGATGTGTCCGTTTACACCCACCTGCATCCGATCAATTTCAATCTGCTAAAAACATTTCCCATCCATCTAGCAGATCTGATGGCATCCGTTGGAATGGAAAGGTGGCCTGTTTCCATCCGACCGCCCCATAGAAAATAGCATACTGTGTCCATGTCTTCTATGCATCAGTGGATGCGGACCTGTAACCCATCTGCTCAGTAGGGATCAGAAGACAGATCCCCTGCTGAGCAGGCAGATCTGCTTGACAGAGTCTCTAATTGTCTGGAAAAAGGTTGGGCTCAGGGGGCAGAACATTGCACCTCAAACCCACCCACTGACAAGGGGAAAGTCTCAAAACTCACACCGACCCTACAGAGAGTACAGAAGAAATCTCTTGAGGACACCTTAAAGAGGGGTTTTCTTAACGCTTTTCTCGGCTCTGGAAGGTTACAGTGTAGTGAAAAAAACTGTTTTGAGACTTCTGTTGGTCAAGAGAGGAGCGGTGTAGAAGCCGGCTGCCTAAGTGATGCGTTTTACAATTTTTTTAGTCTTCACTGCCCAGGGCTGTCAGCTTCCACATACCATCGGCAGTGTCTGCATCACATGGTTGACGATTATCTTGGGGCGAAAACCGAGATAAGGAGCTTTCCAGTCGACGATCCACTGGCTTACTGGGTCATGAGAATAGCCCACTGGACAAAACTTGCCCAATATGCAATCGAGCTGCTGGGCTACCCTGCATCCAGGGTGCTTTCCAAATGGGCATTCAGTGCTGCTGGAGTTTTGTTACTGATGGTAAAACGTGTCTGTCCACAGACTTCGTGGACCATCTGACATTTATCAAAATTGTTTATTGTGGATTACCAGCAGCTATGAAGCCCCTAATGCCAATGTCGTTGATTAAGTGAAACCCTGCAAGACTTTTAGGCTGCCTAGCATTGTGGGTGTGGATTTCATCTGTAAGATTTTGTTTTGGTGTAGGATTCATGGTCACATCTAACACCCAAAGACTAATTTTTCCGCACCTGTTTGACAGGTGCATATCATTTCAATTTTTAACAGCAGGGCCGATTGCTTTCATTAAGAGTACCTCTATAGCAGGGGTGGCAAACTCAAATTCATC
This sequence comes from Rana kukunoris, assembly GCA_029574335.1. Lineage (NCBI taxonomy): Eukaryota > Metazoa > Chordata > Amphibia > Anura > Ranidae > Rana > Rana kukunoris. The sequence goes on from CM056055.1 coordinate 149,355,850, forward strand.
GGGGGCCGCATCAGCAGTATGGTTACCCTCAAAGGGCCGGTTGTATAGGATTATGCATCTATTCTTTATTATCATAAATAATGACCAGCAGTGGCAGTACATTTATTCGTCTGTGACCATGGCCAGTGAATTAATTTGTCTGTGATTGTGGCAATAAATGTATTAATCAGTGACCATCACCAGTGCAGAACATGTCACATTATGACATCAGTTACTATGACCAGTGGCAGACAGTACATCCCCCTCCCCGCCATGCTGCATATTCAAAAAATCTGAATGGCAGTCACAGTTCATAATCTTTATACACATATCGCATAATTACATCAGTTAATAGACTGCCATTATGATTATTTTAATATGCAGTATGGCGGGGGGAGGGGGGTAAATGTACTGTCTGCCACCACTGGTCAATCATAGTAACTGATGTCATATGTGTATGAAGATTATGAACTGTGAATGTCATTCTGATTTTTTTAATATGCAGCATGGCAGGGGGGGGGGGAGTGGGGGTAAATGTACTGTCTGTTCATAATCTTCATACACATATCACATCAGTTACTATGATTGACCAGTGGCAGCAGACAGCACATTTACCCCCCCCCCCCCCCGCCATGCTGCATATTAAAAAAAACAGATGCGATCACAGTGCAGTAGTCAGTAGTTTTTGTGTTAACCTACTTTGGCAATGGTGGTGTAACTGGTTATTCGTTCCTCCTCGGCGGCGCTGGCTCCGCCTCTTCTTGTAACTTTAACAGCGGGCTCTCTCCTCGGGCTTGTGCTCCTCCCATTCTCCTCCTCCCATCCCCTCCCGCATACGGCCGTGACCCCTGAGATACGTCACGCCGCTGGGAGGGGAGCAGGGCCGATCTGTATTGATGGCATTGGCTGCCGCAGCGTGATGGGTGGCTATTGGCTGACGGCGCCGGTTACTGCAGCGAGGTTAATACTGAATCCTGAATACTGAATCCGAATCACCCACTGACATTCCCATCAGCCGATTGGGAATCCCGATTGCCAGTCCATGTGATGCGGGCCACATTACAAGGTCCGGCGGGCCGGATTCGGCCCGCGGGCCTTGTGTTTGCCACCCCTGCTCTATAGGGTTATGGAGTAAAGGTGCCACCGACATCTAAAGACCAATTTTTCTGCACCTGTTACATCTATCTAAAGTTTGTGGAAGAGACAATCAGAATTTATCCCGAAAATCTATAATCTTATTCTCAGTGTACTACATTGTGACCTCATCATATAGACTAGCTCTGCAAGCCGTTGCTTACAAAATAAAGAAAGATAGCATGGAAAATTTAATTTTTTGGGCTGTATAAATGCAATTATTGCTGCAGCAGCTTCTATACACAGTACAGATGTGCCACTTTACAGCTAGACTAAGGAGTCCTCCCCAGGCATATTTTATTTTTATTCTCTTACTTTAAGCATCAATAAATCAATGCTCATTTAAAAATTAAGGTTTTTACAAACTTTCTTTTCATCAATATACTGTATGTCCCCCAATTACTTGCATACAAGCCTTCAGAATGGGCACTTTTTATTTTTACAGTTGGGATCCCATAGACTTCAATAGGGTTTATTATTCAGTACCAAACGTTTGCGATGTTCTAAACTTCTGGTGCGGCCCATCCCTACTTGTGACTATTTTCTCTAAATCCCTGGCACTTCCCAGCAGTCCTCTTTTCTTTCAGGTTGGACAACGTCACTCAGTGTCCTTCTGCTGTCCCATGTGGTGGGTTGGACTTTTCTCCAGCTCACTGGCTGTAAACACAGCCTTAAATGGGTTGTAAAGGTTTATTGATTTTCTAAATGGGTTACTTTAAGCTAGTGCATTGTTGGTTGACTTACCTTTTCCTTCAATTTCTCTTCTAAATGTTTTTTTTCTTTTTCTGAATTTCTCACTTCCTGTTCCTCCTCAGTAAGGTGTTCAGTAAGCTGTTCTGACTGACTTTCCACCACTCGGATGATGATGGAAAGTTTACTGAGGTGAAACAGGAAGTGAGAAATTCAAACAAAGAAAAAAAACATTTAGAAGGGAAATCGAAGGAAAAGATTAGTGAACCAACAATGCACTAGCTTAAAGTAACCTATTTAAAAAATAAAAGACAAACCTTTACAACCCCTTTAACAAGTGTCCTCTGTCCTCCCTCTCCCATGCATCCACTGCTCTACTCACTGGCAGCTGAAGAGAGAGGGAAACTGTGGGTGGCAGCAGCATCCCAAATGACAACCTGGTCTGTGCAACAGTAGACAGAAATCACAACGGACTGGGAATACACAGCAAATTGTGTTTGTTCATACTTGGGGCAGCCCTTGATAGGCTGTTGGTTGGCAAAATGTTGCCTCCACATACATTACAAGCTGTTACTGAATGGTTGTGGCATGGCCCCATTCATTTGAACCAACACCACTGCTGAACACAACATGGGGTAATTTGTGTCATGGCTGCAAAGCAAACCATTACAACTTGAACTACCAACATCTATGTAGTACAATTGTGATGGAGTGAAATAAAATGAATATTTTGTGTTATGCTACTTTGTGCTAAAATCACTCAAAGGTTCTTTGTCTTTCAATATATTGTTTTATTTCTTTAATTTCTTGTATTTCTTGATAAAAACATATGTATGTGGTGGTGTATTAGAATACTGTTACTTTCATTAAATGACATTATAGGGTTAAAATCTCAGCCAGGATTTAAGAGTGAAAACAGATGTCTTTAAAAACCCCTCCTACACAGCTTCTCCCATGGCCCCCTCCATCGAATGAAGAAAATTGCCCCAAAGACTTTGAAACGTGTGCAGCATGCCAAGGATGAACTCACAGGAAGGCCCTTGTAATGAATAAGCCAATGAAATATGCTCATGTGTATGATGTCATTTTGTCTATAAAGCTATAAGGAAATAAAGGGTTCGGTCTCTTTGAGGCTGGAACACAGAAAAAAGCATATTGTCCCTCAGCTCTCTGCAGGCTTTCACGATTTGAATCAGAGACAGAACAGGTTTTGCCTTTAAGTTGTGTCAGGGGTCAATCAATCTTTATCACAATAGCTTGTTCAATTTGGATACAGATTAAATGGGTTTCTTAAGCTGACCATAAATGACTTTTTTTTAAACCAAACCACACAAGCCAGGCGGATGGAGGAATCCTCCCTAGCCGGGGACAGCTCCACTGTCAGTATACACTGAACAAGTCACTGATCGAACAAAAATTTACCAGCAGTACTGTTTGAGAGGAGTTCATCATTAGACTGACACCTCTCAACGCCCAGAGATGGATGGAAATTTGACCACTTCTTACGGAACTGGATTCATTTAAATTAATCTATGACTAGCTTTAGGCCCTGTCGTTACATATGTTTTGTTAAAGAGTAACTCCACTTTTCGTGTAAAAAAAAAATGAATGTGCAAATAAAAAATATAGCATATACAAATGTGACACAAGTCATACTGTAAATGAATGCTATTAAAAATTACCTTTTCTTTTCAAACTGCAGTTTTCTGTAAAATGCAATGCAATATGGCTACTTGGAGGGGTTGTGTACACAGATAGTATACAGAATTCCCCATAGATATGTAATTTCCTGCTCTTATGATTGGCTCACTGATTTTCCCAGAAGTCTGCACTATGTCAGGCCATACATAGTTCAAATCGCAGCCGGTTCAATAGAAACTGGCCAAGATTCGAACTCGTGAATGGGCAGGCTGAATGTACAAAGATGATCGATCAATAATAATATATATATTTTTTTCTAACACCCTAGATTAGGGGTCCTCAAACTACGGCCCGCGGGCCGCATGTGGCCCGCCGAGCACCTTTATCCGGCCCACTGCATGCAGGGCCGGTAGACAGCTCACTGAAAAGTTTTGGGCACGCTGTGATAAAAGTCACTGTGTCAGGAGCTCACTGAAAAGTTTGTGTGATAGTAGTCCCGCCCTCCTCCTAGACCGGCTCGTGTGATAGACGCAGTGTTCTGTCCATCACATGAGCTAGCCTAGGAGGAGGACGGGACTACTATCACACAAACTTTTCAGTGAGCTTCTGACACAGCAGGAGCAGGAGATCCTGATACACACACAGACAGGTCAGACATTGTTTGGCACAGTAAGGCTGCAATGGGCTTGTAATGATGGTGGGGGGCTACAATGGTGAGGGGGTTTTGTAATGATGGTGGGGGGGCTTGTAATGATGGTGGGGGGCTGCAATGGTGAGGGGGGATTGTAATGATGGTGGGATTGCTTGTAATGGTGGGGGCTGCAATGGTGAGGGGGGCTTGTAATGATGGTGGGGTGCTGCAATGGTGAGGGGGCTTGTAATGATGGTGGGGGAGCTGCAATGGTGAGGGGCTTGTGATAATAGTGAGGGGGAGGCTGCAATAGTGAGGGAGGCTTGTAATGATGGTGGGGTTGCTTGTAATGGTGGGGGCTGCAATGGTGAGGGGGGCTTGTAATGATGGTGGGGTTGCTTGTAATGGTGGGGGCTGCAATGGTGAGGGGAGCTTGTAATGATGGTGGGGTGCTGCAATGGTGAGGGGGCTTGTGATAATAGTGAGGGGCTGCACTGGTGAAAGGGGCTTGTAATAATGGTGAGGGGGGCTTGTAATGATGGTGAGGGGGGCTGCAATGGTGAAAGGGTCTGTAATAATGGTGAGGGGGGCTTGTAATTATGGTGAGGGGGGCTGCAATGAGGGCATAGTAAGGAGGCATTGAAAATGAGGCTGCAGTGATGGGCACGGGTTGGGGGACTTTCAGGGTTTTTTTTGGCGGGGGGGGGCGGCGGCAGTGAAGGACCCGGCCCTCCAACGGTCTGAGGGACAGTGAACTGGCCCCCTGTTTAAAAAGTTTGAGGACCCCTGCCCTAGATAATACAATGGCAGTCATTGCAATACTTTTTGTCACACCGTATTTGCACAGTGGTCTTGCAAGCGCACCGAGTAAATTGATACCCAACATGTCACTCTTCAAAATAGCGCACGCTCGTGGAATAGCGTCAAACTTTTACCCTTAAAAATCTCCATAGTCGACGTTTAAAAAATTCTACAGGTTGCATGTTTTGAGTTACAGAGGAGGTCTAGGGCTAGAATTATTGCTCTCACACTAACGATCACGGCACTACCTCACATCAGGGCCGTCTTTCTGAGCGGCACACCTGGGCACAGCCCTTGGGATCATCCCCGAGGACGGCCGCTCCGCCCCCTAGTGACAGGGTCACCCCTTGCCTGGCCACACCCCCTCACGAGTCCTGACCATTCACAATGAAGCTCCTCAGCACCAATCAGAGCCCTATGTCGCCGAACTGTCATCAGTCCCCTGCTGTCATCCAGCCCTCTGTCGCCCAGTCCTCTGCTGTCAACAAGTCCCCTGCTGTCGCCCAGTCCCCTGGTTTTTGCCCAGGCCCCCAGCTGTCGCCCACTCCCCTGGTGTCGCCCAGTCCCCTGGTGTCGCCCAGGCCCCCTGGTGTCGCCTGCAGTCAGCCAGGCCTCTGCCCTGCAGTCACCCAGGCTTCTGCTGATGCCCAGTCTCCTGCTGTCACCCACCCCCAAAAATAAAAATACATTTCAAATGTTGGCACCTATGCTCACTGTGTATGACAGTTCAATGAGGGGGCAAGAAACATCACAGGGGGGTATAGACATGGCTTGTGCTAGACTATTTAGCGCCCTTTCTATACCGTACAGATATTATATTTTAGAGGTACATAAAGTTTGTTTTTTTGGGGGGGCGGAGGAAGCTCTATTTCTTGCCTATGCCCTCCTCCTGTCAGCAGTGGGGAGAGCGGCTGTGTCTCTGGAGAAGAATGGGTGGCAAGGAACCAGTGGCAAGTGATACTCTAAATCTGGTGACAAGGGACTGGTGGCAAGTGACAAGCTGAATCTGGTGGCAGGGGACCGGTGGCAAGTGACAACCTGAATCTGGTGACAGGGGACAGTAGCAAGTTACACGCTGTAAAGTAGAAATATTGTACTTTCGTTTTTAAGAGTAGGTGCGTAAATTGGGGCAAGCTTGTAGGGGCCCCATAGCATTACTTTGCCCAGGGGTCCATGATGCTATTAAGATGGCCCTGCCTCACATGTGTGGTTTTAACACCGTTTTCATATGCGGGCGCTACTCACGTATGTGTTCACTTCTGCGTGAGAGCTCGTCGTGACGGGGCGCTTTAAAACATTTTTTTTGTTTCTTATTTATTTTAATTGATTTTATCAATTTTGAAAGTGTTTTTTTTTTTAAAATGGGTCACTTTTATTCCAATTACAAGTAATGTAAACACCCCTTGTAATAGAAAAACAAGCATGGCAGGTCCTCTTAAATATGAGATCTGGGGTCAAAAATACCTCAGATCTCAGATTTGGACTTAAATACAATTTAAAAAATATATAAAAAATTTGTCATTTGAAAAAATTACAACAAAAAAATTTCCCTTTAAGATGTATGGGCGGACGTGACGTTTTGACGTCGCTTCCGCCCTGCAATGATATGGAGACGGGTGGGGGCCATCTTCACACACAGCAAGGGATAGGACTGGATCGCCTCCGCCGCTACTGACAGCTCTGGTAAGCGGCAGAGGACTTTGGAGAACGGCGGGACGGGGGGGGGGGGGCTCTCCCTCCGCCAATAAAAGTAATCTCGCAGCAAATTCACTGCAGAGATTACTTCTAGCTGCTACCATAACAACGGTATTCCTCTTCAAAGTCATGACGTAAAACTGCGGCGGGCGGTCCCTAAGTGGCTAAAGAGATGCAGAGCCTGCAATTTTCCTAATTAGAGCCCTGAAGGTGCTGCAGCTGACTGATAAATACAAAACCACTCCCATACAGATTCACACAGACAAAGCAGCTATTTCTTCAGAACAACAAAAGATAGGAATCTGCATCAAAGTTTGTTCAAACCCTTGCAATGTTTACTAGTTTCCAGTGATGGATGAATGGCAACTGAAAGGTTTAGGTCATGGTAAACTTTTTAGGAGTGTCTTCTTGCAATGCATATTATGTTAAATACTTAGAGCACTAGCTCTAGCTAGTTTCGCAGTAAGATCGTATCTCATATTTCACACTGAGGTCAGTATAGCATGACTCAGCATTCCCTTTTGTCTAATGTGTATCTGATGTGTACTCATGTACTATATTAGGCATACCTTTTAACCTGACTGGAATGCCACAGGTAGCAACAGGAGAAGCTTAAAGCAATACTAAACCCGAAAACCAAAAATCTAATATAGTGCAGCTTATCAATCATTAAGTTGTGGCTGCATTAGTTTTTTAGTCTTTTTCTTTTCAGGCTATTTTCCCTACTATTTCCCCTGGTGATCTGGCCGTAACACACCTCCTGTATAAGGCCCAGTTCACATTTGCGCATGTATGAGTGAATTCACCTTCGCCCAGCCAATAAAAGCAGCTGGTGATTGAGACCCCGAAACCAGTCTTCCGAAGATGTCAGCAATCGGTGGGAGGCCGCGTCACTGGAGTCAAGGTAAGCATAGTTCCACTTTAAAGAATTACAGCCAGTTCACAAATTAGGAAACTAGCGGTATTTAGCCACTTCAGCTCTGAATAGTTTACCCCCTTCATGACCAGGCCATTTTTTTTGCAATACAGCACTGGGTCACTTTAACTCATATTTGCGCAGTTGTGCGACGCTGTACCCAAACAAAAGTAATAAAAAAAGTATGTCCCTTTTTCCCCACAAATAGAGCCTTCTTTTGGTGGTATTTGACTACCTCTGCAGTTTTCCATGGGTTATGCCCAGGACCACGAGGCGAAGGACCCTGAAAAACAGCGTCTGCCTTAAGTATCCCTTTCCAGCATGCACAGCGGGATACCACACCCACTCGCCTCCTGCTGAGAAGGGTCACTTAACACACCATGGTTCGCCCGAGTTCCAACATGGGCCTGAGGTGGTAATGCCACCTACAGGCAACAAGGGAAAACTTCTATCAAACACAACCATAGCCCCCTAAATTTATTTTAGCGCCCAAGTCATTGGGAACCGGCGCTACATATGCCTAAAAATGAGGAGGAGCAGGGTGAGACAGTGTATTATTGGATTTTAAACAGGTACTTATTTTTTATGTTTTACATAACTATACCTGCAAAAGGGGTCAGCCTGAAGTTCCACTTTAAGTTGATGAGTTTAGTTCTGCTTAATATTTATTTGAGCTTTACGTTCATCTAAATTCTGAAGATGATTTATTTAACCACTTCGGGTCTGCGCCATTGACAGAATACGTCAACAGCGCGGACCTGAGGCGCCTGGGTCACGTCTTTGGACGTGATTTACTTGTAATTCCCCGCGCGCGCCACAGGGTGGCGCGTGGCGGGGAAAAACAGTCCCGACGCATCACCGAGGATTCGTTGCGTGTACCCGGCGGCCGCGATGTCCGTCAGGTACACACGATCGGCGGTGACAGAGCAGGGACATGGAGCTGTTTGTGTAAACACAGAGCTCCACGTCCTGTCAGGGAGAGGCGACAGATGCTGTTTCCCTTGTACATAGGGAGACAGCATCGATCACCTCCCCCAGTCACCCCCCTCCCCCCACACAGTTAGAACACACCCAGGCAATACATTTAACCCCTTCCTCACCCCCTAGTGTTAACCCCTTCAATGCCAGTCACATTTATACAGTAATTAGTGCATATTTATAGCACTGGTCGCTGTATAAATGTGAATGGCGCCAAAAATGTGTCAAAAGTGTCCGATGTGTCCGCCGCAATAACGCAGTCCCAATAAAAATCGCAGATCGCTGCCATTACTAGTAAAAAAAAAATATTAAAAAAAAATCATAATTCTGTCCCCTATTTTGTAGGTGCTATAACTTTTGCGCAAAGCAGTCACTTATTGTGATTTTTTTTTTTTTTTTTACAAAAATACGTAGAAGAATACGTATCGGCCTTAACTGAGAAAAAAATATATATATATTTTTTTTTTAAATTGTGATATTTATTATAGCAACAAGTAAAAAATATATATATATTTTTAAATTGTCGCTCTTTTTTTGTTTATAACGCAAAAAATAAAAACCGCACGGGCGATCAAATAGCACCAAAAGAAATCTCTATTTGTGGGGGAAAAAAGAACGCCAATTTTGTTTGGGTGCCACGTCGCACGACCGCGCAATTGTCAGTTAAAGCGACGCAGTGCCGGAAGCTGAAATTTCGCCTGGGCACGAAGGGGGTTTATGTTCCCAGTAAGCAAGTGGTTAAAAATGTATCATATCCACCTATAAAATCCATATAAAAAAGTGCAATCCCAAAACAATGTAATTCTTAGTTCTTACCACAAGATGTCCTCGAAGGAGAAAAAGTCTGTTTCACATCAATCCGTTTAGCAAAAAAACCCCATAAAAAACAACACACACCAACCTTATGTGCTTTTGTAGAATCTCTCCACACAATAGAAGGTGGTGTGGTATTACTCCATCCGCCCTTTTTGTTCTGCTTCACCCTTGTTCATATTTCTCATATTATTCATGCATTCATTTGGGCTGTACAAAGCTTTCTTGTCTCATTAATAACTTAACAACAAGAACCTGGGGAATGCCCAGGGAATAACCAAGCCTACTTAGCGACCAGCTAGCAGAACAACCAATTAACCTGTCTAACAATGTGCGTTAAAAACGGGTTTTGTCCGCACGCATTTGCAAACGCATGCGTGAGCCACAGAGCCGCGCCAAGGCACCCCATAATTCTGTGGTCCTAACACTAACAGTGAGTGTCCTCACAATGGAGGCACATGCATTTTAATGGATAGATAGGGGCAGGTGGACTGAAGGGGAGCCACCCCTCCTTAACCACTTAAGACCCGGACCAATACGCTGGTAAATGACCCAAGGTGTTTTTGCGATTCGGCACTGCGTCGCTTTAACAGACAATTGCGCGGTCGTGAGACGTGGCTCCCAAACAAAATTTGCGTCCTTTTCTTCCCACAAATAGAGCTTTCTTTTGGTGGTATTTGATCACCTCTGCGATTTTTATTTTTTGCGCTATATACAAAAATAGAGCGACATTTTTGAAAAAAAAACACTATTTTTTACTTTTTGTTAAAAAAAAATCAAATAAACTAAATTTTAGTCAAACATTTAGGCCAAAATTTATTTAGCCACATGTCTTTAGTAAAAAAAAAAAATCGCAATAAAAAAAAATAGCTACCTAGCGGGAACAGCGACACTAATACAGCGATCAGAAAAATGATCGCTTAGTGACGCTGGCAATAGGGAGTGAAAGGGTTAACTAGGGCGGTGATCAGGGGGTTAAAACTTTATTAGGGGGGTGGGGGGGCTATCCTGAACCTAACACTAACTGTTTTTTACAGTGCCTGTCACACTGACACTAAATGCAGTGATTAAATCACTGCATTCAGTAACACTGTGACAGGGGGGTGGGGGGGGCGATCACAAGGGGTTAATATGCCTATGTGAGTGTGTGTCAGTGTTGTGTTGGTGCACACTTACTTGTGATGTCTTCTCTCATCAGCAGCGCTGGGAAACAGCGCTGCGATGAGAGAATACATCATTTCCTCCTTCCTGTGTAAACACAGGAGGAGGAAGTGACAGGCTGGGAGCGCGCTCCCATTGGCTGGGAGCGATCGCGGGGGGGGCGGAAAACACGGACATCCGCCCGCAGATCCCGGATCGCTCCCAGAGGTAGGGAGACCCCCGCACGCCGCGGAGGGGGTCCCGATGGGACCCCCGAACCGCACTCAGGCGGGGACGTAAATTTACACCCTTGTGCCTGTACGAGCCATGTTGTGGCCGTATATGTGCGTGCGGGGGTCTTTAAGTGGTTAAAGGTACAGAAGCACACCAAGCACCCAAGCGCGGCTCTGTGGCTCACGCATGCGTTTGCAAATGCGTGCGGACAAAACCCCTGTTTTTAACGCACATTGTTAGACAGGTTAATTGGTTGTTCTGCTAGCTGGTCGGTAAGTAGGCTTGGTTATTCCCTGGGCATTCTCCAGGTTCTTGTTGTTATCTGCTTTAGCCTTCCATTGCTACTTACTGTGATTGCCAGCCATAGATGGGGGCGGTGGATACGTTTTGGCTCATTAATAACTTGCCTATCTGCTCTATATAAAACACAATAAAGAAAGTTTATACTCCCAACTTTAACACACCTGTACCATCAGAGGGGGAATATAAGGAAGTTCAACTAACCTATTTTTGTAACAATCCCTCTTCTCTTTCTATCCACACATTTTGCTTCCTCCCACCAACTCTGCATCCCTTTTTTCCCCCAAGTTTATTTAATTATGAATTTAAATATATGAATACTAAATAGATTACATTCATAGTAAAAGCAGAGTTCTATCCACATTTCGAACTTTGCCCCATTCAGTTCTATTTTGCATTTGAAAAAAGCTTTGGCACTTTTTTTTTCTGTCTATTTATCTTGTTTGTGAAGGCATTTTTTTCCTCAACCTGTGTACCTCGCCGCGGTGAGGTACGTCATTGGCTCCTTGGAGATGAGTGCCGTCAATCCCAGCACTCAATGTGAATTACCAGCTGGTAGCATTGTGTTATTTAAAAAAAGGAAATGACACAATTAAAGGCGGCGATAAGCAAAATCCCAGAAGAGAGACACAGCGGTTTCACATGCCCACAGTCTAGATCAACCTCAAATTATTATTATTATTATTTTTATTAATCCCAGCATTAATAATTATTAATTAAAAAACAAAGTATACAAAGTTTCTTGTGAATGTAAATGACTCCCTCACTTGTTCATTTTTTACCACTGTTAAATGCTTATACTATGACCTTATCCATTAATAAAAAACGTTTGTAAACAAAAAAAAATATATATATATAAATTTCACACACACCATTGTAAAACTCCTGTTGTGGCCATTGCCATCATGATTGTGGGCATCTGAAGCCCAATCGATAATTCTTCCTGGATAAGCTTTGGAGAGGTGCATGCTGGGTAACTATTATGCACCTTTTGATCTCACGCATGCGCAATTCACCAGCGGCCGTATCGCGATTGTTTGTAAAGTTGCCATAACAACGGGTGGCGATGGAGGAAGGTCCCGCCCCATTGATATGGTAACATAGATAAACACATATTGGTGCTGTGATCCGCCCTAAAACGTGCCATTTCCTGTCAGAAAAAGTACTGCCCACACATGACACATCATTTCCCAGGAGCACAGACGAGGGAGGAAGTCACCTAGGAGCGCTGCAGGCCAGCAAGTGGCAGATTAGGAGAACTACATAGCAACATGGCGATTCTGGTAAGTAAAACATTTTTTTTCCCCTCCAAATGTTTTTCTATGGGTTTCCAGGAGTCTGATAATGCAAAGGGTGCCTGGGGTGGGGAGGGAGAGGAGAAAAATGGGAATACTAGTCAGTACCAGTATGCACTTCTAACATTGGGTGTCCATCGTGTGGATGTTGCTGCATCACGTAAAGCTATTAAAATATATTTTTTACATTTTAGAAAAGGGTGCCTCGAGACAATTTTAAACAGTGTCTTGACTAAAAAAAGGATGAGAAACTGTGGTCTAGATTGCCTCGCTGGGCAGAAGAGGAAAAAAGGGCCAGATTCAGAGAGCCGTAACTCCTGTCTAACTGGTGTTAGACTGGAGTAATTTCAAATTACGCGCGTTTTTTAGCTAGTCTGAAACCTCAAACCATGAATAGACGGCTGCGGGCTTCAATTCGACTGGATTACGTGTTCGTACGCCTTCGGATCTACGCTGCAATAAAATTGCGGCCACTGGGTGGACTTCCCGTCGTTTTCCGCGTCGGGGTATGCTAATGAGCTTTTGCCGGCGATCCCAGAAATTACGATCTTCAATCGCAATCTCTTACGGCATCTTTAGTCATCTTTTTTTTGCGTAACACTATACCAGCTTTTTGCTGCTCTAATATTAGACAGCCCATGTTAAGTATGGCCGTCGTTCCCGCGTCGAATTTCAACGTTTTCCGACGTCTTTTATTATTTTTAACGTAAGTCGTCCGGGAATAGGAATGTCCGTAAACGACGCTACTCAAACAACGAATGACGTAACGACGTGATTTCACGCAATGCACGGCGGGAAATTTCTGAACGGAGCATGCGCAGTTCGATCGCCGCGGGGACGCGCCTAATTTAAATGCTTCACGCCCCCTAATCGCGTATTTCAATTACGCGGCGAGAAATAGACTACGCCGCCGTAGCGTACGGGCAAAAATCTACCAGAATTCGATGTAGAGCCTGGTAAAATACGGCAGCGTAGAGTATTTCGATTACGCAGCGCAAAATTAAGTGTATCTGAATCTGGCCCTAAGTGTTCAATGCTACACAAAAACAGAAAAGGGGACACTTTTCAAGATGGTAAAATGTAGACGAATGAGCGGTGACTATACCAGGGGTACTTTTATTGAAAAAAGGGGGCCGGAACTCCACTTTAAAGAGACCCTGTTGTTTTGTTATGTAGCCAGCCTGGATGCATGTTCAAAGCCTCATTGCAAGGGAGCATTTGCATTGTTAAACCTAGGTACGCATAGTCACGCCCATCACTACGTCTTATTTTCGGGGGTATGGCTTATATTTCGGAAATGCTTAGAAATCCTGCTAAGGCTTATTTTAGGAGTACGTCTTATTTTCGGGGAAACACGGTAGTATTAAGCTATCTAAGCTATCTAACTATAGAGGAAATTCTGGTCCTCATTTATTATAAAACATTAATGGACCTTGCCTAATTAATGAATCACATTATTTTAGGCACGCTTGTGCCTATGTTGTGACTATGCGGATCGGCGCGGATCGGTAAATAATACGTGATAGGCGTATGTACCATAGTGTACTGGTGCGGAGCTGTAAAGAAGTTGTGCAGCCCTTCTTATCTGCTCCATCGTGACAGCTGCTACGGTATCTCTAGGTGACAGAGGTGTCCGCAGCCCCATCAATAAGGTCAGGTCCCCCTGTCAGGTCCCGCTGAAAGTGAAAGTAAAAAGTCTCCTCAGTGAAGTGAGGAGCAGGATGCTCTGTCCTTAGGGGAAGAAGTAAAGCTGCTCCCCAGCACTGACCAGCAACAGTCTCTCACCCCACACAAACACCAGGGGATAGGGGGAAAAGCTTCAGCAAACAGTCTGCTACTGAGCCCAAAGAGATCATCCCAGCTCCACTGTGCAGATCCCTGATAAATAAGCCACATCAGCTTTTCTGGCCTATCTCTGCTTTTCTCTTTCTGTACAACCAGACAAGATGAGTGCAAAAAAATCCAAATAAGACATCCCCTGAAAATAAGCCATAGTGTGTTTTCTTGAGGAAAAATAAATATAAGACGGTGTCTTATTTTCGGGGAAACACGGTAGGTCAGAGAAAATTTTGAAAATTATGTAGAGGAGATTAGTTCAGCAATTAATTGCATTGCTGATCTCCCATAAGATGTTATTTAAGCAAAAAGAAAACGTTTTGCTAGCTAATTTCCATTTGTTTTATCATTAGCTCATTTCAATCTTATATAAGATTGAGGAAAAATGAGTAAGATAAAAATAAATAAAAAATAAAAATTAAATTATTGCAAGATGGAAAGTTTGTTCCATAAGTCTAGGTAATTTTCGTTAAAGTTTTATAAATGTATTGGGGTTAACAATGCCCCCAAGGCTTGGGACGGTTACTTATAGGTCAGAAAGAATGTTAAGGTTTAAGTGAAGAAGGTTGTTTCAGCAGTTATTGCATTGCTGTTTTACTACAGGATGCTGCTGCAGCTGTATCAGTTAGAGGGGTGTCGTAGAGTTCTGTCAGTCCATGGAGTCATCTTGGCCTTGGGATGAGGGTGCAAATCGTTCTTTTTTGGGTGAATCGGTGTTTCCATTTCTTGCCTCAGATTGAGATGCATTATGTGTAGAAGATGCTGAGGCTGATCTTCTTCGCGTAATCGTTGCTGCAGCATTCCTATCTATCAAATTGAGGTCATGGAGAGCTTTTTGGAGCTCTTCAGCTGTTCTGCAGGAGATTCTGGTTCCATGGTGTGTGAAACGTAAGGCGAATAGGAAACCCCATTGGTATTTGATGTTGTGGCGTTGGAGTTCCATTAACTGTGGCTTCATTGCCCTTATTTTAGAAATAGTTCATTGTGATAGATCTGCAAAGACCTGATAATTGTGCCCTTGAAAAATTTGACTATTTTGTCCTCTGGCTGCATTTAAAAGTTGCTCTTTTGTCCTTTTTTTGGGCATAAGGGCCCTGTGTACTCTGTCCATCTCCAGTCTTTCAATTGATATACCTGGTTGTAATTCTTGGCAAAGCGCTGTTATTGTTGCTTGTAGGTCTATGACAGATTCAGGTATACCTCTGAAGCGCAAGTTAGACCTTCTGGCGCGATTTTCAAAGTCCTCTAATCTGTTCTGGAGTGTGATATTTTCTTCCTTCAAATTTTCCATTTCTGACACGTAATCTTGTGTAGTGTTTTCTATTTCTTCCACTTTAAGTTCCAGTGCAGCAGTGCGGTGTCCCAATTCTCTGATTTCCTTTGTTAGGTTGGTAGTAATTTGCTCTGAGGTTTGTTTCAGTGCTTTGTGAAGCATTTTTTCAAATTGTTTTAAAATATTTAAGGGAACCATTGTTTCTTGTGACGATGTGTGTGACAGGGAGATTTCAGCCTCTGAGTCAGAGTCTCCTGAGGAGATAGTTTGTGACATTTTAGGCTTGTTTCTCTTCTCTGAGGTGAATTTGCCTGAGGAGACTGGCGCTTTTTTCTGTGAGGTACTCTGCGCCTGTGTGCCACTATTGGGGCTCTTTTTAGTTTTATTGCGGGCTCCTCCGAGTACCATTTTGTTTAAAAAATGTTCCCTCACCTCTTGGATACTTAAGACCTCTGTTCTGACAGTTTTGTGTCGGCGGGCTATCTCTATCCAGCGGCTTTCTCCCCCTAACAGAGCAGAGCTCTAGTCAGACATGACTGTCTCCCTAGCCTCCGCGCATGCACCCACGTATTGTTTTTCATTTTCATTAAAATCTTTTTTTTTTTTTCATTAAAAAAAAATGAAGGTTTACAATCACTGTAATCACTTTACAATCACTTTAATTACTAACCTGCACTATGCAGTGAGATATGTGTGCTCATTCCCTCAATGTATACAACACGTGAGATACTAGATAGGTGTAGCCACCAATTAACCCATATATATCATCTTAGTAAACACTTGTTTATAAAAAAGGGATTCATAGTTTTTATTTCTTGCAGTACATACTAAGCCAATTGAGGGTGGACACTAGCAGGCACAAACAGGGGAGGTGTGGTCCAGTCTCCAGACTGGTAATACATGCCCTATCACACCCTTTAGTGTGATGCAATGACACAGTGAAGGATGGGTAATGACCTGCAGGAAGTGATGCAAGCAAATTTTTTTTTTTTAACTCAGACCGAAGCATGAAATTTCAAACCTTCTGTGGATGATTTACTTCCTGGTATGTCGGCCTCCCTGCCCCTCTTCCGGTGACGTCCCAGCTGACAGAGTTATGACCTCTATACCGACTTGGAGCCCTGGGAACCACCAGAGCGGCTGAGTGGACAGCACAATCCACCACTGCCAGCAATCTGGACCTGTATTGCAGTGAGAGTCCCATATACATGATATACCTGTATATATTCCTTGTTTGTGAGTTGCTTTATTTTTCATTAAACCTGACTGAGTGGAAGAAGGGAGTTCCTACCAATCTCATACCTCCCAACGTTTTAAGATGGGAATGAGGGACAACTCCTAACAAACCTATGTAGGCATAGGACACACCCCCTGCCACACACCCTTAAAAGGTGAATTAACAAAATAAAACGGTTAATTAAATCCACAAGGACTTTTTTTTACCACTATTATTCCTTTATATTGTCTTTTAAAAATCACAAATGTAGCAATTTAGAAATCAGATGAAATGTTTAGCACTGGGAAACCCTTTTTGAAAGATAAAAAGTGCATTTTTTATACAACTATATAGATCAGACCAAAATGAGGGACAAATAAGGGGGAAATCGGGACGGAGGGACATTGCTCCAAATCGTGTACAATCCCTCGAAATCAGGGACAGTTGGGAGCTATGCAATCTGCAGAAAGATAGCTTTCAACTGACTGCACAAAATAATGCTACACTAATTCATCTGGGTGAATCAAGCTCTATCCCAGAGAGCTCAATATGCACCGGCATGGTGCATCTTGAGCTCTCTGGGATAGAGCTTGATTCACCCAGGTCACTACCTCAAAAACGGCTACATCCTCTGAAGACTCCTCTTGGCTCTTAGTGGCTGAGTTTGAGATGCTAGTCACAAGGCTCCTTAAGAATCCTGCGGTGCCAACCAATTATGGGTATCACAAACAACATTTTTTCTCAGGGGAAGTTCCCACACCTACAGGGGAAGATGATTTTGATACTTGGATTGATCAGGAGGAATGGGAACTGATTGATGCAGTAAAGAGACAGAGGATAGTTGAGAGGCCCCAGCTTCTCATGTCATTCGAAATCTAAAATGTGATAAACCTAACTGTTCTGTTTATGAGTGTCTAGAACCGATTTGTGAAATTTATGGGAGACTGGAAGACTGCACAGAGTTGATATACCTCTTTCACCACATATACCAAATGGAGGGTGAGAGACTAACAGCATATATTGCATGGCTGGACCAGATCCTTCAGTAAGTCATTATGATGGGTGGGATGGAAGCCAAAGTTGCCAGTAAAGCCTTAATGACACAGGTGCAAAGGGGAGCACAGCCATTACATCCTATTGTGCTATAGCTTTGAGCCAGGAGTCCAGGTGACCTTCTTGCTCACTCTAAATTCATAAAGGCTATTAGAGAGGAGGAGGTTCTCATCACAGCCAAGACACAAAGGTCCGAGTCTATCAAGAGTCTCAAACATTGTGCTATAGCCTACATTATACAGGTCAGAACAGATTAGATCAGATGGAGGGCCCGGTACTTCTGTTGACACTTTGGCCTATGCCATAACCCAGTTGGCTCAAGCACAGACTACTTTACAACAAACCTTCTGTGGAATTCAGAAGACAGTAGGGCACGACAGTAGGGTCGTGTGTACGCGGCATTACAGTGTGCTGTACTTCCCTATTCCACACAGACTCTTTCTATATATTATGCTGTACATTTTATGCTCAGTTCTAAGCACTGTGCTATACAAAAAATGTATTGGTGCCAGTAGAACTCCCAATCACACCATTTCAACTTTAAAGAGGTGTGGAGGGGAGGGGGGATTATAGCGGTGCCTGGGAAAAGAAGTTATAAGTAGAAACCAAAGAAGACTGCATCAGTATTCAGTACGAAAGATTTTTTATTTTAAATATTTAAATTACTTAATAAGTTAGTACACACAAACAAGAAAAAAGGAAAACCATAAGAAAACAAATATAATAAAAGCACAGTTGGGAGTACTCGTTGGGATATATGGTAAGTGATCCAGACAACCCTACTAGTTTCGCCAGGTATGGCTTCTTCAGGGGATTTTATAGCCGGATCGTTCCAGTTATGAGAACTCTAGTACAGAGAGATTTTTAAATTAGAACATATATTTCAATGGATACAAAAACAAAACACAGCAAAAAATAGTTCACATTAACATCATTGTGAAAGGTGTGACTAGGGTCCGCGGCGGGACGCAAACAGGCCAGGTACCCCACCGAACCCAACAGGTGTAACAGGAATACAGGGGAAGGATAAATTAGTGGCTGGCCTGACTGATTATTCGCAGGTGTGAACAACACAAGTGCGAATAAAACAACAGAGAGGGAAAGAATAACCCCTTGTAAAAGAGAAGGTACAAGAAATTAACCTACCCGGATGGTGAACCTGCTTACATGCGGATGGACCTTTAGAAGGAAAAATGGTTTCCTAAAGGGCAGGAGGGTGCCCTCACATATGGGAAGCAACTTGAATAGATATAGGTGAATCTAATAGTTGACAATAGAAAAAAGACATCTTGATTACGAAGGAATAGGTATGGTATATGTATAGCAAAGTATACATATCATAGACATGTCACAGAACAAAAATAAAAAAAGTTATGTAAAAGTACCTACCTTCAGAAATCAGTGCTATTAAGCTAGATTGAAGAGTAGATGAATCACCTTGCAAATCAGCTAAACAGGTGATGAGGGCGTTATGCAGTCAGTGTAGCAGTGACCCTTATTTGAAACAAGACTTCCAAAGACTAAATGCGGGGTGCCATAGGCACGCAGCATAGAAAGAGTCCAATCGATTGAAGGTAAAAATCAAAAGAACACTATAGACGATAAAAATAAAAATAAAAAGGGAGATGTAAAAGCAACATAAGGGCGATAGCATATCTGTAAAAGGATTAAACAGATTTTGAGGGACTTACAGCAACAGTCTTTGTCTGGAAAGCAGCCTTCCAAAAGGTTGGACATAGCGTGCCAGATGGTGTCTAACGAAAGGAGGTTCCAAGTGGTGAAATTTAGGATAAGGATACACTGAATAGGGAAAAAGGTAGCATAAGAGCAAAGAAGTGTCTCTAGATAAGCAGGCAAACTAAAAGTATATGGTTTTATAGATGTAGAGGTTACCTTGATGTTGCCACACAGAGGGATAGTAGTCCTAGCAGGTTGGGTTATAGTTGAAACTGACAAGGCTATAAATAGCCAGCCCAATTAGTGAACGATTGCGTCACAGGGACGCCACGGCTATTGCGTTTGCCGCCTACAAATCCCAGGGTGCATCACGGCATCGACAAACGTCATGACGCCATCATCTTGCACTCAGTCACGAGGCACGGAGAGAAAGAAAAAAGAAAGAAGGAACGAAGACAGCGCGCGCATCACTGCTGCGGTAAACACACAGAGATGTCATTTCAGACAGGGGGAGGAGGGGCGCGATCAGAGAGATCGCCGCCCATCCGCCCGTCGAAATGACACACAGCGTGCAAAGCATTGCTGGAGAATGAATAGTGAACAAGGGAAAAAATAAAAAAGGAAATGATTTTTCTTAGAGTAAAGGAGGAAAAAAAAGAAAAAAAGAGAAAAAGAGAAGGAAGGAATTTTTTGAATATTACAAAAACAAAGTCACTTATTAAGGTATAACTGATTAATATAAATACTCAGTTATATAAAATTATATAGAGGATAATATAGACAAAAGGAACATCCAGATGTAGCAGGATATAACAAGGGGTATTGAGCTCACTGGGAAAGGGGGAAGGGATGGGGGAGAAAGATAGGGGGAGGGAAGAAGGGAGAGGGAAGGGAAAGGAGGGGGGGAGGAGACAAGGGAGGGAAACCAAACTGAGGTTGGGTAGAGGGACCATATGGGGGAGAGAGCCCACTCCCAATAATGGGCTGTATCCCCGATTGGCAAAAAACGTCCCGCCACGGACCCGGGCCACACAAGAAAGGCATGTAAACAAGTACAGGCGAATAATATACAAAGTAAAATATATAAGAAGATTCTGTACCAATTTCGTTCATAGAATCTACCTATTTTAACTATGTTTAGTGGATCTTGGTTATTATTGAAACATTTCCAATTTAGTATGAATATCATATGAATGAATATTTAGAGATGAACAATTAATAGATTTTTGAAGTATTTATAGAAAAAGGAGGGAGAAAGAGAATTCCCAAAATAAGGATCACTCCAAAGGGAGCAATGAGAACTTTGGGAATGCGACAGTTGGCTGAGGGCTCAGGGCGCAGTAGGCCACTAAGAGGAGAATTGGGGCCCACATTGGTATCCATATAGGTTGGAATACAGGGTCTGATTGTAGAGAGGAAGATAGAGTGACATTGAATTGGAGCAGATAGATTCACAAATTAGTGCATGGTATTCTGACCACTGGCCAACCCCAGTTCCCTCCAGATTTGCAAGTCGGGACAAAGACCTGAGAACTCATCTGGAGGAATACACACTTGGTATTATCAACATCAAAGAAAGTAAGTTCCAAAGAGATAAATCAGCCCATGACAATGGCTATGCTTATAAATGGAATGAACCTACAACTCCCAAATACCCTAAATCTTACCCACCAGGTGCTGCTAAGAATCAAACTGACATGCCCAATACTGTTTCTGTTTCAGCTTCTATTTCACCAAGTACTTCAACTACATATCATGATTTTTCACAGGATAGACTACCAAAGAAAAGGAAGGGTGATCGCACCGCAGCATCTTTGGACTCTCTACACCGCACCTTCGGTCCGGCAGGTAGTAGTAGAAAATCACACCCGGCCGGGAACGCACCCTCTAACACTCACTCATCTACTCCCTTTCCTGGTAAACAATCTGTTACAACTATTCCCTCTCACCTTTCTCGTCTGCCATCTATTGGAATCAATCCACCGGGCTCGTCCGTTATACCAATGTCCTCTCCTACTCGTCGGGTAAGTGAGCCTTCGATTTCTATACTATTTCCAAGCAGTGCTCAACGTATAGATCCCAAGATAGCTCCTATTTTTTTAGGGAAAAGCCCAGACCTCAGCCTGACTCTAGCTCCCTCCGTACCCCAACAGGGTCCGCAGGACTTGAGGTAATCAACCTTTCCTCGGAAACGTTGACTGCTGAGCAGATTCAGGTCCTTGGCCTGGGCTTAACCTTTTGCCCTACCATTGATATGGATAAATTCCAACTGGTCAAAGATACACACCTTTTTGCTAGACGACTTTTATTTAAAACATTGTATGATAAACCCAAATTGGATAGCTCTCTCATAGACTATACAGATCGTGAACTTCAGGCCATGGATGATTTGATGTATCTCTGGGAGGAGGGTGACACCGGCGGTGACATCGTACCTACAACGTTGGGGGTTGTCGTCCCTGGTGTCACCTTCCCCCCGCCAGCATCATATAAACCCAAATCACGAGCTTTTCCCTCTTTACAAACTAACCCGAATATCTGGGCCTTTGTCCAGCAAGTCACAAACGAGATCAACAATTTGAACCTTACCAATAGAAATAGAAAAAATCTGTCCCCTGCACTCTTCAAGGCATTAACCGACCTACAAAAAAACTCTAATTTGGTTGTGAAGCCAGCTGACAAAGGTGGCAACGTTGTGGTCATGGATGTCGTGGCATATGAACGTATGTGCCTCGACATCCTTGGCAACGGCGATTGGTATA
Organism: Rana kukunoris; assembly: GCA_029574335.1. Lineage (NCBI taxonomy): Eukaryota > Metazoa > Chordata > Amphibia > Anura > Ranidae > Rana > Rana kukunoris. The sequence continues at coordinate 149,377,914 of CM056055.1, forward strand.
GACCCATCACCAAAACGGTGGCTGATAATTTCTCTAAAGAATATACCGAATTGATTTTTTTGGCCTATCAAAGGGGTACCATTGATTTAAATACCTGGAACTATCTAAACGTTAAAGAGTCAAAAACTCCAACCTTTTATGCCTTACCCAAGGTGCATAAATCTCTTGACCATCCCCCGGGACGGCCTATTATCTCGGGTTGCCAAAGCTTGACAGAAAATGCGAGTGCTTTGGTTGATAAATATCTACTTCCACATGTGACTGCTTTGCCCTCCTATGTGAAGGACACAATTGATCTTCTCCAAACCCTCGATGGCAAGTCTATTCCACCTGGGTCCTGGTTGGTGGCCCTCGATGTAGAGAGCCTTTACAATACAATTCCACATACCCGAGGCTTGGAGGTTATTTCCTCTGAACTCCAAGCCCGAGGTACACACTTTGATGTTTACAATCAATTTGTGCTTGATCTGTTAAAATTTATTTTGACACGAAACGTGTTCCTCTTCGGCTCCTCCCACTTCCTCCAGATACAGGGTGTAGCTATGGGGACTAAATGTGCCCCTAGCTATGCTAACCTGTATCTGGGGGGGTGGGAGAGAGAGATTTTTTCGGCCAAACACATGCTGGGTCTGTTGTCTAACGTCATAAAATGGCACAGATTTATTGATGACATTCTCATTTTTTGGTCAGGCAACAGAGAAGAACTTAGCTCTTTGATGAAATTACTCTCAATAAACAATTATAATCTCAAATTCACAATGGAATGTAGTCAATCTTCAGTCAATTTTCTGGACCTGAAAATACATATTGATCCAGCTGGTCAGCTACACTTGTCCCTTTTTCGTAAGCCCTCAGCGGGCAACACCATTCTTCATGCTCACAGTGCCCATCCAGCACCCCTTTTGGATAGCATTCCCTATAGTCAGTTTTTGAGGCTCAAAAGAAACTGCACTAGAAATGAAGATTTTCTCACTGCAGCTAATCACCTATATTCACGATTACATCTTCGTGGATACAGTCGTTCTCTACTCAAAAAATCCTTTAATAAGGTTCAGAAACTAGATCGATCTACCATTGTTCACTCTTCTATGAAAAAATCAAAAGACACCAACTCAATTAGAATTGTAACTCCGTTTTCGAATCAACATGCAGAGATGAGATCTATATTCAAAAAATATTGGCCATTACTTACGGCAGATAATATTATCTCTAAATATATAAAGACCTACCCAGAGATAACTTTTAAGCGAACACCCTCTCTTAGGGATCGCCTAGTCAAAAGCCACCATGACAGGATGGACATCCATCCACTCACATCCACCGGCACTTTTGCATGTGGACGATGTGATGTTTGTCCATTCATTGCTAATAGCCCTGTTACCTCTCTGCCAAACGGCAAACTGCATAATCTAAAACATCGCATAACATGCCAATCCATAGGAGTCGTCTACCTGGCTACTTGCCAATGTGGAAGCTTCTATATTGGCAAAATTAAAAGGCCATTTTTCAAGCGTATCAAGGATCATGTGTCCCCCCTATATAAACGATTAATGACCACCGCTCTCAATCGACATGTAGGTTGCCTACATGATTTTGACATCAATTGTATCAAATTTGCAGCCCTCGAACATGTCCCTTCACATGTTCGTGGGGGAGGTATCGACCAGACCCTATTGCAACTCGAGACCAGATGGATCCATGTTCTAAATGCCGTAAAATTTCCTGGTTTGAACGAATATATAAGTTTTAAACCCTTCTTATAATTATAATCTCATAATTTTATCTTCTTTCATATACCCTTACAATATAGGGCCATGATATGATATTGGCCTTACCATGGATCCATCTTCTCTCTGACTTTGGCTCGAGTATCTGGCCTTACCCCCTCCCCTAAATGTCACTCTATCTTCCTCTCTACAATCAGACCCTGTATTCCAACCTATATGGATACCAATGTGGGCCCCAATTCTCCTCTTAGGGGCCTACTGCGCCCTGAGCCCTCAGCCAACTGTCGCATTCCCAAAGTTCTCATTGCTCCCTTTGGAGTGATCCTTATTTTGGGAATTCTCTTTCTCCCTCCTTTTTCTATAAATACTTCAAAAATCTATTAATTGTTCATCTCTAAATATTCATTCATATGATATTCATACTAAATTGGAAATGTTTCAATAATAACCAAGATCCACTAAACATAGTTAAAATAGGTAGATTCTATGAACGAAATTGGTACAGAATCTTCTTATATATTTTACTTTGTATATTATTCGCCTGTACTTGTTTACATGCCTTTCTTGTGTGGCCCGGGTCCGTGGCGGGACGTTTTTTGCCAATCGGGGATACAGCCCATTATTGGGAGTGGGCTCTCTCCCCCATATGGTCCCTCTACCCAACCTCAGTTTGGTTTCCCTCCCTTGTCTCCTCCCCCCCTCCTTTCCCTTCCCTCTCCCTTCTTCCCTCCCCCTATCTTTCTCCCCCATCCCTTCCCCCTTTCCCAGTGAGCTCAATACCCCTTGTTATATCCTGCTACATCTGGATGTTCCTTTTGTCTATACTATCCTCTATATAATTTTATATAACTGAGTATTTATATTAATCAGTTATACCTTAATAAGTGACTTTGTTTTTGTAATATTCAAAAAATTCCTTCCTTCTCTTTTTCTCTTTTTTTCTTTTTTTTCCTCCTTTACTCTAAGAAAAATCATTTCCTTTTTTATTTTTTCCCTTGTTCACTATTCATTCTCCAGCAATGCTTTGCACGCTGTGTGTCATTTCGACGGGCGGATGGGCGGCGATCTCTCTGATCGCGCCCCTCCTCCCCCTGTCTGAAATGACATCTCTGTGTGTTTACCGCAGCAGTGATGCGCGCGCTGTCTTCGTTCCTTCTTTCTTTTTTCTTTCTCTCCGTGCCTCGTGACTGAGTGCAAGATGATGGCGTCATGACGTTTGTCGATGCCGTGATGCACCCTGGGATTTGTAGGCGGCAAACGCAATAGCCGTGGCGTCCCTGTGACGCAATCGTTCACTAATTGGGCTGGCTATTTATAGCCTTGTCAGTTTCAACTATAACCCAACCTGCTAGGACTACTATCCCTCTGTGTGGCAACATCAAGGTAACCTCTACATCTATAAAACCATATACTTTTAGTTTGCCTGCTTATCTAGAGACACTTCTTTGCTCTTATGCTACCTTTTTCCCTATTCAGTGTATCCTTATCCTAAATTTCACCACTTGGAACCTCCTTTCGTTAGACACCATCTGGCACGCTATGTCCAACCTTTTGGAAGGCTGCTTTCCAGACAAAGACTGTTGCTGTAAGTCCCTCAAAATCTGTTTAATCCTTTTACAGATATGCTATCGCCCTTATGTTGCTTTTACATCTCCCTTTTTATTTTTATTTTTATCGTCTATAGTGTTCTTTTGATTTTTACCTTCAATCGATTGGACTCTTTCTATGCTGCGTGCCTATGGCACCCCGCATTTAGTCTTTGGAAGTCTTGTTTCAAATAAGGGTCACTGCTACACTGACTGCATAACGCCCTCATCACCTGTTTAGCTGATTTGCAAGGTGATTCATCTACTCTTCAATCTAGCTTAATAGCACTGATTTCTGAAGGTAGGTACTTTTACATAACTTTTTTTATTTTTGTTCTGTGACATGTCTATGATATGTATACTTTGCTATACATATACCATACCTATTCCTTCGTAATCAAGATGTCTTTTTTCTATTGTCAACTATTAGATTCACCTATATCTATTCAAGTTGCTTCCCATATGTGAGGGCACCCTCCTGCCCTTTAGGAAACCATTTTTCCTTCTAAAGGTCCATCCGCATGTAAGCAGGTTCACCATCCGGGTAGGTTAATTTCTTGTACCTTCTCTTTTACAAGGGGTTATTCTTTCCCTCTCTGTTGTTTTATTCGCACTTGTGTTGTTCACACCTGCGAATAATCAGTCAGGCCAGCCACTAATTTATCCTTCCCCTGTATTCCTGTTACACCTGTTGGGTTCGGTGGGGTACCTGGCCTGTTTGCGTCCCGCCGCGGACCCTAGTCACACCTTTCACAATGATGTTAATGTGAACTATTTTTTGCTGTGTTTTGTTTTTGTATCCATTGAAATATATGTTCTAATTTAAAAATCTCTCTGTACTAGAGTTCTCATAACTGGAACGATCCGGCTATAAAATCCCCTGAAGAAGCCATACCTGGCGAAACTAGTAGGGTTGTCTGGATCACTTACCATATATCCCAACGAGTACTCCCAACTGTGGTTTTATTATATTTGTTTTCTTATGGTTTTCCTTTTTTCTTGTTTGTGTGTACTAACTTATTAAGTAATTTAAATATTTAAAATAAAAAATCTTTCGTACTGAATACTGATGCAGTCTTCTTTGGTTTCTACTTATAACTTCTTTTCCCAGGCACCGCTATAATCCCCCCTCCCCTCCACACCTCTTTAATGCCTTTTTAGGGATGAGGTGCCATATATCAAAAAAGGACTCTTGACCACTAACTCCACCTTCTCCACCATTTCAACTTTATTTCTTAGTGTCCCTGACAATAATGAAAGAAGGGGTTTTTTGTTTTAGGAAAAATCCCCCCCCCCCCCAAAAAAAAAAGATAAGTAAGAAATAAAAAAGATAAGTACTTTGTTGGCAGGCCTAAAACTTTGCTGTATTGAAGATTGTTGGCTGCCACTAGTACCTGCCATTTCTGGTGGTTCACCTGATATTTCATCACCGACATTAGAAGTATAAAAAAATTATAATAATAAAATTACAGTATATATACAATAGTTTGTAGACAGGTAAACCAATCAATATATATATATTTTTTTTTACCAAAGACATGTAGCAGAATACATTTTGGCCTAAAGTGATGAAATTATTAAGAGATTTGTTTTTTTTATTGTATATATTTATAGCAGAAATCAAAAAATGTATTTTTATTTTTTTATATTTGGTGTTTTTTTGTTTATATAATAGCACATAAAGAACCCAGTAGTGGTCAAATACCACCAAAAGAAAGCTATGTTTGTATGTTATTTGTTTTATACATTTTGTTTGGGTACACCCGTACATGAGCATGCAATCTGCAGTCAAAGTAGCACAGAGCTAAATAACAAAAAAGTAGCCTGGTCATAAAGGTGAGAAAAATACCTTCTGGAGCTAGTATCTAGGAGGTGGATATAAAACCTTGTAGATACTGCTCTGTTTTGTTTGGCAAGTCACACAACAGATGATCAAATATCATAATGTATCAGTTTCACTTGGCTATGCAGGCTTGTGTAAATGTATACTTTGTTTTGTAAGGCAAATCTATTCATTTGTGTGGGGACATACTCTATGTATTGGACAGACCAGTGGCATAGATTTTTTTATCTGTGAATAGAGATGAGTAATATTTCAAGTAATATGTTAGGTGGCCTTTATAGACCTAGAGCCAAATACTTACAAGAATTTCACCCAGAGGGATTTCCTAACTGTTTCACCCATCATACATTTGGCTATTGGCTACACATACTGTAATAAAATTGTGATTGAAGTAGAAAATAGCAGGAAGTGGCGCCTCCTTTGAAAAAATATGTGCAAATGTGTAACAAAATTAGTAATTTAAATTTGATATTGCTAATAGTGCTGGTCCGTTTGAATTAGATGCTTAAAAAATATATTGATATTCAGTGATAGTACATGGTCAAAATAGTGTGCTGAAAGTGCTAGTCATCCATAATATATATAAAGTGCACAATATATGAAAAATAATTAAATAATAAATATATGTAATATAAAAATATGATGTGGTAAATAAATAAATATCCTAGTGATAGTAGTCCATATAGTCCGATCAAAATCCAAAAGTTGACAATAAGTAGTTCAATAAATAAAATAAATGAAAAAGCAAAAAATGTGTTTCTTCATATGAAATAAAGTGACAAGTGCTTCATGCAGAAAAATAGCCTTCAGTGGATCAATCAGTGCTCTCCCCAATGGTCCCGCACTCACCGGATCCAATTCCCCACAGGGGTAGTAGGCTCTTTTCTAATGAGTATCCAAACTTCAAAAGGCTGCCTGGTTTTCTTCCATGGGATTTTTCCAATTGTTCAGCCGCTCATAGAGAGGATAAATAAAGTGCCCAATAGTGTGATACCGTCTCACAATAAAAGTTTATTTGACAAAACAAATGGGTACTTACAATTTACATGTGGTTAAAAGAGCATTGAATAAAAACTTTGCTGTGGCTCTGAAGAACGAACACTCTACCGGTTTCGTCGTTGTGACGTCGTCTGGAGTGTGTCTTTGAGCCTTCAGCACTTCCTTATTTATAATGCCTTCGACGTAGTGTCGGAAATACGGACGTGATATCGAAAGAAACGCCTCCGACGTTACGTCGGAAAAAACTCTGTCTTCCGGTCGTTCTCCATATTGGAGATTTTTCAGACCGTAGTCTCAACACTAGAGGCTCCTGTGTTGAATTCGACGAACGTTCTGTCGGAGAAAGAAACCGCGTTCTTACGTCGAAAAAGGTCCCCTCTTATCAGCGTCCTCCATATTGGAGACATTTGCAGACCGGAGTCCTGACGCTAGAGGCAATGTATTCAAATGGGAATGTTTTACTTCTAGATCACTGCAAAATGATTGAACCTATGATATATTCAGATTCCTAGTAAATTAGCTGATATCCAAGATAGTCCAATGTGATACTTGTATTATAATTTAACATACAGAAGTTAATAATTTAGTAAATAGATAAACATAATAAAAAAATGTAAATAGATAAACATAATAAAAATGTATATAGAGGCGTTCTTAAAATATTACATAAAATTAATATTTGATTGGAATAAAAATAGGTGTGTATGAGGAGATTTTTAGGAGATGTTATTAAAGGAGTATATGTCAGATAAAACATATATGTATTAATGTGGTGTATAAAATATTAAAATATTAAATTGTATTATGAAGTTAAAAATAAAATTAAAAATTGGTTAAAAAACAATTTAGATCCACGTCAATGTTCATACCAGATGGTTGGAGGGTATCTAACGTGTAGATCCATCGGGTTTCATTTTGGGACACTTTTATAGTTTTGTTCTCTCCCCTCCAATGTTCCTTTATTCTATCTATACCATAAAAAGTCATACATCCCGGATCTTTATGGTGGTAATCTCTAAAATGTCTAGACACACTGGGGCAGATTCACAAAGACGTAATATTCCGCTGCGTAATCGAAATACGGTACGCTGCCGTATTTCACCAGACTCTACACCGAATTCAGGTAGTTTTTTTGCGCGTACGCTATTGTGTCGTATTTTTTTTCCGCCGCGCAATCGAAATACGTGATTAGGGGGCGTGAAGCATTTAAATTAAGCGCGTCCCCGCGACGATCGAACTGCGCATGCTCTGTTCAGGAATTTCCCGCCGTGCATTGCGCGAAATCACGTCGTGACGTCATTCGTTGTTTGAGTAGCGGCGTTTACGAACATTCCTATTCCCGGACGACTTACGTTAAAAATAATAAAAGACATCGGAAAACGTTGAAATTCGACGCGGGAACGGCCATACTTAACATGGGCTGTCTAATATTAGAGCAGCAAAAAGCTGGTATAGTGAAACGGAAAAAAAAGATGACTAAAGGTGCCGTAAGAGATTGCGTTTAAAGTGCGAAATTTTGTGGATTGCAGGCAAAAGCTCATTAGCATACCCTGACGGCGAAAAACAACAGGAAGTCCGCCCAGTGGCCGCAATTTTCTTGCAGCGTAGATCTGAAGGCGTACTAACACGTAATACAGTCGAAATGAAGCCCGCAGGTGTCTTTTCATGGTTTGAGGATTTCGACTAGCTTAAAAACGCCCGTAAGTCGAAATTACTCCAGTCTAACAACATTTACACAGGCGTAATCGCTTTGTGAATCTAGGCCACTGTGTTTATGGAACCCTTTTTTAATGTTAGCTATATGTTCTCTAATCCTGATGTGTAGTTCTCTTGTTGTTCTTCCTACATATTGCTTTTGACACGGGCATTCCAGGACATATGTGACATGTGTGCTGTTGCATGTTATCAGTTCTCTTATTTTATGTGTGGTTCCATTGGTTATAGATGTAAACTCAGTTTTTTTCTTGTTGGTCTTTTTACTGACTCGGCAAGGTAAACATTTGCCACATTTATGGAAACCTTTAAGGTTTTTGAAAATTTGGATCTGTTTTGGGGGGTCAAGAGCATTATGGACTAATCTATTTCTTAGATTGGGGGCTCTACGATATATGAATCTCGGTTTGTTTGGTAGTAGATGTTTCAGGCTTTTGTCAGATTGCAGGATGGGCCAATATTTTTTGAATATTCAAAAAATATTGGCCCATCCTGCAATCTGACAAAAGCCTGAAACATCTACTACCAAACAAACCGAGATTCATATATCGTAGAGCCCCCAATCTAAGAAATAGATTAGTCCATAATGCTCTTGACCCCCCAAAACAGATCCAAATTTTCAAAAACCTTAAAGGTTTCCATAAATGTGGCAAATGTTTACCTTGCCGAGTCAGTAAAAAGACCAACAAGAAAAAAACTGAGTTTACATCTATAACCAATGGAACCACACATAAAATAAGAGAACTGATAACATGCAACAGCACACATGTCACATATGTCCTGGAATGCCCGTGTCAAAAGCAATATGTAGGAAGAACAACAAGAGAACTACACATCAGGATTAGAGAACATATAGCTAACATTAAAAAAGGGTTCCATAAACACAGTGGGGCAGATTCACAAAGACGTAATATTCCGCTGCGTAATCGAAATACGGTACGCTGCCGTATTTCACCAGACTCTACACCGAATTCAGGTAGTTTTTTTGCGCGTACGCTATTGTGTCGTATTTTTTTTCCGCCGCGCAATCGAAATACGTGATTAGGGGGCGTGAAGCATTTAAATTAAGCGCGTCCCCGCGACGATCGAACTGCGCATGCTCTGTTCAGGAATTTCCCGCCGTGCATTGCGCGAAATCACGTCGTGACGTCATTCGTTGTTTGAGTAGCGGCGTTTACGAACATTCCTATTCCCGGACGACTTACGTTAAAAATAATAAAAGACATCGGAAAACGTTGAAATTCGACGCGGGAACGACGGCCATACTTAACATGGGCTGTCTAATATTAGAGCAGCAAAAAGCTGGTATAGTGAAACGGAAAAAAAAGATGACTAAAGGTGCCGTAAGAGATTGCGTTTAAAGTGCGAAATTTTGTGGATTGCAGGCAAAAGCTCATTAGCATACCCTGACGGCGAAAAACAACAGGAAGTCCGCCCAGTGGCCGCAATTTTCTTGCAGCGTAGATCTGAAGGCGTACTAACACGTAATACAGTCGAAATGAAGCCCGCAGGTGTCTTTTCATGGTTTGAGGATTTCGACTAGCTTAAAAACGCCCGTAAGTCGAAATTACTCCAGTCTAACAACATTTACACAGGCGTAATCGCTTTGTGAATCTAGGCCAGTGTGTCTAGACATTTTAGAGATTACCACCATAAAGATCCGGGATGTATGACTTTTTATGGTATAGATAGAATAAAGGAACATTGGAGGGGAGAGAACAAAACTATAAAAGTGTCCCAAAATGAAACCCGATGGATCTACACGTTAGATACCCTCCAACCATCTGGTATGAACATTGACGTGGATCTAAATTGTTTTTTAACCAATTTTTAATTTTATTTTTAACTTCATAATACAATTTAATATTTTAATATTTTATACACCACATTAATACATATATGTTTTATCTGACATATACTCCTTTAATAACATCTCCTAAAAATCTCCTCATACACACCTATTTTTATTCCAATCAAATATTAATTTTATGTAATATTTTAAGAACGCCTCTATATACATTTTTATTATGTTTATCTATTTACATTTTTTTATTATGTTTATCTATTTACTAAATTATTAACTTCTGTATGTTAAATTATAATACAAGTATCACATTGGACTATCTTGGATATCAGCTAATTTACTAGGAATCTGAATATATCATAGGTTCAATCATTTTGCAGTGATCTAGAAGTAAAACATTCCCATTTGAATACATTGCCTCTAGCGTCAGGACTCCGGTCTGCAAATGTCTCCAATATGGAGGACGCTGATAAGAGGGGACCTTTTTCGACGTAAGAACGCGGTTTCTTTCTCCGACAGAACGTTCGTCGAATTCAACACAGGAGCCTCTAGTGTTGAGACTACGGTCTGAAAAATCTCCAATATGGAGAACGACCGGAAGACAGAGTTTTTTCCGACGTAACGTCGGAGGCGTTTCTTTCGATATCACGTCCGTATTTCCGACACTACGTCGAAGGCATTATAAATAAGGAAGTGCTGAAGGCTCAAAGACACACTCCAGACGACGTCACAACGACGAAACCGGTAGAGTGTTCGTTCTTCAGAGCCACAGCAAAGTTTTTATTCAATGCTCTTTTAACCACATGTAAATTGTAAGTACCCATTTGTTTTGTCAAATAAACTTTTATTGTGAGACGGTATCACACTATTGGGCACTTTATTTATCCTCTCTATGAGCGGCTGAACAATTGGAAAAATCCCATGGAAGAAAACCAGGCAGCCTTTTGAAGTTTGGATACTCATTAGAAAAGAGCCTACTACCCCTGTGGGGAATTGGATCCGGTGAGTGCGGGACCATTGGGGAGAGCACTGATTGATCCACTGAAGGCTATTTTTCTGCATGAAGCACTTGTCACTTTATTTCATATGAAGAAACACATTTTTTGCTTTTTCATTTATTTTATTTATTGAACTACTTATTGTCAACTTTTGGATTTTGATCGGACTATATGGACTACTATCACTAGGATATTTATTTATTTACCACATCATATTTTTATATTACATATATTTATTATTTAATTATTTTTCATATATTGTGCACTTTATATATATTATGGATGACTAGCACTTTCAGCACACTATTTTGACCATGTACTATCACTGAATATCAATATATTTTTTAAGCATCTAATTCAAACGGACCACCACTATTAGCAATATCAAATTTAAATTACTAATTTTGTTACACATTTGCACATATTTTTTCAAAGGAGGCGCCACTTCCTGCTATTTTCTACTTCAATCACTCATCCCCACCCAGGTGGGCTTCTATGCAGGGGCTGCCACTACACATTTAATCACCTATTAATTTATTGTCTGTGGCGCAGTTTCATTTCCTTTTTTCCTGTAATAAAATTGTGTTACCAAAATTTTATAGACACATTTTTACTTGTAAACTAGAAACATAAAAGTGATATTTGGGCAATATATACAGTGCCTTGAAAAAATATTCATACCCCTTGAAATTTTCCACATTTTGTCATGTTACAACCAAAAACATAAATGTATTTTATTGGAATTTTATGTAATAGACCAACACAAAGTGGCACATAATTGTGAAGTGGGAGGAAAATGATAAATGGTTTTCAGTTTGTTTTACAAATAAACATGTGAAAAGTGTGGCATGCATTTGTATTCAGCCCCCCCCCCCCCCCCCAAGTCAATACTTTGTAGAACCACCTTTCACTGCAATTACAGCTGTAAGTCTTTTTGGGTATGTCTCTACCAGCTTTGCACAACTAGAGAGTGAAAATGTTCCCCCTTTCCTCTTTGCAAAATAGCTCAAGCTCTGCCACATTGGATGGGGAGAATCTGTGAACAGCAATTTTCAAGTCGTGCCACAGATTCTCAATTGGATTTAGGTCTGTACTTTGACTTGGCCATTCTAACACGTGAATATGGTTTGATCTAAACCATTCCATTGTAGCTCTGGCTGTATGTTTAGGGTTGTTGTCCTGCTGGAATGTGAACCTCCACCCCAGTCTCAAGTCTTTTGCAGACTCTAAAGGTTTTTTTTCTAAGATTGCCCTGTATTTGGTTCCATCCAAGTTCAATTTTGGTCTCATCTGACCAGAACACCTTCTTCCACATGTTTGCCGTGTCCCCCACATTGCTTCTCGCAAACTTCTCGCAAACTGAAAACAGGACTTCTCATTACTTTCTTTGAAAACGGCTTTCTTATTGCCACTCTTCTATAAATGCAAGATTTGTGGAGTGCACAACTAATAGTTGTCCTGTGGACAGATTCTCCTACCTGAACTGTGGATCTCTGCAGCTCCTCCAGAGTTACCATGGGCCTCTTGATTTCTTCTCTCATTAATGCCCTCTATGCCCGGCCTGTCAGTTTAGGTGGATGGTCATGTCTTGATAGGTTTAGAGTTGTGCCATGCTCTTTCCATTTTCGGATGATGGATTGAACAGTGCTCTGTAAGATGTTCAAAGTTTGTGGTATTTTTTTTTAACCTATCCATACTTTAAACTTCTCCACAACGTTATCCCTGAACTGTCTGGTGTGTTCTTTGGCCTTCATGATGCTGTTTGTTTACCAAAGTTCTTTAACAAACCTCTGAGGGCTTTACAGAACAGCTGTATTTATACTGAGATTAAATTACACACAGGTGGACTCTATTTACTAATTAGATGACTTCTGAAGGCAATTGCTTCCACTAGATTTTAGTTAGGGGTATCCGAGTAAAGAGGGCTGAATACAAATGCACACCACACTTTTCAGATATTTATTTGTAAAAAAAAAAATTAAAACAATTTATCATTTTTCTTACACTTCACAATTATGTGTCACTTTGTGTTGGTCTATCACATAAAATCCCAATAAAATACATTTATGTTTTTAGTTGTAACATGACAAAATGTAGAAAATTTCAAGGTGTATGAATACTTTTTCAAGGTACTGTAAATTATGTATTAAATCGTTTTTATACCAATAGGAGATCCAGTTGAAGCGTCCCACACAGATATCTGTGCGGGGAGGTGACACGACTGATTTCTCTCTCGGTCGGGTACCTGACACGTTTCTTCTGCCACTGCTTTCAAGGATGGTTGTATAAATAAGCCCCTTTTTCTTTTATGGTTTTGTGTCTGTTTTATTGTAAGTGGCTTCTACTGTATTTGGATTTTGAATGTTTTTCTTTTTCTTTTTACTCGCTTGACAACTGTTGTAAAAATGTTTTAATTATGACCAAGAATGCAAAAAAACATACAAGTAGTTTGTACACCAGAAACCTAATTTCATAAAGAAGTATATATGTTGTTTATGTGTTTAAAATGTTTTTTATTAGTATATCATTTTATTACATTTTGTCTTTTTAAACAAATTAAAACAAAACATTATTGCAATCACAGTTCTGTCTAAATTGTGTGTAGTATAACAGTATTCCTATTTACTGTTTAAAACCATTTGAAACTTAGATATTAACTGTATTGCAGACAACTTTTGATAAAAAAAAACAAAAAAAAAAACATTAGGTTAAAGGAGTTGTAAAGGTTTTTTTTTTTTCTCTCTAAATAGGTTCCTTTAAGCTAGTGCATTGTTGGCTCACTAACCTTTGCCTTTGATTTCCCTTCTAAATGTTTTTTTTCTTTGTTTTCTTTGTCTGATTTTCTCACGTCCTGTTCCTTCTCAGTAAGCTGTTCTGGCTGACTAACCCCCAACAGTTTGGATGATGGGGGCAAGCTTACAGGAAGTGAGAAATTCAGACAATGAAAAAAAAAACATTTAGAAGGAAAAATTGAAGGAAAAGGTAAATGAACCAAACAATACACTAGCTTAAAGGAACCTATTTAGAAAAAAAAAAAAAAAACCTTTACAACCCCTTTAATACAGGTACAAGAAACAAATGTGAGAATAGATAAAAAAAAAGAAGGTGAAATAAAGGGACAGCAGGGCAGGGTCAACACTTTGTTGTTGGTAGTGGAAAGGGGGAGGTTGAAGGAAGTAAAATAAGAAAGTGGGAGTTGTCTTCCAATCCCACCTTTGCCATGGCCATGATTCAAGTGAGGTAGCTAAAGTATTTGGATAGAGTGTCTTGGAACTCTGTCCACGTGGCTCAAATAAATGTAAATTGTTCTAAGCAGTTAGATGCATGATAGTGTCTATTCCAACCACCCATTTGGCAATTAATGAGATGACCAATGTCAGGGAATAGCAAATCTAGCCACTGTAAGGAGGTGACATAACATATTTATATTTTTTATTGGATTTAATAGTACTCCAAAAGCAATTTAGGGAGTGTTTAGCCCCTTTGTACTGTCACCCTGTTATAGAATGACAAGATGATGTTTTAAAATCTCTTACTTAGACAACATTCTCAACAGATGCTTGCTATATTACCTGTATGGGCTTGGCTTCTCTAACAATGGCTAAGAAGAGGGTGTGGAAAAAAAATGAAGCCTGTCTGGGCTTCTTGTTCCAATATTTGAAAATGTCTACATTTTTCTCTTGTGCTTTATTTGCTATCAACACTCTGTGAGAGAGAATAAAAGCCCTTTAGCCCCTGTTCATACTGGTGCGACTTGTCAAGCAATTTATTTTCCCAGTAGAAAAAGTACACACCATGGATGCCTTCTCTTCTATATGTCCTGTGCACAGTTCCACGTGTATCACTACTAGTTTATCATCATCTATCAAACGTTAGATACCCAACAAGCAAAATAGTAGTTTCAAAAAAGGAAAGTGTTGCACTGTCATTAATCATTTATTAAAGTGAATATAGTGATAAATAATCCATTAACGTCACATAATGTACTAGAGAAATCAGCTAATGTGACAATTCATAATATTAGTGCGATCATGCATGAAAAGATAAAGTGCCAAAAGACATAAGACAGTCTGAGTGTATGATCCTTAAGGTGATATTCAGAGTGTGCACTTGAAAATCCTTAATGCACAAAAATAGTGATCGCCACTAAGTGCTCACATCCAAGATGAGCAAGATCAGCTTCTTACCAGAAATACTAGACCCTATTCAGGTCTGCAAGAAAAAGAAGAAACACTCATTGCTCATTTCCTAAGTGGGATGGGAAATAGCGGTGATGTCAGCATGCCCGCCGGGGTGCAGGATGATTGTATACTGAATGTTTGTATAAGCCTGTGGATCTGTGAGTAGAATTTTAAGTAAATTGTTTTTCTCTTATTTGGATGTTGCACAATGAGCATTTCTTCTTCTTACCATGCTACATGTTACCTGGTTTGAGTATTCATAATGAGCAGTTTGAATTTCACCTCTAAACAATAACATCAGAGGACAACAGGAAAATATAAGAAAATTCATACTGAGAGTGAGGGGTGAGCTCACTAAGGCTATTACAGACCTGAGGGTCTAGTATTTCTGGTAAGAAGCTGATTTTGCTCATCTTGGAGGGGAGCACTTAGTGGTGATCACTTTGGCGCATTAAGGATTTTCAAATTCACGCTTTGAATATCAAATTAAGGATCATACATTGGACTGTCTTATGTCTTTTGGCACTTTATCTTTTCATGCATAATGGCGCTGATATTATAAATTGTCATATTAATATTTTTTTTATGAGATTGTTTTCTTTTTTTGTATGAAAGGCAAATCCACTTTGCACTACAAGTGCAAACTACAAGTGCAAAGTGCATAGAAAAAAAAATGACTGTGCTTGTTCAAAGGACATAAAAGCGACAGCTATAAATGTCATACAAACACTAGTCAGGATAAAGAAAAAGAAAGATGCGCTAATAAAGTGAAATTAATATACAAGTAAATAACTAAATAACAATGCGTGATAAGGGTCTGAAGGGCCTAGAGTGCTACAGCCACTGTAAAAAAAAGTAATGGATAGCAGTCCATGTGTCATATATATATATATATATATATATATATATATATATATATATATATATATATATATATAAACCAGTCCTTAAGACTTGAACTAGTAATATTGTGAACTACCATAAATGTCCATGTAATTCAAAATTGTCTCCAAAGTGCAAATAATCCACAGCATCCGGAAAATAGTGATGACAGAAAAGTGCTTCCACCTGAATAACACACTGCCGCTTACCGGATAAACATGATCTCTTAATGACAGGAAATCAGTTAGCGCATGTAGCAAAAATCCCAGCCTGGGATCTCCTCAGGGAAATCTCTGCTAGCATAGGTGACTCGTGCAGTATACCAATTTGGGATGTGCCACATAAAAATAAAAGGCTCACATATCATAAAACCCTTTTTAAATTTAATCAAAATAAAAAAAATACACACTTACTCTACATATATGCAGTAGTTAAAAGCATGTAAACAATCGAGGCGGCCGGCGCCTTGATCTAGCAGCCCGTATCTTCCGGGTTTGGCGTGTGATGTGGTGACGTCAGAACGTCGCTCTCCCAATGTTTCATCACTAGAGGGAAGTGGTCACGGGAAATTGCACTGAAAGTACACTTGGAAGTGCAGTCGCTGTAAATCTGAGGGGTAGATCAGAAATGAGGGGAAGCTCTTCTGATTTTATTATCCAATCATGTGTAAGCTAAAATGCTGTTTTTTATTTTCCCTTCATGTCCCCTTCCGATCTACGGCGACTGCACTTCCAAGTGCACTTTCAGTGCAATTTTAAGTGCACTTTGCACTTGTAGTACAAAGTGGATTTGCCTTTAGTATATAACCGCCATTGTGTCGTTAATTTATTTTTTAGCACTATATGCATTTTAATACATCATTAATGGCAGTGAAACTATTTTTTTTTTATTTACTGTTTAATATTGGTGTGTACAATATTGTAAATGCAGCTGTCAATATGCAGGTTTTTTTTTTATTTATTTAGTTTTGCACCGAGCACAGATATTTCTTCTTTTTCAAAGCAAAATAGTAGTTCAAAGTTTTGGTACTTGAAAAACACTATAGTTTAATTTGGGTTACAGAGATATGTTTTTTTCAGATGATGGGGCTGCTAATGTATATATTCCTAGACACAGCTACAAAGGATTACAGTATTGTTAGCCCAAGTTTGTTTGGAAGCTGAACCATATACAGCACATCTAAAATTATATAAAAAAAGGTTTCACAACTGCATGTAAGTCTCCACTGCTGAAATGTTTGTATTTCACTGCAAATCTTCCCATCTGATCTATTAAGACAGGCTGACACGGAGAACACTGCCTTCAGAGCCACATAAGTGCCATAGCCAGGATTATCACAAATAGAAAGGAAACCTAGGAGAAAAATGAATAATGTCAGAGAAGTTCTGATACCTCATAAGAGAATTTTTATGTATGCATGGAGACTTATGTAAAAATATATGAATTTCAATTGTATATTTAGCTGTTTGAGTGAAGCTCTTCTGAAGACTTAAAAGAATTGTAAGGCCCCATGCACACGAGACGCTGGTAAACTCGAGTTCAGAGGCATTTGGGCATTTTTTTTTAACTGCCCCTGAACACATTTAATGTTATCCTATGTGTCCATGCACACATTCACGTTTTTTTGAGGTTAGAGGCAGTTGAGTTTAGGCTTGTTTTTTCAGACGCAAAAAAATGGGTTCAGAAGCTTTTGGCGTTTTCGTGTTTTCGCGTTTCAGGTGACCTACTTTTTTACATTAGAAATCTCAAAAATGATGGCAAATGATGAAAAAACATAAAAAAAACCTATAAAGAAAATTGGATGATTTAAAAACTACGCTCCCTTTCTGATCATCCACCGCCGCGCACAAAGATATGAGTAGTATAAGAGCCTTGCTGCCGTTTAAGTAATAAATCAATGTGAAAAAAGTAAACAGAAAAAACAAACACTATAAATATATAACCGCTTGCCGACCAGCCGCCGCAGTTATACGGCGGCAGGTCGGCACGGGTGCGCGAGAGCCCGTAGCTCTACGTCGCGCCTTTCGCGGCCACTAGGGGGCGCGTGCGCGCCGCCGGCGGCCCGCGCGCGCGCCCCCCGCTCGCCCCCGAGTCCCGTGCGTGTGCCCGGCGGGCGCGATCGCCGCCGGGCACACGCGATCGCTCGTTACAGAGCGGGGAACGGGAGCTGTGTGTGAAAACACACAGCGCTCGTTCCTGTCAGCGGGGGAAACGCTGATTTTCTGTTCATACAATGTATGAACAGAAGATCAGTGATTCCCCTAGTGAGTCCACCCCCCCCCATACAGTTAGAACACACTAGGAACACACTTAACCCCTTCCCTGCCCCCTAGTGTTAACCCCTTCACTGCCAATGGCATTTTTATAGTAATCCAATGCATTTTTATAGCATTGATCGCTAAAAAAATGCCAATGGTCCCAAAAATGTGTCAAAAGTGTCCGAAGTGCCCGCCATAATATCGCAGTACCGAAAAAAAACGCTGATCGCCGCCATTACTAGTAAAAAAAAAAATAATAATAAAAATGCCATAAAACTACCCCCTATTTTGTAAACGCTATAACTTTTGCGCAAACCAATCAATAAACGCTAATTGCGATTTTTTTTTACGAAAAATATGTAGAAGAATACGTATCGGCCTAAACTGAGGGAAAAATATTTTTTTTTAATATATTTTTGGGGATATTTATTATAGAAAAATGTAAAAAATATTGCATTTTTTTCAAAATAGTCGCTCTGTTTTTGTTTATAGCGCAAAAAATAAAAACCGCAGAGATGATCAAATACCACCAAAAGAAAGCTCTATTTGTGGGAAAAAAAGGACGCCAATTTTGTTTGGGAGCCACGTCGCACGACCGCGCAATTGTCAGTTAAAGCGACGCAGCGCCGAATCTCAAAAAGTGCTCTGGTCTTTGGACAGCAATATGGTCCGGGGCTGAAGTGGTTAACGTGTCAATCCATTAAACAGCGCTGTGAGAATAGTGAAATTCTCCTGAGGTGTTAGAGAGGTTCACAGTGCATAAAGATAGATATATATAAATATAAATCAAGCCGTGAATATGTGACAAAAAGTCCAAAAAGAGTGATCACTCTCAGCCTCAGCAAGAGCAACGTATGGACAATTTCTTGGCATATATTCAATATGGGATCCATTTAAAAAAAGAAGAATCAAATGAAAGTATGCAAGTCTGCATATGAAAGTCTGCTGCTGCTGCTGCTCTCTCTGTTGAAAATGGCAGAAATAGTTAAAAATATATAGCTTTCAGAGCTTTGGGAGGGTCTACAATGTCTGTGCTATAAACGCTGATAGCCACAAACGCAGTAAAACTCGGTAAAACGCGGCAAAACGCTGCGAAATTCGTGGCAAAAACTGGCGTTTTAAACGCCGGTTTTTGCTTTTGAAAACGTGAGTTTAGATGTGTTTGCATTTGCTTCTCGTGTGCATGGGGCCTAAAGGTTCATTTTTTTGTTTTCCAAATAGGTTACTTTAAGCTAGTGTTACCTTTTCCTTTAATTTTCCTTCTAAATGTTTTTTTTCTTTATTTTCTTTGTCTGAAATTCTCACTTCCTGTTCCTCCTCAGTATGATGTTCAGTAAGCTGTTCTGAATGACTTTCCACCGCTCGGATGGTGGTGGAAAGCTTACTGAGGAGAAACAGGAATTGAGAAATTCAAACAAGGAGAAAAACCATTTTGAAGGAAAATCGAAGGAAAAGGTAAGTGAACCAACAATGCACTAGCTTAAAGGAACCTATTTAGAAAATAAAAGATGAACCTTTACAACCCCTTTAAGCTGGCCATAGACATTAAATAATGGCCATCCAATCTGATCAGTTTATTTTAGGATATTGAGATGACAATACTTACTTCTATGGACACCAGCAGACTAAAACCAAGAACAATTGCAGTAGATCATGCATTTCCTTGGAGATTACACTCTTGACCTTCGTAGGTCAGATCATGCATAATAATTTGCCATTCTCTAATCTGAATGGTCTTCTTAGGCCACGTACACACGATCAGACTGGTCCGATGAGACTGGTCCGACGGACAGTTTTCATCAGTCCAGGCTGAAGTGGTCTGATGGTCTGATGTGCGTACACACCATCGGACCAAAAATCTGATCAGACCAGAATGCAGTGACGTAGAACAGACTGACGTGCTAAAAAAAGGAAGTTCAATGCTTCCAAGCATGCGTCGACTTGATTCTGAGCATGCGTGGGTTTTTGGTCCGATGCTTTGGCGAAACTTTCATCCGACGGACAACGGTCCGATGGGCCGTACACACCATCGAATTGGTCCGATGAAACTGGTCTTCAGACCAGTTTCATCGGACCGGTCTGATCATGTGTACGCGGCCTTAAAGTAAAATTCCAGTAGAAAGGTATTTATATTTTGGATAAAGATTGGACATTTAAGAACCTTTCTAAGATTTGACATTATCTGTGTCCCCATTGGGTATGTTTTCCATCAACTTCTGTCTCTGTGATCGCTGTTGTTTGGCAGGAAGTGAGGGGAAACATCTCCCACAGGGACATAAATCTCAACAAAAGCATTAAAAAGGTTTTAACACATATTTACTCTACTAACAAAGGTTTTAATTGTTGTTTACCCATCAGGGAAATTTTTCCATCACTTGGAAACGGTCACTGACAAGGAAATCTTCACAGTGATGGAATGATATAATTCTATAAGAACAATTTGTATGAAAACTCAGATGCAGGGAATGATTTTAATGGCCAAGATCCTAATTTTGAATATCAGGCAACTATATATTTTTTCCATTTTAAAAAGAGCGGATAATGGCTGAAACCTTGAAAGAGGCCTTTGTTCTTTATGTCTGTGTCTATGATAGGGACATTTCCTCTCACTTCATGTCCCAGCAATACTGCTCCAGTTTCAGTTGGAGTTGCACTTAAATCTTTTGAACATGTAATATCTCCCTGCATTTGGGTCCACATAAAAAGCGTCCTACAAAGCAAACAGTCAATATATGCCAAAACATATCTTTTCTGCTAATAGGGGAATCTGTTATACAAATTCAAATAACAAGAAGAAAAGCCATATAAAGCTTCACAAGACAATATTTTAGAGTCAACTAATTATGATTGGATACTTGATGATACTTACTGATATTCTGAAAGAATTATTTGAAGCACTAGTACAACTTGTACCAGATCCACTTGTTGATGTGGAGTTGTAGGTAATCGTGCAACTTGCAACATTAGTCCAGAAGACCTTCTCTTTCTGCACCACGGTTGCCCTTAAAAAGGAGGTAGGGAAGTATAGTTGTTTTATTAATAAAAAACACACACACACGTACAGTATGTGTGTATATTATTTAATATATATATATATATATATATATATATATATATATATATATACATACACAAAAGGCCAAGTGAATTCCAGGCATAATATACTGTAAATCACCTATATTAAAGGGGTTGTAAAGACAAAAATATTTTCCTCTTAAATGAAAGTCTGACAGTAGCTGATAAAGTAAAAAGTAATGTTTTGCATTATAACTAGTTTGATACCTGTTGAAATTGAGCTGTTTTATTCACCTCAGTCACTCCTGAATCATTATTCTCACTGACTTCCTGGTTTGCGATGCGCATTCATTCTTGCTACTTCACGGCCTAATGGGAACTACAGTTCACATTAGGCTTAGCCCCCATGCCTGTGAGGGATAAGAGAGCATCTTCACGCAGGGCTGTAGTCATAGGGAGGGGGTGAGCACTTTCTGCTTTCCACCATGCAGGTGCTGGTGGAAAGCAAGAAGAGGAGAGACAGGAAATGGCATTTTCAAACCTAGATTACTGTGTTTTGGAGGTCAAAAGAAAAAATGAGGTAAGTGATATTTAAATGCTCTAGCTTACAGCAATCAATTGATCTAATAAAAAACGAACCTTTAGTGTTCCTTTAAAAGAAGAACCCCAACACACATAGCAGCGTAGTGTTCTTTTTCTTATCCCCCAAGCCTTTCTAAAAAGGAATTAGCTTTCCATCCCTTAATGGACTTCAATGTAGCTGCGCTCTGACCCAAAAACCAGTAGTGTAAGGCCGCATAAACACAAGGGGATATGTCCGCTGAAAACGGTCCGATGGACCGTTTCAGCAGACATCTCCGCTCGTGTGTATGGGCTAGCGGACAGATTTGTCCACCCGACAGATTTCAAAGCATGCTTTGAAATCTATCCGGTGGGAATCTGTCCGCCCGACATGTCTGCTGGTTAGTACACTTACCAGCAGACATGTCGGCCCCCACCGCCGCCGCGCCGCTGCCGAATGGATTCGGCGCATGCGCGGAAGTGTTTTACTTCCTGGTGCGGTGACGTGGCGGTGACGCGGCGGCGTCAACGTCACCGCCGCGTCACCGCCACGTCACCGCGCCGTCCGGCGGCGGGGAATTTGATCCGATGGTGTGTACACGCCATCGGATCAAACTCCCGATCGGACATATCCGATGGAAATGGTCCGCGGACCGTTTTCATCGGATATGTCCGATCGTGTGTACGCCGCCTTAGGCGAATAGTTCGGTATCCAGGAATTTGCAGGGTGTACAGCGGTTTGTTGCACTGCGTGCTGCACAGTGCATTCTGCTCCCTCTGCATCCCCCGTTTTTTTTGCGCTATACATATCCCCCAAAAACATATAAAAAACATTTTTTTTTCTTTAGGCCGATACGTATTCTTCTACCTATTTTTGTTAAAATAATAAATCACAATAAGCGTTTATCGATTGGTTTGCGCACAATTTATAGTGTTTACAAAATAGGAGATAGTTTTATTTTTAATTTTTTGTTTTTACTACTAATGGCGGCGATCAGCGTTTTTTTTCGTGACTGCGACATTATTACGGACACATCGGACAATTTTGACACATTTTTGGGACCATTGTCATTTTCACAGCAAAAAATGCTATAAAAATGCATTGTTTACTGTGAAAATGACAATTGCAGTTTGGGAGTTAACCCCTACAGCGCCCCCTAGTGGTTATGTGTGACCTCATATGTTTTTCTAACTGTAGGGGGCGGGGCTGGTCGCGTGACGTCATTGATCGTGTTTCCCTATATTAGGGAACACATGATCAATGAAGCTGCCACTGTGAAGAACGGAGAAGCTGTGTTTACACTCAGCTCAGTGTGCAGTGTGTGACATCAGATCCACATCCCTTGCCTCCTAAAGCTCAGAAATGCTGCATAAAACGTGTGCTTTTGGAGGCTGTAGAGAAGAGAAGGCTGCATATAAAAAAAGATACAACCTATGTAGGAGGATTTGTTTAATCTCTGTGTTTCACTAGTCACTTTACTGGGTATACAGTATGCAAGGACTTACAACCACTTTACTGGAAAGAATACAGCTGCAGTCTATTCAAAACAGTAAAAAGCCCTTACAAAAAAAATTACCTAATTTGTATGTCCGAGTTGCCACTTGATGGAGCCATCCATTTCAACTGTACATTTGATTTAGAGGCGGAAGATGTTTGGCTCACTGCACTCTGCAAAACAAATGAAAGTATGATAAAGGTTGTATTTGTTTTGTAAACTTTTCTTTCAAGTGTATGTAAAAAAAAAAAATACATGCAGTATACCTCTGTAATACAAAAAAAAAAAAAAACCTCTTTGATTCCCTCTTTTAACATACCTGACATGATTACCCAACCCCAGGTCCTTCTCTCTCTTTACCGTCTACTGGGCTCCCTCTTCCAGGTATCCTCTTTACTGTCTGAATGACATGGACAATTCCCATTGGGGGTCATCTTAGGATTCTGAGGAGATCGGATGTTGGTGAGGGTAAAGGAGACTGGATGTCAAGGGTTAACATGCAATGTGAGGGACCTGGATGGGGAGTGGGACTCTAATGAGCATAACTGACTTCACAAAGTAAGGAGAATTTAGGAGCTGGCAGGATGGGTTGGAGAATGGTGGGAAAGAGGGATGGAGAAAGTATGGATTTTCCCTTGGGTTTTAAACTAGGCTCTGTCCAGACATAGGAGTGGCAATTAAAACCATAGAGCACAATAGGCCTCCAACAGTAGGGAAAATGGTATACACAGTAGAGAGCAGTGGTGGTGCGTCCGTAGAGGGCGCAGGAGCGCCGCCCCCTATCTCTGCTACACCGCCACTGAAATACAATACACAGATTCATACATTGCATGAATCTATGTATTGTTGCTGGTTGAGTGCCGGCCATCTGACTAACGGCAGCTAGTTGGCTTTGGAAGTGCCTATCAGAGCCAGTAGCCTCTCAGCCAATCAGGTTCACCGGTTCTGGTTACCGATAACCTGATTGGCTGGAGCGTCATCGAGGGCGGGAGAAGACATCGGGGGATGGTGGAAGCAGAATGACTGACCCAAGAAAGGTAAGTGCTGGCCGGGTGGGGCAGGGGCTCATTTTACTCGGCACAGTGGCAGCATTTTAGAGGGCACAGTGGTGAAAATTGATCGGCACAGTGGCAGCATTTTACAGGGCACAGTGGAGAAAATTGATGGGCACAGTGGCTATAATTGATGGGCACAGTGCCAACAATTGATGGCATGGCACAGTGGCGACAATTGTTGGCACAGTGGCTGCGTTTGATGCGCACAGTGGCTGCGTTTGATGCGCACAGTGGTGACAATTGATGGGCACAGTGGTAACAATTGATGGCACAGTGGTAACAATTCATGGCACAGTGGTAACAATTGATAGCACAGTGGCTGCGTTTGATGGCATGGCACAGTGGCTGCATTTGATGGCACAGTGGCTGCATTTGGCATGGCGCAGTGGTGACAATTGATGGGCACAGTGGTAACAATTGATGGCACAGTGGCTGCATTTGGCATGGCACAGTGGTGACAATTAATGGGCACAGTGGTGACAATTGATGGCACAGTGGCTGTGTTTGATGGCATGGCACAGTGGCTGCATTTGATGGAACAGTGGCTGCGTTTGGTATGGCACAGTGGTGACAATTGATGGGCACAGTGGTAACAATTGATGGCACAGTGGCGACAATTAATGGCACAGTGGCTGCGTTTGATGGGCACAGTAGCTGCGTTTGATGGGCACAGTGAGGCTGCAATTGTTTTTTTTTTTCATTTGTTTGCGCCCCCCCAAAAATTTTGAGCACCAGCCGCCACTGGTAGAGAGCATGACAGAAACCTTGGATACAGTAAGGAGTAAAGATTGGAGCGACCGCCTGCCAGAATTATTTTACTCATCTTTTTCTCAGGATGCCTGCAGTTTAATATTTGTATTCTTGTGCTGGGCCGCCATCAGGAATTATGGGGCCCCTTACACAGCTTTCAAGCATGGGCCCCTTGGAGCAGAGAACAGGGGGGGGGGGTTCTGCTGCCGCAAATTGAGAAGCGGGGGGGCTGCTGCAAATTTAGAAGCGGGGAGACTGCTGCAAATTGAGAAGCGGGGGGTGCCGGCGCTAATTGAGAAGTGGGGGGGCGTGAATTGAGAAGTGAGGGGGGGTGCCACGAATTGGGGGGTTGCCCTGGGGACCTCTGGGCTCCTTACAAAAAAAAAAGAAATAAAAAAATATATAAAAATTATAAAAAAGGGGGGTTAGCCATTCGGGGGCCCTGGGGACCTCTGGGACCTTTAATAAAATAAAAAAAAAGAAAAAAAAGAAAGAGGGTTGCCATCTGGGCCCTGGGGACCTTCGGGCCCCTTACAGGTGTACTACCTGTACCCCCCACCCCTGATGGCGGCCCTGCTCTTGTGAAAGGGTTTACTTAAGCTTCTTCAGCATTTACATTCTTCATCATACTTTAAACTTACTTTAGCAGAGGTACATGTAAGGGTCTGTGCACTGTTGTCTGCGACCTCAAAGGAGCCCAGAGGGGTTGTTGAGTTGCCCGAGCGGGCTTGAATCAGGAAACCTTCAAATTTGGAACTTCCACTTAGAGAGACTGCAAAGTGAGTAAAGCATACACCATGTTCAGGTTACAAAATGTAACATAGGAACAGTAATATACAGCCCATATTAGTAATTAGTAAGATTAAAATAATAGCAAGGTGTGCTCAAAGATTCTTGTTCAAATGCTCTATAATCTAAGAATCCAGTTTTTTTCTGCTAACTTCATATGAGGTTCAAAAAGAAAATGCTAAGGACATGGTCTGAACCCAAATGTGAGTGGATGTGTGTAGTGACTGTGCCTATGCACTATGCTTTAACACTGATCCTCATGGGCATAGCATAAGAGGTCGCCATGGCAACCCAGTGTTTAGCTCCAGGGGGCCTGCGGCTCAATGCTGTCATCTTACATGTGTAGCGCTACCCCATTCAGGAGCCGCTGGTTAGATTGGGATCGGCAAATTAAGTTACATCTGTGTGGTGTCTAGGGGTTGATGCAGTGAGCAGAGCAGTAACGAATGTCCAACCTGTAGCTGAAGTTTTCTGAATGCTTTATTTTTCTGGTCCAACATGACCAACACATCAACTTGAGGTAGATAGGAAAAAGGTTGATGAAAGTAGAGTAACTTCGCAGAGTCAGACTTGAATAGAGAAAGCAGTCCTGCTTTCTGTAGTTAAGTCAATCACGTTGCCACTCCAGCCGGAGTGGGTACAGTGCACCTGGACAGGCCTCTCACACAGGTCTGGCAGCCAAAGTGTCATGAGAAAGCTGAGAAGGAACAAGTCTCTGCCACCGACTTAGCTCTAGAAGATTAGTAGAGGCCTCTGCCACAGGTCCCGTACTTAAGAGCAATAGAGCGTATCCTCTTAATCCTGTCCTCTTGAGATGCGGAACCCCAGTAAGTCACTGAGGTTCCCCAGTCACTTCAGTGTTTCTGAGCCTGGATAGCAGTGGTGAAGGAAATTTGACTTACCATCCCTGGACAAGTAATATTAAAGCAGTATTAAATCCTGATGCAAACATTTATTAGACTGCAGCTTACCAATTCTTACAAGGGGGGCGACCAACCAGATTGTCTCCTTGTTCAGGCAGTCCGACAGTCAAACCCTCCCCCCTCCCCCGTTTGGTCGGTCAGTCAAAATCCCTCCCCCCATCGATCAGTCGATCGGAAAACAACCCACCATCTCCCTCCCCATCACCTGCCTGTCCACCCACCAGCCCTGCACTTACACCATCTAGGTCGTGTGCAACTTCAGCGGCTTCCCCCTGCATCTCCTCCTCAGCGGCTTCCTCCTACATCTCCTCCTCAGCGGTTTCCCCCTACATCTCCTCCCTAGCGGCTTCCCCCTACATCTCCTCCTCAGCGGTTTCCCCCTACATCTCCTCCTCAGTGGTTTCCCCCTACATCTCCTCCTCAGCGGCTTCCCCCTACATCTCCTTCTCAGCGGTTTCCCCCTACATCTCCTCCTCAGCGGATTCCCCCTACATCTCCTCCTCAGCAGTTTCCCCCTACATCTCCTCCTCAGTGGTTTCCCTCTACATCTCCTCCTCAGCGGTTTCCCCCTACATCTCCTCCTCAGCGGTTTCCCCCTACATCTCCTCCTCAGCGGTTTCCCCCTACATCTCCTCCTCAGCGGTTTCCCCCTACATCTCCTTCTCAGCGGTTTCCCCCTACATCTCCTCCTCAGCGGTTTCCCCCTACATCTCCTCCTCAGCGGTTTCCCTCTACATCTCCTCCTCAGCGGTTTCCCCCTACATCTCCTCCTCAGCGGCTTCCCCCTACATCTCCTCCTCAGCGATTTCCCCCTGCATCTCCTCCTCAGCGGCTTCCCCCTACATCTCCTCCTCAGCGGTTTCCCCCTACATCTCCTCCTCAGCGGTTTCCCCCTACATCTCCTTCTCAGTGGTTTCCCCCTACATCTCCTCCTCAGCGGTTTCCCCCTACATCTCCTCCTCAGCGGTTTCCCCCTGCATCTCCTCCTCAGCAGTTTCCCCTTGCATCTCCTCCTCAGCAGTTTGCCCCTGCATCTTCTCCTCAGCCGTTTCCCCCTGCATCTCCTCCTCAGCAGTTTCCCCCTGCAACTCCTCCTCAGCAGTTTCTCCCTGCATCTCCTCCTCAGCAGTTTCTCCCTGCATCTCCTGCTCAGCAGTTTCTCCATGCATCTCCTCCTCAGCGGTTTCCCCCTGCATCTCCCCCTCAGCGGTTTCCCCCTGCATCTCCTTCTCAGAGGCTTCCTCCTACATCTCCTCCTCAGCGG
This sequence comes from Rana kukunoris, assembly GCA_029574335.1. Taxonomy (NCBI): domain Eukaryota; kingdom Metazoa; phylum Chordata; class Amphibia; order Anura; family Ranidae; genus Rana; species Rana kukunoris. Next base: position 149,405,758 of record CM056055.1, read on the forward strand.
CTTCCCCCTACATCTCCTCCTCAGCGGTTTCCCCTTACATCTCCTCCTCAGCTGTTTCCCCCTGCATCTCCTCCTCAGCCGTTTCCCCCTGCCTCTCCTCCTCAGCAGTTTCCCCCTGCATCTCCTCCTCAGAGGCTTCCTCCTACATCTCCTCCTCAGCGGCTTCCCCCTACATCTCCTCCTCAGCGGTTTCCCCCTACATCTCCTCCTCAGCGGTTTCCCCCTACATCTCCTCCTCAGCTATTTCCCCCTGCATCTCCTCCTCAGCCGTTTCCCCCTGCATCTCCTCCTCGCCAGCCAATTGGGCTGGAAGGAGAAGCAGGAAGATAATAGCGATTATTAATTCACTATTGTCACAAAACTGGGTGGGCTCAGAGCGCAGTGCTCTGTGCCCTAAGCCCACCATTTTTTTAAGCCAATTAGAGGCTTGGGCTCTAATAGTGTGCCTAACCCCCCCCCCCCCCAAAAAAAAGACATTGAAATCCTTGAATACAGTGCCCTGCATGGATTAGGGGGGCGGCCACCAGAAGATACGGAACTACTTTACTCACAATTTCACATTACCTGTGATTTGTTCTCCGGCACTGTAAGTGGTTTTAGAAACAGTCAAACTGTAGGGGCCAGTGGAGGTCTGAGCAGAAGCTCCATGTTCAGGTATCATTGTAGAGCATGCTGCCTCAACTTTTCCATCTGGATAGGCATTAATGGAGCCATAAAGACAGAAAATAAGGAGGATGGTGATACCACGAGTTGAAGCTGAAATATCCATCTGCATGAAATCTGAAACCGAAACATTGAACATATACGTATTTACAGAAATATATATATATAAAACACAATATAATAACTTATTCTGTGTTTATTTAATATGTCAGATTTCTTTTTAATATTAGGCCTCATGCCCACTAACGTTTTAAAAAACGGGCTGTAAAGCTACAGTAGTACAGACGCCAGGAAAAAAGCAGCGTTTTTTTAACATGATTTTTTCTACGTTCAATGCACGTTTTGCCGCGCTACCTTTTAGACACGTTTTTCTTTCTCTATTTAAAATCAGCGGTTCCCTATGGGAGCCCATTGATTTGAATAGAGGCGACTCGTGTGCAGAGAATCTTGAATGAGAACCCCCGCGAAAATTAAAAAAAAAATTGCGTGAGGTTCCCCCCCAGGATAATACCAGGCCCTTTGGTCTAGGGCTGTCTTAATGAGAGGGCACACCTGGGCACTGCTCAGGGGCCCCAGCTGCATGGGGGGCCCATGCACTTTCCCCAAAGCTACTGGTCCTTGAGCCCACGCTGCCCCGAAATTGGGGGCCCCATGATGGCACTGAGAGTGATGGTTACACAGGGGAGGTCTGCCTCCTACCTATTTGATATCTGTTTACCTGCACTGTCATCATTGTAGGGGCCCCAGAGCATTACTTTGTCCAGGGGCCCATGATGCTATTAAGACGGCCCTGCTTCGGTCTGGTATGGATCTTGAGGGGAATCCCTCACAGTGAAAAAAAAAAACGGCGTGGGGGTTCCCCCAGTATCCATACCAGACCTTTATCCGAGCACACAGCCCTGCAGGTCAAGAAGGGGAGTGAGCGAGCACCCCTCCTACACCGTACCAGGCCACATGCCCTCAACATGGGGGGTTTGGTGCTTTGGGGCGGGGGGGGGCACTGCTCCCCCCACCACAAAGCACATTGCCCCCATGTTGATGGGGACAAGAGCCTCTTCCCGAAAACCTTGGCCTTTATCAGAATCTGAGAGCCCCCTTTAATAAGGGGGTCACCAGATCCTGGCCCTCCACCCTATGTGAATGAGTATGGGGTACATCGTACCCCTACCCATTCACCTGGTGGAATAAAAATGTCAATAAAAAAACCATACACAGGTTTTTAAAGTAGTTAATTCGGCAGCTCCGGGGTCTTATTCTGACTTCAGAGGTCTTCCGACTTCTCCCTTCTGCCTGGCACCACCACTGTCTTCTTTCAGCTCTTTTACCAGCAGGGGGCCCAGTCTTCTCCCTTCTTCCAACTTCGGGGGTTTTCTGACTTCTCCGCTCTCTTCTCCCTGTCTCTCGTTCTTTTTTCATTCTGCCGGGCACCACCGCTGTCTTCTTTCAGCTCTTTCACCAGCGGGGGCCCGGTCTTCTGCGTTGCCTTCTTTTCTTCTTCTTTTCTTCTCTTCTTCGATGTTGACTTAGCGCTCTCTCGGGTGTGCCATGCGCAGCAATTTATATAGGCCTCTTATGACGTCACACTCCCAGCATGCTTCGGGTGGTGACGACATACGGGGGCGGGGTAATGTTGTCCATCACAGATAAAGGGGCCCATGGTAGTGAGGGGTTAAGAGTGTTCTGGCCTGTGGGGGGGAGGAGTGGCCTGTGGTGGGCGGTGCTCTAGACATGTGATCAATTCAACCATTTTACACACACACACATATATCTATATAAAGGGGGTCAGAGAGAGGTCCAGGTACTATTACTTTTGGCTCTGAGGAAGAGGGTTCGCAATGCGTAAGCCGTAGATGTAATCTATGTCGTCTGGACACTCCGGCTGTTTGGTTCCAATAGGAGACCTTTCAGAGGCATATATCCCTTTGATGGAGTGATGTTTATGCTTGTTTTTTACTTGATTTGTGAGCATTCATGACTTTTTATACAATTTTATTTAAACCTAGCCATTGGAAATGCACTAAGTCGGTGCGCCCTTCTTTTTCTTTTACATTTTAGTCTCAAGAATACCAAACATTCTGAAGAGGGCAGTAAGATCCCTGGTCATTCCCTATTCCAATGGAAGACTCTAGTTGTTCACTAAGTGATCAAGCTCCCGAGCGCAGGAGACTGTGTTTTTGTGAATTTTCTAGGAGGGAGGGGTTTGCCTGAAAAAAATAATTTCTCTTCCTGTAAAGTTGCTTCAGTTAAGACAGGGGATCTCCCGGATCTGACTTGGAGGCAACTTCCATTGAAATCAATGGGTACAAATCGCCTAGATGTCGCCTTGAAGTAGTAAAAGAACCTATTATGAAGTCAGAGCGACTTCAGTAGTGTACAGTAAGACGGCTCTCATTCACCTTCATGTAATTTGTCATGTTGCGTGACTTGGGGCAACACAAGTTGCCCTCCCAGTTCGCGGTAGTGTGAGCCAGCTCTTAAGGTGTTCTTTCATGCTACATCTCGGTCACTGCTTTGCTCCATCCAACAATGATTTAGTTGTCCAGAAAATCAGACAAATTTGCAAGTTTAGAAGTCTAAAGCCGCACACACATGATCGGTTCAAACCGATGAAAACGGACTGAAGTTCATTTTCATCGGTCCAAACCGATCGCGTGTAGGCCCCATCGGTCCGTTATCCTTCTGTCCAAAAACAGATGGCTTGCTTTAAAATTGAACCGATGGACGGCTAACCGATAAGTCAAAACCGATGGTTAGTACGCAAGAGCATCGGTTAAAAATCCACGCATGCTCATAATCAAGTCGACGCATGCTTGGAAGCATTCAACTTTGTTTTTTTCATCACGACGTTGTGTTTTACATCACCGCATTCTGACACGATCGGTTCATGAACCGATGGTGTGTAGGCACATCAGTCCATCAGTCAGCTTCATCGGTGAACCGATGAAAACGATCCGTCAGACCATTCTCATCGGATGGACCGATCGTGTGTACAAGGCTTTAGATTCTCCTAATTGTGCGTAGATATACATTTCCTAAATTATAAAATTAGATGCAGGTTGGGCAGATCAACATGCACATATTCAGAGGAATAGGATAGCACTGAATTGGCCATTCTCCTGGTTCGATTATGCTAAACACTGGTTTAGATTGGGGTGATCTGCCGCTGTAACCCAAAAGGGTAGGCCCATCGTAATGTTTTAGGCCCCGTACGCACGAGCAAATAGATTTGAACAAATCTGTCTACTGGCCGTTTTGGTTTGATCGCTGTACACACGATCAAACCAAAATCCCCGCCAGCAGACAGCGCGGTGACGTGGCGGTGACGTTGACGCCGCCACGTCTCCGCACCAGGAAGTAAAACACTTCCGCGCATGCGTCGAATCCATTTGACGCATGTGCGAGCAGATATGTCTGCTGGTTAGCGTACTAACCAGCAGACATGTCAGGCGGACGGGTTCCCAGCAGACAGATTTTAAAGCATGCTTTAAAATCTGTCAGCTGGCCAAATCCTTCGGCTCGCCGTACACACGATCGAATCTGTCTGCTGGGATGGTCTGGCAGACCGTTTCCAGCAGATAGATTTGATCGTGTGTACGCGGCCTAACTGTGCACAGTTTTATGCAAACAATAGGACATCATTTATGGGACTAATTTTTTATTTATCCAAGTGTTTCTTTAACCACTTGCCATCCGGGCAAATTCTGGCACACTGCTCCTAAATGTAAAAGTCATAATTTTGTAGCTAAAAAATTACACAGAACCCCAAAACATATTTTTTTTAGAAAAAAATGATTAATAAAAGTGAAATAAAACTATCCCCTATTTGGTAGACGCTATACATTTTACGCAAACCAATCAAACGCTTATTGCGATATTTTTTTTACCAAAAATATGTAGAAGAATACGTAGCGGCCTAAACTGAGGGAAAAAAAATAAAATGTTTTTATAGCTTTTTTGGGGATATTTATTATAGCAAAAAGTAAAAAAAATTGCACTTTTTTCAAAATTGTTACTATTTTTGTTTATAGCGCAAAAAATAAAAACTGCAGAGGTGATCAAATACCACCAAACGAAATCTCTATTTGTGGGGGAAAAAATGCCAAACACGACCGCGCAATTGTCAGTTAAAGCAACGCAGTGCTAAATCGCAAAAAGTGACCTGGTCTTTAAGCTGCATAATGGTTCGGGCTTAAGTGGTTAATTTTTTTTTTTCAATTTTTTTTAGGGGGCTTTGGTACAATATCGCGGGTCTAAACAGGGGGCATCTGCAGAACACAAGGTGATTGCCTATACTTCTACCCATGACACACCTAAGCAACTAGTTTCTGCTGATGCCCCAAATACATTTTGTCATCATCTAATCTATATAGGCACCTGAAATACAAGCACACAGTATACTGTATAAAGCATTAGGAATGATTGGCTTGGATGTCATTCATTTTTATTCAGTCTTAACAAGCAGAGGAAGCAATTGTTCACATTAATCTCTGGGGAAGGCAATTACACCTGCTTTGTCATCTGTGGGATGAATCATACAAGACAAAAGTGGCATGTGCTAAATCTGTAAATAATGTGAATAACCTAAAAAACTTTTTTTACTATATAGCTACAATAATTCCTTGTCCAGTTTGGAACACAGTCATGGAAGCCCTGAGTAGATCTCACTAATTACTGTAGCTGTAAGTTACCTTAACCACTTAATGACCGCCTCCTGCACATATACGTCTGCAGAATGACACGGCTGGGCACATCCACATCTGTACTAGTACCTAGCCGTGGGTCACGGGCGCGCGCCCGCGGCACAGTCCCGTCACCTGGTCCGAAGCTCCGGGACCGCGGGACTCGCGGACCCGATCGCCGCTGGAGTGCAGCGATCGGTCCCGGAGCTGAAGAACGGGGAGAGCCGTGTGTAAACATGACTTCCCCGTCCTTCACTGTGGCGGCGTCATCGATCGCGTGATCCCTTATACAGGGAATCACAATCGATGATGTCACACCTACAGCCACACCCCCCTACAGTTGTAAACACACATTAGGGAACACATAACCCCTTCAGTGCCCCCTGTGGTTAACTCCCAAACTGCAAATGTCATTTTCACAATAAACAATGCAATTTAAATGCATTTTTTGCTGTGAAAATGACAATTGTCCAAAAATGTGACAAAATTGTCCGAAGTGTCCGCCATAATGCCTCAGTCACGAAAAAAATTGCTGATCGCTACCATTAGTAGTAAAAAAAAAAAAAAATTGCAATAAAACTATCCCCTATTTTGTAAACGCTATAAATTTTGCGCAAACCAACCGATAAACGCTTATTGCGATTTTTTTTAACCAAAAATAGGTAGAAGAATACGTATCGGCCTAAACTGAGGGAAAAAAAAATATATTTTTTTAAATATATATATTTATTATAGCAAAATGTCAAAAATATAGAATTTTTTTCAAAATTGTCGCTCTATTTTTGTTTATAGTGCAAAAAATAAAAACCACAGAGGTGATCAAATACCACCAAAAGAAAGCTCTATTTGTGGGAAAAAAAGGACGCCAATATTGTTTGGGAGCCACATCGCACGACCCCGCAATTGTCTGTTAAAGCGACGCAGTGCCGATTCACAAAACCTGGCCGGGTCCTTTAGCTGACTAAAGGTCCGGGTCTTAAGTGGTTAAAATATTCTGTATTTGTGAAGCCCTGTAGATAGAGCACACACACTATATAAATAGCATGTACTTATACGTTTTCATAAATGCTTGTTGCCACAGTATACAGACTAGCATAGCAACAGTGGGTTTAAATTCCACAGAGTAAATTATTTCTTTGTGTGCTGAGCGTCAATGTTGACAATGCATAATAGAACTTCAGGAATTACAACTTCAGAGTACATATAGGTCTATATGTAGCAGTACCTCTAATAAACTGACAATTTGTAGAACAAAAGGCCACCAAGTAGCTGAGCAGACTTAAAGGGGTTGTAAAGGTTTTGTCTTTTATTTTCTAAATAGGTTCCTTTAAGCTAGCGCATTGTTGGTTTACTTACCTTTTCCTTTGATTTCCCTTCTAAATGTTTTTTTTCTTTGTTTAATTTCTCACTTCCTGTTTCTCCTCAGTAAGCTTGAGTTTTATAAAATAAAAAATAAATACTGTACATAAATAGATAGATAGATAGATAGATAGATAGATAGAAAGAAAGATATACACATAGCTATATATATATATATATATATATATATATATATATATATATATATATATATACACAGCTGGTAAAATAAGTATTGAACATGTAACCATTTTTCTAGGTAAATACTGTATATTTCTAAAGGTGCTATTGACATGAAATGTTCACCACGTCGGTAACAATCCATGCAATCCATATTTACAAAGCAAACAAAACCAATACATTAAAAAATCTATTTAAAAAAAAAAATGGAATAACACAAAATGGGATAGATTTATAGCATTTTTTTTTTACTTTTTTTTACTAGTAATGGTGGTGATCTGCGATTTTTTATCATGACTGCGATATTGTGGTGGACACATCGGACACTTTTGACACTATTTTGGGACTATTCACATTTATACAGCGAACAGTGCTATAAATATGCACCGATTACTGTGTAAATGTTACTGGGGCAGGGAAGGGGTTAAAACACTAGGGGGCGATCAAGGGGTTAAATGTGTACCCTAGTGAGTGATTCTAACTGCAGGGGGAGGGGACTGGCTGGGGGGAGGTGACAGATCGGTGTCCCTATGTACACCCCATCGGTCTCCTCTCCCTGACAGGACGTGGATCTCTGTGTAGTTACTGGGCAATCGCGGGTGCCCGGCGGACATCGCAGCCGCCGGGCACACGCATCGTGTTCCCAGTGACGTGCGGGTGCGCGTGCATGCTGCCAGCGGCACGTGCTCACCCACTAGTGGCTCGGGAAGGCGAGGACGTCATATGACATCCTCCCAGAACGAGAGGCTTATTGTCCATCCGTCATTTGATGGCGGGTGGTAGCCAAGTGGTTAAAGAAAGGAAATAAAGCTGCTAGAATGGTCCAAAAAAAACTCTATAGGCTCTGGGCTTGGGTTCCTGTGACCCTGGGTGAGACCTCTTGCCTTTTTTCTCCTTGATGGGGCCCCTTTGACCCCTGAGTGAGACCTCCTGTCTCTTGGCTCTGGGCTGAGGTTCCTCTGACCCCCTGGTTGAGACCTCCTGTCTCTTGACTCCTGGCTGGATCACCTCTAAACCCTGGGTGAGACATTCTGTCTCTTGGCTCGGGGCTGGGGTTCCTCTGACCCCCTGGTTGAGACCTTCTGTCTCCTGGCTGGTGGCTTGGGCTCCTCTGACCCCTGGAGGAGACCTCCTGCCTCTTCGCTCCTCATTGGGGCCCCTCTGAACCTTGGTGAGACCTCCTGCCTCTTCGCTCCTCGCTGGGGCCCCTCTGACCCCTGAGTGAGACCTCCTGTCTCTTGGCTCTGGGCTGGGGTTCCTCTGACACTCTGTTTCAGATCTCCTGTTTCTTGACTCCTGGCTGGATCACCTCTAAACCCTGTGTGAGACCTTCTGTCTCTTACACTGGGAGCTGTCTCCAAACTATGAGCTCTGAGATATCCTCATGCTGGACATACACTCCACGACAAATCGTACGAGCGAACTTTCGAAAAACGAAAGTTCTTTCGTGAGTGCAAGCGATAGTGCCATCATGTAATGGCCGATAAATTGTTCAGTGGACATAAAAAAAAAAAAAAAATGGTTCCTTCTTTTTTTACATATACCTAGTGCAGAAAGTTCGGACGGGAAACACATTAACCTTCCGATTTATTGTTCGTTCGTCACAAAATTTCCAAACTTGTCCTTCGTTTTTTCGGCTCAAAAACGTCCAAACGATTTTCGATTTTGTGCTCATTAACTGGCCGAAAAACTAAAGATCTTTCTTTACGACCGATTTTCGGCCGAATTTTCGTATAGTGTATGGCCAGCATCAGGCTTGCATATATATATGACCCTGCACACCTGTGTACTTAGACTGCAAGCACCTGGTAAAATCGAGACACAGGATTGAAAGGTCCAATCAAGAACTACAGAATCCTGAGAAAACCAAAACCACAGTTTTCTCTGCTTAGAAACAATAGTCCAGAATCTTGCATTAACCCTTCATGTGAATCCTGTGTCATATCCCCCCCCCCCCCCCCCTATTTTTACAGTTGCAGAGTCTTGCTCTATCACAATATACTGTTAATATCCATAAACAAGTTATAATGTTTAAATATATATATATATATATATATATATATATATATATTCACACACAGTATACACACATCTATAGTAAATAATGCACTCTTTAAGAATAATTACACATAAATGTACTTCTTTTGTATAAAATCTCACTGTATAGCTGAATGCTAAAAATAATGTTCTCTTCTACATAGATGTAAATGTAAACAATGGTAGGTCCCCAGGTCCCATAAATCATTGCAATTGTCTGTAATTATCTGTGATTGTCTCTGCATATACTAGGCGGTGAGTAGCACACTTACCTGTAATCACAGAAACACAACTGTTCTTAGTACAGATGGACTGTGTGCCTCTCCTCACGGTTCAGTGAATGTAAAGCATACACTGAGCAGACTTGTTAATAGTCGTCACAGGGAGGCACCTGGGAATATATATACTAGTGAGTATAGGTATATCAGTTTACGACATCCTTTCAGTCTATATAACTTACAATTAACTGCCAATCCTGAAAAATGAGCAATGTAAGAAAAAGTGATAAGAAAATGTTGTACAACAAGCTAATTCACAATAACATAGTGTATTTTAATACTACTTATTACTACTGCTAAAAATAAACTAATAACAATAGAACAACAGGGGTAAAACAACAAAGACAACAATTAAGTTACAGGAAGTATTTATCAGACCCAAGAGGTAGGTTTATTTTTTATAATGCAGTAAAACTTTGGAATGCAAGCATAATTTGTTTCAGAAACATGCTTATAATCCAAAGCACTTGTATATCAAAGCAAAATGTTCCCATTAAAAATAATTGAAAACTCAGGTGATTCGTTCCACTACCATTTATTCATATAAACATGAATACAGCAATATAAAAAAAAATACAGTATACAGTATACAGTATAAAGTGTAAAAAAATAAAAATAAAATTAACCTACACTTCAGGAGCTACATAGTATAAAAGAGAAGAGCAGTGATTCACACTGCCGCGACCTGGAAGTCGAAACAACTTTGCCAGGCAACTATATACTTTTTTCATAATAAGCATGCTTTACCTGCATCTCTTTTCACTTTCTCATTGTTTGTTTATGCTCAGAAGTTGCTCTATTTCTTCTCTGTTCTGTTCACGTCCTGCTTGTCTGATTGTTACTCACCACGGTGAAGGGAGGCTTTACTGCGGTGGTCAGTGATGTGCTCGCCCCCTCCTGGGAACTACATCTGTGCGGCAGGACGCTCTCTACGTGTTAGGCCCTGTACACTCGATCAGACATGTCTGATGAAACGGGTCTGCAGACCCGTTTCATCGGACCAGTTCGATGGTGTGTACGGCCCATCAGACCGTTGTCCGTCAGACCAAAGTTTTGGTCTGACGGACAACGTTCGGACAGGTTCGATGGTTAGTACACAAAAGCATCAGACCAAAAACCTGTGCATGCTCAGAATCAAGTCGACGCATGCTTGGAAGCATTAATCTTCATTTTTTCATCACGTTGTTGTGTTCTACGTCACCACGTTCTGGTCTGATCGGATTTTGGTCCGATGGTGTGTACGCACATCAGACCATCAGACAAGTTCAGAGTTGTCTGATGAAAACGGTCCGTCAGACAAATCTCATCAGACATGTCTGATCGTGTGTACAGGGCCTTAGAGACTTCAAGGAGGTGTGAATTACTGGGCGTGCCGCAATGCATACTAGGAAATGTAGTTCTTACATGAACGAGCACTACAAACCAGGAAGTGAATGTGAGAACAGAAACTAGAACGCCGGAGATGATATAAATGAAGGAATTTAATAGGTATTTACTCGTTTTTTTAACAGAATCATTACACTAGTCTGTCTGTCTACCTTGCAGACATTGGGGTAGATTCACATACACTTAATATTGCGCTGCGTAATCGAAATACTCTACGCTGCCGTATTTTACCAGGCTCTACACCGAATCCTGGTAGATTTTTGCCCGTACGCTACGGCGGCGTAGTCTATTTCTCGCCGTGTAATCGAAATACGCGATTGGGGGGCGTGAAGCATTTAAATTAAGCGCGTCCCCGCGGCGATCGAACTGCGCATGCTCCGTTCAGAAATTTTCCCGCCGCACATTGCGCGAAATCACGTTGTTACGTCATTCGTTGTTTGAGTAGCGGCGTTTACGAACATTCCTATTCCCGGACGACTTACGTAAAAAATAATAAAAGATGTCGGAAAACGTAGAAATTCGACGTGGGAACGACGGCCATACTTAACATGGGCTGTCCAATATTAGAGCAGCAAAAAGCTGGTATAGTGTTATGCAAATAAAAGATGACTAAAGGTGCCGTAAGAGATTGCGATTGAAGATCGTAATTTCGGGGATCGCCGGCAAAAGCTCATTTGCATACCCCGACGCCGAAAAACGACGTGAAGTCCACCCAGTGGCCGCAATTTTATTGCAGCGTAGATCCCAAGGCGTACAAACATGTAATCCAGTCGAATTGAAGCCCGCAGCCGTCTATTCATGGTTTGAGGTTTTCGACTAGCTAGAAAACGCGCGTAATTTGAAATTACTCCAGTCTAACACCAGTTAGACAGGCGTAATGGCTCTCTGAATCTGGCCCATTAATTTTAGGCAAACAAAATGTTTTCCTTTACAACTCCTTTAAGATAAGGATCCGACTTGGAGACAACCTCCCTTAAAGCGGGGTTCCACCCAAAAGTGGAACCTCCGCTTATCTGCTTCCAACCCCCCCCACCACCCATTTGGATTTTAAAAAAAATGCTTGTTTTGTAAAACATCCAGAGACCAAGTTACTGGCAATCCAAAGTTTTACTGTACATTTCTCAGATTGCTTGTTGGGACATGTTTTTAAAATGACAAATCAGTTGACAGATCATTCTCCCTTATTTTATCATGGAATGCCCACCATATCTTTAGACCCCTTTCACACTTGGGTCAGGGCGGCGGCGGCGGTAAAGCGACGCTATTTTTAGCAGCCCTTTAAGGTCATTTTTGCGGAGGTATTCGGGCACTTGTGGGGCACTTTTAACTCCCGCTAGCGGGCGAAAAAGGTGCTTTACATGTGCTATTTTTACCTGAAAAGCATCTGAAAAATGCCCCAGTGTGAAAGGGGTCTTACTAAAACATAAAATACATTTCAGCAACATTTAACAACATTGGGATTTTCACACACTCCGTTGTTTTTCTTAGTGATCCTTTTGTAATCAAATTTATAACTCACCACATCTTCATTGGTCAACCTCAACACTGTAAATAAAGATTTTGACAGGTACCCTATTCCCACTTTTGTGAGACAGGGCCTCGGCGCATTACGTCAGCAGCTCGGCTTCCTCCTTCTTTCTCCGCCACCAGGCCAGTAGGAGAGAGCAGCGTTGCCTCGCACATGTGCAGTAGGGACCCGGCATAAAGCCGTAATGCTTCACTATAATGGCAATGGTGGCGGCAGCACTCGGCAGCTGATGGAAACATCATCTGTGGTCCCGGCATCGCTGGACTCCAATACAGGTAGGTGTCCTATTATTAAAAGTCAGCAGCTACAGTATGTGCAGTTGCTGGCTTTAAATTTTTGCAGGGGTGAAAAAACCTCCGCTTTAAGCTGTGGATTTCTGGAAGGTGTAGGCTGGAAGAAGATCTGATTCATAGCCATCACTGGGACACCAAGTACATTACTCAGGGATACCTGAGAGCAAGAGGGCTCTGATAAGACCCCTTTCAAACTGAGGCGCTCGAAAACTGCCCATAAAACGTGCTAACTACTTGTTCTGTTTCCAGTCTAGGCCCAAGGCCCAATGCAGCTAAGTTACCTGGTCTGCTCCCTGGAGTGCTGCAACTGTGTATACCCTAACATCTTACTGCTGTAACTGTGCACACCCTGACAGCTAACTGCTGAAACTGGGTATGCCCCCATCTAAAGTGCTTATCTGTATTTACAGATCCCCCTCCCTTGCTAACACAGCTTCTTGGGTGCAATACTTTATTATCAAGTCTATAGCCGCAACCTTATTTTTTTGTACTTGGGGTCTCCAAAGGGCCCCAGCGTAGTCGGCTAAAGATCCACTGCAAAGACTATACTCAGATCATTTTTATCATGAGAGCAGATTTGTGTTCATTTTTAAAGCAATATCTCTCAGGCCTAATCCTAGCCACTTTGTTTGAGAGCTCTCAGGTGGCATAGTTGATTGGCATTGTTACTTTGTTTGGTCACTTGGGGTGATTCTTCTCATGCAGAGAGCTATAGTTTATGCCCTTGGGGTCTTATACTGTATGCTGAAATCTGAAACCCTTTTCAGGTACTCTGTGAAGAAATTTTTTCATTCATTTTTGTGTTCATGCTGGCTGACTTTAACCTGTCAAAACAGTCTGTTATTCTTTTATAGATTTTTTAGTCTAATTCTTGTGTGCTTGCCCAAATCTTACCCAAATCTACCAGCAGCTCCTGCGGGTGTAGCGTTACAGAAGTTTTTGTTTAAAGTGGTTCTAAACGTGGAAGGTTTATTAACTTATGCCCTGTACACACAACGGTTTTCCCGTCAGAATAAACTCAGACGGTTTTTCAAACGGAGTTCTGACGGAACTACGCTCAAGCTGTCTTGCATAAACATGGTCACACCAAATTCCGACTGTCAAGAATGCAGTGACATACAACACTATGACGAGCTGAGAAAAATGAATTTAAACGCTTCCGAGCAAGCGTCGACTTGATTCTGAGCATACACGGGACCAGATTCACAGAGCGATTACGCCGGCGTAACAGGAGATGCGCGGCATAAGTCTAAATTTGCGCATGCGCTTCGATACTCCGCATCCCCAAAACGAGATACGCAAGAAATCTACTTTTTTTTGTCCAGCGTAATTTCGATAGACAGGCGCATCCGTCCACGCAAAACTGCGCTAGACACACCGTTGATTTGCTATTCAAATATGCTAATGAGGGAGTTACGGGGATCCACAAAAGAACGTTGGTGCAGCCCAGGCTACGCGCAGTGCGCAACAGCTGCACGGCCTGTCTAAAATTAGACCATATAAAAGGTGGTATAAAATTAGACAATTCATCTACATGTCAGAGAAAGCAACACTGTTAGTGAGGAGCTGAGCATTTGTCTCTGTCTATTTATGCTGTTTGCGTAGTTCACTAATTTGCCCTAGTCCACTTCCAATTTCACTGATTGCGCCGTTCCCGAGTTGTGAGCATGCGCACAGAGGTGCTGACCATTGTCTGCTTCAAACGCGCATGCGCGAGCCGGCTGGCCCTTCATTGGGTCACGGCTCATTTCAATGTAACACGCCCACGTCCTTCCCAATTTGTATTACTCCGCCTTGCGCAGGTGCAAATTTCTGCGTAAAACCGACCAGTCTAACGTAAAGGCGGTGCGCTACGCCGGTCCAATAATGCGCAGATGTACGTGAATCTGGCCCATGGTTTTTAGTCCGTCGGAATTGCATCCAGACTAATGGAAATTTCGAATTTCCGATGGGAAAAGTCCGGCGGTGCATACACACGGACAGGATATACGATGAAAAGCTTTAGTCTGACTTTTTCCGTCGGAAATTCCGCTCGTTTGTACAAGGCATTACAGTTTTTTCTGCATTAAGGTAGAAAAAATTTCTACATACAATAAGCCGGATTCACAAAGCACTTACGCCGACCGAAGTACAAATGTGCCGACCCACAAAGCAAGATACCTCGAAAAATAGGATTCAGCCGCCCGACATAACTTTCCTACGCCGCCGTATAGTGGGCGCATATTTACGCTGGACGCATGTGGCGCTCCCATTGATTTATGATGCAAATATGCAAATTAGTCAAATACGGCGATTCACGAACGTACTTGCGCCCGCCGCATAATATACGCGGTTTGCGTAAGTCGTACGTCTGGCGTAAAGTTATTCCCCCATATTGGAGGCGCAACTCATGCAAAGGTATGGACCAGGCAACGAATGCCTTCGAATTTTACGTAGTTTACGTTGTACGTGAATAGGGCTGGGCGTAGTTTACGTTCACGTCGTAGGCAGTGATTCGACATATCTTAAGCAGTTGTTTTGGCGTGATTGTGAGCATGCACACTGGGATGCGTCCAAGGCACGATGCATACGCAGTTCGTTTTAAGTACTTGTCTGACGCTTGGCCCATCATTTGCATGGGGTCACGCTTCATTTAAATGTATCACGCCTACTTCCAGCCCACTTCCACCTACTTTGACTAAGGCCAGCTTACGCCTACGAATTTACGTTACGCCGGCGCAACGTTGGGAGCATTTGCTTTGTGAATTCCATGCTTCCCTCTCCGCGCTGCGCCGGCGTAGCGTAAAAGACATACGCTACGGCGGCATATATATGCGCCGATGTATGTCAATCCGGGCCAATATATTGTGCATTACAGATTCCTGCACTATATACACTATATTGCTCTATTCTCAGTGTGCACATAATCATATTTAATGACATTGTTTATTTCTTATTTTTTAATAATTGTGCTAAGGTTGGTACATGTCCAGTGTAGATAAAATGTCCCATAGTACAAATGTACAAATGGCCATAGCAGCCTTTTAATTAACAAAAACAACTTATCAATCTGTTGGTCTTATGACGACACCTGGAATTCCAACTTGTTCCACTTGTAGAACTGCGGGACCTTTTACCATACCAGGCCCCCAGCCGTGACACACCAGCTCGGAGACAACCCAAAGTCATGTGATTTTAAACACTTCACAAATTACATCACATATGGAATCAATTACATGGTTAATTGCTTACTAATCCAATCAAATTCCCACATGGTTATTTCAAGTATTTAACACCATAGATACTGACACTTGTTGTATACCGTGTGCAGTTCCCCTCCATTTCTTTGTGTGTGTGTATATATATATATATATATATATATATATATATATATATATAGGGTGGGCCATTTATATGGATATACCTTAATAAAATGGGAATGGTTGGTAATATTAACTTCCTGTTTGTGGCAAGATGGGTGGGGACCATGGTGGCCATTTTGAAGTCGGACATTTTGAATCCAACTTTTGTTTTTTCAATAGGAAGAGGGTCATGTGACACATCAAACTTATTGGGAATTTCACAAGAAAAACAATGTTGTGCTTGGTTTTAAAGTAACTTTATTCTTTTATGAGTTATTTACAAGTTTCTGACCACTTATAAAATGTGTTCAATGTGCTGCCCATTGTGTTGGATTGTCAATGCAACCTTCTTCTCCTTCAATCTTCACATACTGATAGCAACACGGCAGGAGATGTTTCTTCATTAGTGACAGATTTCATGCGACCACATTTTGGCAAATCCAACACTGAATCAGTTTCATGAAACTTAGCAAGCAGTTTGCTAACTGTAGCATGGGAGATGGGTGGTCTCGTAGGCTGTCTTGCATTGAAATCTGCTGCAATGACCCGGTTACTGCGTTCACCAGACATCAACACAATTTCTATCAGCTCCGCACGTGTTAACCTCGGCGACATGTCAATGGCTGTAAACAAAGAGAAACTTGTAAATAACTCATAAAAGAATAAAGTTACATTAAATCCAAGCACACCATTGTTTTTCTTGTGAAATTCCCAATAGGTTTCATGTGTCACATGACCCTCTTCCTGTTGAAAAAACAAAAGTTGAATTCAAAATGTCTGACTTCAAAATGGCCGCCATGGTCACCACCCATTTTGAAAAGTTTCCAGTGGCGGCCCGCCCATATGGGCGCACGGGCGCCGCCCCCCCCCTCCCGCAGCCACAAAAAAAAAAACGGGCCCTTTAAGAACTTTTATTCGGCTAAAATGTCATTTTGACATTTTAGCCGAAGTTCTGGCGGCCGTCTATAGAGGGCGCTGCAGCGCCACCCCCTCTCGCAAGTAACACACGTTCAATGCAATGCATTGAACGTGAGTTACTGTTGCCAGTTGCCTGGTCTATTCGTATAACCGGACATGGGACGCCGGTTACCCGAATAGCGCCAGCTGGTTGGCTGAGGGGAACTGCCTATCAAAGCCAGCGGCTCTGATAGGCTTTTCCAGTACCACCCTCCGGCTCTCGGAAGTCTATGTTCGGAGCGCAGGCAATCTGCGGTCCTTGCATTAGACTGACGGCCGTTTCAGCCAATCAGGTTCCCAAATTCTGGTTATCAGGAACCTGATTGGCTGAAGCTTCTCCACGGCGGCAGAAGACATCGAGGGAGGACATGGAAGCATCAGGTAAGTGTTTTTTTTACAGGGAAAGGGGCATCATGGGGCACAGTGGCATCATGGGGCACAGTGGCAGCATGGGGCACAGTGGCAGCATGGGGCACAGAGGCAACAATGAGCACAATGGCATGGGGCACAGTGGTGACAATTGATGGCACAGTGACTGAATATGATGGCATGGCACAGTGGTGACAATTGATGGCACAGTGACTGCATATGATGGCATGGCACAGTGGTGACAATTTATGGCACAGTGGTGGCGTTTGATGGCATGGTACAGTGGTGACAATTGATGGCACAGTGACTGCATTTGATGGCATGGCACAGTGACTGCATATGATGGCATGGCACAGTGGTGACAATTGATGGCACAGTGACTGCATATGATGGCATGGCACAGTGGTGACAATTGATGGCACAGTGGTGGCGTTTGATGGCATGGCACAGTGGTGACAATTGATGGCACAGTGACTGCATTTGATGGCATGGCACAGTGGTGACAATTGATATCACAGTGACTGCATTTGATGGCATGGCACAGTGGTGACAATTGATGGCACAGTGACTGAATATGATGGCATGGCACAGTGGTGACAATTGATGGCACAGTGACTGCATATGATGGCATAGCACAGTGGTGACAATTGATGGCACAGTGACTGCATTTGATGGCATGGCACAGTGGTGACAATTGATGGCACAGTGACTGCATATGATGGCATGGCACATTGGTGACAATTGATGGGCACAGTAGCTGCGTTTGATGGCATGTCACATTGGTGATAATTGATGGCACAGTGGTGGCGTTTGATGGCATGGCACAGTGGTGACAATTGATGGCACAGTGGTGGCGTTTGATGGCATGGCACAGTGGTGACAATTGATGGCACAGTGACTGCATATGATGGCATGGCACAGTGGTGACAATTGATGGCACAGTTGCTGTGTTGCATGGCACAGTGGTGACAATTGATGGCACAGTGGCTGCATTTGATGGCATGGCACAGTGGTGACAATTGATGGCACAGGTGCTGTGTTGCATGGCACAGTGGTGACAATTGATGGCACAGTGGCTGCATTTGGTGGCATGGCACAGTGGCTGCATTTGGTGGCATGGCACAGTGGCTGCATGTGATGGGCACAGTGAGGCTGCAATATTTTTTTCTTCGTTTGCGCCCCCCCAAAAAATTTTGAGCACCAGCCGCCACTGAAAGTTTCCCCCCTCACATATACTAATGTGCCACAAACAGGAAGTTAATATCACCAACCATTCCTATTTTATTAAGGTGTATCCATATAAATGGCCCACCCTATGTATATATACACACACACACACTTTATTAGGTAAACCTGTTCAATTGCTTGGTAACACAAATTGCTAATAAGCCAATCACATGGCAGCAACCTAATGCATTTAGAAGTTCAAACCGAGCATCAGAATGGAGAAGAAAGGGGATTTAAATTACTTTGAACGTGGCATGGTTGTTGGTGCCAGACCGGTTGGTCTGAGTATTTAAAAAACAAATCTACTGGGATTTTTATGCACAACCATATCTAGGGTCTAGAGCGGCAGTTGTGTGGACAAAATGGCTTGTTGATGTCAGAGGTCAGAGGAGAATGGGCAGACTGGTTCTAGATGATAGAAATGCAACCATAACAGCAGCAGAAGACCACACCAGGTGCCACTCCTGTCAGCTAAGAACAGGAAACTGAGGCTACAATTCGTACAGACTCACCAAAATTGGATAATAGAAGATTAGAAAAACGTTGCCTGGTCTGATGAGTCTCGATTTCAGCTGCACCATTCAGATGGTTGGTTCAGAATTTGGCGTAAACTAAAAAAGCATGAATCCATCCTGTATTAACGGTTCAGGCTGGGGTGTAATGGTGTTGGAGACATTTTCTTGGCACACTTTGGGCCCCTTACTACTAACTGAGCATCATTTAAATGCCACAGCCTACCTGAGTATTGTTGCTAAACATGGCCATGCCTTTATGACTACAGTGTACCCATCTTCTGATAGCAGGATAATGCACCATGTCACAAAGCTCAGATCATCTCAAAGTGGTTTCTTGTACATGACAAGGAGGTCACTGTACTCTAATGGCTTCCACAGTCACCAGATCCAATAGAGCAGGAGTCTCCAAACTACGGCCCTCCAGGTGTTCAGGAACTACATTTCCCATCATGCCTAGTCATGTCTACGAATGTCAGAGTTTTACAAGGCCTCATGGGAAGTGTAGTTCCACAGCATCTGGAGGGCCGTAGTTTGGAGATCCCTGCAATAGAGCACCTTTGGGATGGGGTGCAACAGTAGATTCACCTCCTGGATGTGCAGCCGACAAATCTGCAGCAACTGCGCAATGCTATCATATCAATATGGACCAAAATCTCTGAAGAATGTTTCCAACACTATGTTGAATCTATGCCACGAAAAATGAAGGCAGTTCTAAAGGCAAATGGTGGTCAAATCTGGTTCTAATCCGGTGTACCTAAAAAAGTTTCCTGTAAGTGTGTGTGTGTGTATATATATATATATATATATATATATATATATATATATTGTGAGGGATTAACTCGGTAGTGGGTGTGTGTGACCCCCTGGAAGGGTTTACTACATGCTGAACTGTACAAAAAGGCACGTGAGGATGACTGAAAACAAATGATATGGTTTATTTTTCCATCTTGCGGGATACACGTGCAAGCATCAAAACAGCATAAACAAAACAAAACATAAAATAAACCCTTGCCACTTGGGGCATCTACCTTCCCAACACAGGAACCTACCTATGGAGTCTGGCACAGCCTACTGCTGGGCAGACACTGCTGGTCCTACAGCAGTAAACAACAAAAAAGTCTCTTTGATATTTCTCACACAGAAATATCCATCAGCACCTCACCTCTTCAGTACTGGTAGTGACTGCTTCTTCACTCCCAAAGCCCCAGGATGCAGCAATCAGTCGTCATCCCTAGGCTGTCTTTATAGGGGCTTTAATTGCTTAATTCTGAACAGCTGAAACCTTTTAACGCCCCAAACCTCTCTGGCCATCTCTGCAGCCGATGCCCAATAGTAATTGGTGTATTGTCTAAACAAGGCAGAAAAGTATCTTCTGTCTGGGACAACACACGCAGATTTACCTGACTTCCTGTCACATACCCCCCCTCTTGTTTCAACCCTAGGGTTGGGACACAGGTTGCCAGGCACGCATGCACTCGGGACAAACCATCTGCATTCCCCATTTTAACACCGGGCGATGCGTTACGACAAAACGAAATTGCTGAAGGGCCAGGAACCACCTATTTATTCTCCTATTGGTCTTCAAATTTCGGCTGAGGTACATAAGAGGGTGTTCCTTGCTTTGTAATATACTCATTTTCAGTTGTAAACCATGCAAAACCTTAATTGGTTTTTCAATGGACACAAAGGTTTCCCTCGATAGCTCAATCCCTGAAGAACTCAGCGAGTCATAACCAATACCAAGAGCTGATAACACTGTGCTCTGCAATGGATCATCCATTTGGATGCCTTCTTCAGATATAAACACACTAAGACTGCAATCCTTTAAGGCATGGTGACACTCAAAAAAATCTGTTCTTCTATGAACTGGACTAAAGTCTGACGCATATGACCTCTGATAAACCGATGTAGTAGGCGGTTTTTCTTCCCTTTTGTGCTCGAGATGGAAATCATTACTTGTCAATTCTGTATTTCCAAGTTTCTTACTTTGTGATAGTTCAGACTCACAAGTATGGTGAAAATCTACCAAACCCAATGTAAGGTTTTCAGAAACTGAATCCTTGTCACTTTCTTGAAGCAACTGCCTACTCTGTGCATCACTTGTTCGCACACCCCTATTCTCACCAAGAACTTGACAACTGCTATCGGACACATCATTAACTGAGCTAGACAAAATTTCTTGTCCAGCAGATACAATCACTTTTGAAATTATGTTTATGGCTAGTTGTTCAGCTATCTTTGTTAGCGTACAAGGTTTGTAGGCATGTGCATTTCGTTTCGTTCCGAATCGAAATTCGGACGAATTTTCCATTATTCGGACATTCGGATGCATACGAATTTCCGAATTGCTATAATAGCGAAAAATTTCGACCGTTTTCGGAATTCGTTCATTTTCGACCGAATTTCGAAAAAAAAAAATTGTCGAAATCGATTTTTTTTTTTTCGAATTCCGAATCGAATACCCGCGGACTAAATTCGATCGGAATTCGAAAAAAAAAAAAATATTTTCGAATTTAATTCGAAAAAAATTCTATTCGAAAAGAGACTATTTGTTTTCTAATCTGGTATTTCAACCAGATTAGAAAACAAATAGTCTCTTTTCGAATAGAATTTTTTTCGAATTAAATTCGAAAATATATTTTTTTTTTTTTTCGAATTCCGATCGAATTTAGTCCGCGGGTATTCGATTCGGAATTCGAAAAAAAAAAATCGATTTCGACAATTTTTTTTTTTCGAAATTCGGTCGAAAATGAACGAATTCCGAAAAACGGTCGAAATATTTTCGATTTCGACCGTATTTTTCGAAATTCGGTCGAAAACGAACGAATTCCGAAAACGAATTCAACACATGTAACAAACCTAACTTAACAAAATTTATTAAATGACGAATTGAAACAAAACAAAACTAATTTTTCACTTTTGCACATGCCTAAAGGTTTGTATTATATGAGCAACAATCTACTGTATGTCATTGCTGTGTGCCTATTACATTATATGATCACTAGATGGCAGTGTTACGTTTGCTAGTTCATGTTTTGTCTATGCACAAAAAGTAATAAAGTTCAGTTCCTGCTTCTTCCACGAGACAACAGACTGTCTGCCTGTACTTTTGTTTAGCTCCAAAAGCTTATGTCTAACAATCTTTGCCTCATAGTCTCCCAAAAATGTTTTAGTATTTGTTTCTTTAAAACCATCGACTATTGAACACAAATTCTCATATTCTTCATTCCTTTCAAGACATTTGGAAAAAGCATCCAATAAATTAGTACATTTAGCCTCTCTGACCACTTCAGTGATGGAGGTTTCACCTGCCATTACAGATTCTACACTTTGAAAAATAGATTTAACTTCCCGAGGAATCTTGGTAGTCAAGTCCAAAGTATTATCCTGTGTTACTTGCTCTGACAGAACACTTTCTAAAGACTGGGTTTCACAGGATGTGACATTACCTTTATATTCAAATCCGATTTCATTAACATAAAAACATAAAACTTAACACACTACTCTTCAACGTGCAAATAATTCACAGAGGTAAAAATAGCTTCAGTCTGGGTGCATATTTCTTGCAATTCAGATTCCTTAACCACTTCAGCCCCGGACCATATTGCTGTCCAAAGACCAGAGCACTTTTTGAGATTCGGCGCTGCGTCGATTTAACTGACAATTGCGCGGTCGTGCGACGTGCCTCCCAAACAAAATTGGCGTCCTTTTTTTCCCACAAATAGAGCTTTCTTTTGGTGGTATTTGATCATCTCTGCGGGTTTTATTTTTTGCGCTATAAACAAAAACAGAGCGACTATTTTGAAAAAAATGCAATATTTTTTACTTTTTTCTATAATAAATATCCCCAAAAATATATTAAAAAAATATATTTTTCCCTCAGTTTAGGCCGATACGTATTCTTCTACATATTTTTCGTAAAAAAAATCGCAATTAGCGTTTATTGATTGGTTTGCGCAAAAGTTATAGCGTTTACAAAATAGGGGGTAGTTTTATGGCATTTTTATTATTATTTTTTTTTTACTAGTAATGGCGGCGATCAGCGTTTTTTTTCGGTACTGCGATATTATGGCGGACACTTCGGACACTTTTGACACATTTTTGGGACCATTGGCATTTTTTTAGCGATCAATGCTATAAAAATGCATTGGATTACTATAAAAATGCCATTGGCAGTGAAGGGGTTAACACTAGGGGGCAGGGAAGGGGTTAAGTGTGTTCCTAGTGTGTTCTAACTGTATGGGGGGGTGGCCTCACTAGGGGAAGTCACTGATCTTCTGTTCATACATTGTATGAACAGAAAATCAGCGTTTCCCCCGCTGACAGGATCGCTCTGTAACGAGCGATCGCGTGTGCCCGGCGGCGATCGTGCCCGCCGGGCACACGCACGGGACTCGGGGGCGAGCGGGGGGCGCGCGCGGGCCGCCGGCGGCGCGCACGCGCCCCCTAGTGGCCGCGAAAGGCGCGACGTAGAGCTACGGGCTCTCGCGCACCCGTGCCGACCTGCCGCCGTATAACTGCGGCGGCTGGTCGGCAACTGGTTAATGACCCTGCTCTGCTGATCATCAATTATGGGAAAGTCATGAATATCACCTGCCTTACTACATTCACAAGGCTCAGTGGATATTGGACCCTTTTTCTACATCATTTAGTGCAGTGTCAGAATTAAGTTTTTCAGCTTTATTTCCATCAAGCAACTGACTGAGAACTGAAGATGTGCAAACCCCTACTTCCTGCACTTCAGCCACTTCATTTGCCCTGAAGCGGTCAGGGATTTCACTTTCAACATTACTTCCAGAAAGTTCAGCTTCATTTTCCATAAAGTCCTTCAGATTTAGCTTTCTAAGAATTGCCTCCTCCTCATCGTCGTTATCTTCCACATATTCTTCATTATTTATTGTTTGTCCATTCTGAGTGTTGGCTGTTTCCGTAGGACAATCATCAACTTTAACATCTTCATGTTCCGTTTCTGCTTTGGTAATCTTGGTGACACCAGGAACTCCTAACTTGGCAGAGCAGGCCCAAAGAAATGAACAGTGATCCATACAGCCCTGGCACACCATCTCATGAAACTCAAGGTGCTCCGATGTAACTGCCCCTAGGTGCCGACCATGAAACCAGTCCTCACACACCACACACTGGATCATCTCATCTGGGGTCTCATCCTCAGGATCGGGGTACAGTCTCTTACATGTGCAGTACATGCCAAAGAAATTGTCATTGTAATTTTTAGCCAGGTTTTTCTTCTCTTCATCCGGATATAACTTGAACTCCAGCTGTTTAAATTTGGCATTTCCGCAATCGCAGCCAAAGTTCCTCTTGGTGTAGAGCTCAAACAGGTCGTGGCCTTCATGACACTTGTATGTACAGGCCAGACATACCCCAGCAGGCTCCTCTTTATCCGGGGTGCAGGTACTGCAGGCGTACAGCGCTTGTCTCTTCACATAACCCAGGGGGAAGGAGCACTTTTCGGAATCGCTCCCCGCCAGCACAGCAGACGCCTCATCCTGCAGGACGTCATCCTCCTCCTTCACTGCCATTTCCACCTTTACTTCCTCCTTTACTTCCTCCTCTTCATCTTCTGCACCACTTTCAATTTCTGCAAGCTCTTCGCTGTCAGAATCATCACATGGTAGAAGATGGAAATCCTCTAGCCCGGTCTTATTTTCTTCATTTTCTCTGTTGGTGAAAGAACCGGAACAGAGAGCAACTGCTTCAGACATTAGGTCACTTTTCTCATTTTCAGCATGAGCCTTTGTGCAACTAAAAGATTCTTGATTTGAACCATCATCTTGACAGACAACTTTTCCAGAGCAGAGTTCTAACAGTTCGCCCATATTTGCATCCATAGCATTCTCATCCATACTGTTCATCACAAGTCTTTGCTTGGCAAAGCTGTACTTGCTCCTGTTGCGGCCAACATTTAGAAAACCATCAGCATGCGTGAATACGATCTCTTCGTTGTAATCCTCATCACTCCAAAGTAAGCTTTCCGTGCAAGAATCGTTGAGCGTCTCCTCATCACTTAGTCTTGTATATGGACGGCATCCATGATCACTGCTTTTACCGGAACACGGGGCCTTATAATCACTGTTGCGCTTTGAAGGTTGTAATTTTTTTGGTGAGAGCTCCTTAGAAACCTTTATGTTCTCTTCACTACCAGACAGCTCTGACTTTGCTTTCTTTTTCTTCTTTTTTTTCTTTGACTTCAGACTCAACAAATCTTTGAACTTTTCTTTTAGGCCCCTTTCACATTGAGGCGTGGAGCCGCGGTGACGGTATAGCCGCGCTATTTGTAGCGCCGCTATACCATCGTGTTTACCGCGATATTCGGGCGCTAGCGGTGAGGTTTTAACCCCCGCTAGCGGCCGAAAAAGGGTTAATACCGCCCGCGTTGCGGGCGGTATTACCGCGCTATTACCGCGGTTTCCCATTGATTCCAATGGGAAGGCGCGCTATAGGAGCGGTGAACACACCGCTCCTATACCGCGGTAAAGATGCGGCTAGCAGGACTTTTGGAGCGTTCCTGCTAGCGCACCGCTTCAGTGTGAAAGCCTTCGGGCTTTCACATTGAACACTACAGGGCATGATTTTTCATGCGGTATAGCAGCGCTATTTTTAGCGCTGTACCGCATGAAAAACGCCTCAATGTGAAAGGGGCCTTACTTTTTCTCTAAAATTTTCAGACAGCTTGTCTGGCTTGCGATAAGACTTCTGGAGTAAGTTCTCCTTGCTTTTGTCTTATACCTCATGACAGGACTCTGATCCTGCTCTGACTTGTCAACGCCAGGGAAATACTTCATATGGTAATGCAGCAATTTGGCTTTGCGAAAAGATCTGGAGCAATCCAAAATCTTGCCCTTAAACTTGTTGGGTTCCAGTTCCAAGGTAACAGCTTTGGTAGCTGGATCATCAAGTTTCTTCAAAATATTTTGGTTCTCTCTCTACTGTATTTAGCAGAACTGTCAGACCGTCGATTCAGCTTCATAGAAGCTGCTACTGCGGGGACAGCCGGGACCTCCTCAGCATCTTCTTGTACATAAGGGTCTTTCTCTTCTGGTTTGGTCTCGTCTGGTTTGACCTCTGGAACGCCATTCACAACATTGGATTCAACAGGCTCTACAGACTCTTCTACTACTAATGGCGGCTCCTTTACTTTAGGAGTTTCAGACTCTGCCAGGGCACACTCCTCTGGCTCCACTTCTTGTTCCTCTGGTGAAGTACTACACTCTGGTGATGATTCCATCTCAACAACAGACGTGGTAATCTCTATAGCATTATGATCCTCTGGATTCTCAATCAGAGAGGGCTTGCTTTCCTTTTCCTCTGTTCTCTCAAATAGTTTCATGATGGCCTCCATTTGCTGCTGGTGTCTCTGTTCCCAACCTGCCATTCTCTCTTGGTGAGCCTGTTGGTGAGCTGCAAGGCTCTCTCGGTGAGCCTGTTGTTGAGCTGCAAGGCTCCCTTGGTGATTTGCATTTGCTATAATCAGCTGTTTCAGCATCTCCTCCATTTTAACTGCCCGCGGCACTCCACCATGTGTGAGGGATTAATTCGGTAGCGGGTGTGTGTGACCCCCTGGATGGGTTCACTACACGCTGAACTGTACAAAAAGGCACCTGAGGATGACTGAAAACAAATCATATGGTTTATTTTTCCATCTTGCGGAATACACGTGCAAGCATCAAAACAGCATAAACAAAACAAAACATAAAATAAACCCTTGCCACTTGGGGCGTCTACCTTCCCAACACAAGAACCTACCTATGGAATCTGGCACAGCCTACTGCTGGGCAGACACTGCTGGTCCTACAGCAGTAAAAAAACAAAAAAGTCTCTTTGATATTTCTCACACAGAAATATCCATCAGCACCTCACCTCTTCAGAAGTGCTTGTGACTGCTCCTTCACTCCCAAAGTCCCAGGATGCAGCAATCAGTCGTCATCCCTAGGCTGTCTTTATAGGGGCTTTAATTGCTTGATTCTGAACAGCTGAAACCTTTTAACGCCCCAAACCTCTCTGGCCATCTCTGCAGCCGACGCCCAATAGTAATTAGTGTATTGTCTAAACAAGGCAGAAAAGTATCTTCCGTCTGGGACAACACACACAGATTTACCCTACTTCCTGTCACAATATATATATATATATATATATATATATATATATATATTTACATAGTTGATAATGTCAAGCTCAACCTGTGTAGATGTGTGTGTGTGTGTGTGTGTGTGTATGTATGTGTTTATGTCACTACCATTTCCCATATCCCTGTATATTGCATTCACTTAGATGCCCATCATTTTTGTTTTGCAATTATCATTATGCAATATAATTATGCAATTATCCTGCTAACACCAGAAACTGTGGAAGGGAGTTCCACATCCTTACTACTCTAATGTTGGGTACACGCGATTGGAAATTCGACAAGAAAAGTTCGATGTGAGCTTTTGGTCGGAAATTTCAACCATGTGTAGGCTCCACCTGACTTTTTCTGTCGGAATTTCTGATAGCAAAAAATTGAGAGCTGGTACTCAATTTTTCCAGGAAAAATTCTGATCGTCTGTATGCAATTCTGACGCACAAAAAAAACACGCATGCTCTGAATCAATTCAGCGCATGCTCGGAATCATTGAATTTTGTGTGACCGTGTGTATGCAGGACAAGTTTGAGACACAATTTAGTCGGAAAACTTCAGCTTCTCGTCCAACTTCATGGCCACATGTTTTGTCAACTATCTCACAAAACAGTAACATTCAAGGCACGCCTTAAATGATAACTTCCACAAGTGCTCTTAACCAAACTGTCAAGCCATCAAATGGCTGGTGTTAGGACTGATCATGTGCAGCACCATGGCAAATTCAGATTAAACAGAGGCTAATATGACAGATTACTTGGCTGTAAAGGAGAGGAGGGTTTAGTTCCGCTTTATTGTTGATTGAGAGAGTTCAGTTCTGCTTTAACCCATTGACACCAGCTGCACTCTGATAAACGGATTCTCTGTGGGTGGGCCTTGGCGCCGAGGAACCGCATATTTCCGTGAATTGGTGATATACAGTTGTACCAAGAGCGAGCATCCTGTGTGCTCCCATCACAGTTACCGGAGGCTAACAGAAAGCTCATGATCGCTGGTTGCAATCGGGAGCTTTCCGATCATGTGAGAGCCAATCATGGTGGTCACTTGACCATGAACCTCATCTCCCAGAATACTAAACCCCTTAAAGGGCCGGGGTGCTGGCTCAAAGGAGTTAAAGGACCTGAGACATATATTATGAAAGAAATACATGGCCAGATGTGTCCAAGGTCTGTAAATACCAATATTCCCCTGACACAGCAAAAAAAATAAAAAAAACGGTTAAGGTCCTCCATATCATTATATCATGTAGCATGGTCATTTAGGTCATTACACACCCAGCAATAATAACTATAAATAGTAATTTTGTAGTGATCAGCATGAAAAGAATTTATTGATTATACAATAATGACTGAGTTAAGGGTTCTTGTGGGATAACACAAAGTTAGCAGCCAGTGGCCTTTGGATCTCATATATCTTATACCTTTCAGTTTGTCTAGACGGTTGATTTGATGCTGGGCTAGGAAGATCTGGATGTGAGAAGTGGAATATTTAAACCACAACTGCATCCCCTTGCTGGTAGTAGGGTGGCCATCTGTCCAGGATTCACCCGGACAGTTCTGTCCACCTGAAACCCAGACACATTATTCAGACAGAAAAACAAAAAGTGGCGCCCTCTAAGCATAGTGTCCCAGGTCTGTTACAATCCTATAGTGTATACTAAAACAAACAAAAATTTACTGCGCGTCGCTAAAGTTTTTGGGTTTGGCTTGAATCAAAAGTGACAACCCCAGCTGGTAGTCCCAATCATGTTAATTGGGACATTGTGGCAGAACAGACACAGCTACTGCTCCCAATTTGACATACATGTGGGTGAGGGTGCACGTCACCACAAATACTGCATTGTCTCAATGTATACAGCCAATTCCAGTGCTCTGGCACTCTACCACATAAGGTTTCTACAGCTTGACAATGACTGCAAAACTTCCAAAGTGTTGTGTCTTTAAGTGTGAGGCCTATTAAAATCCCCCAGCTCTCTAAAGATACTGCACAATGTTTCTGCAGCTCGACTTCAGATGCATAATTTTTGTTTGCTGCAGGATAACACATGTGTTATGTCTCAATATTTGCAGCCTATTCAGGTATTTAGGCATTTTAAATATATTGCACTGTTTTTGCAGCTTGAACTCAACTGCTAAATTCCTGTTTTCCTGCAGGGTAACTCATGTACTGTGTTGTTTAAGGCCTATTTCAGTGCTATTGTTCTATTCTGACGTTAAAATTTTTTTTGGAATTTGTCACTCAAATATTTTTAAGAAAAAACCTGCCTTGTTTCTCCTTCTTAAATCACAGCCTAACCAAGCTGCGTACATACTGTTCTGCCACTCTAAAATATTTTTGACTATTGTCTCTCAAATAATATACTCTAATGTAGGGTGACCAGACAGCCCCAGTTTCTGGGGATTGAGGACACTGTCTCCGGACCAAGTCTGTCCCTGGTTTTGTCCCCGGATTGGATTTGAACACGGGCTGGGACAATTTCAGTCAAGGACAGTCAGTGCAGAATTTAAAAAAAATATTCTGAATTGTACACCCCCACTCTCCCACTTCTACTAGCTTAGGGTGTATTTTTTCCATTGTCTGTGTACCTTTCTGATGATCATGTGCTAGTCCGAGCAGAGGGAATATTTATTCAGTTTCGGTGGCATGCCCATTCAGCTCCGCTCACATGTTCTTCTGCCTTGACTCAAGTCCCTGCCAGCTGCCTGCCTGCTTATCTCCTTGCCTTCCCTGGTAGAGTGATCTAACTACGCTCCCCAACTAGTAAAAGCTGGGACCCATGGAGTAAGACTTTATAGGCTGTGAGGCGGGCGGCGATGGTTAGAGTGTCGCTGATTGACGCCATTACTAGTAAAAAATAAAACGCGTCCCTGGATTTAATTTTAAAAATCTGGTCACCTTACTCTAATGTATATTTTAACATAAAACCTGCATTTTCTCTCCCTCTTAATTTGTGGACTTACCAAGTTGTTTTCATACTGTCCTGCACTTTATGGCTATTGTCCCTCAGATATTACACTAATTTGTATATCAATGTAAAACCTGCATAGTCACTAGAACATAAAAAAATAATAGATGCGCCCACATTTGCAGAAAATAATGTGAGGCTGTGAGGCGGGCGGCGACGGTTAGAGTGTCGCTGATTGCCACCATTACTAGTAAAAAATAAAACGCGTGCCCGGATTTAATTTAAAAAATCTGGTCACCTTACTCGAATGTATATTTTAACATAAAACCTGCATTTTCTCTCCCTCTTAATTTGAGGACTTACCAAGTTGTTTTCATACTGTCCTGCACTTTATGGCTATTGTCCCTCAGATATTACACTAATTTGTATATCAATGTAAAACCTGCATAGTCACTAGAACATAAAAAAATAATAGATGCGCCCACATTTGCAGAAAATAATGTGAATTTATGTAATTTTTTTCATATGATCCTCCAAAGCAATGCAACTGTGATTAGTGGGCATGGGTACAATGCATAGGTTCTTGAAAAATTGCAGTCTCTTCCTCTATCTGTTTATGAGAGATTGTTTCTCTCTCCATGTCAGGGTTGTACTTCTCCATCTTATTTTTAAACTTCACATTGCTCTGGATATCTTATGATATACCTTCCATTAGCGATACATTATTAACTATAAAGCTGAATTTCAGTCATTTGTTTGTTTATAAAAAGTCAGCAGCTACAACAAGGGATGGGAACGGAAGCGTCAGCACGTACCTGTCAAAATCAGGTACCTGCTCGCCCCCTCCTCCTCAAAAGCTCAGTTTCACAAACAGGAGCAGGGAGGGGACCTTAAAGCAGAAGTTCCACTTTTGGGTGGAACTCCGCTTTAAGGCACAACTGCCATATGGAAAAATTACTAGCCATTAAAAACCTATTAAATGGTTTCAAAAACTCTGGTCTATATGGTTAGGCAACCCTAATTGTACATGTTCACTTTAAAACGTTAGTTGTCTTTAATGTGTTAACTAGAGTTACTATAAGGATAATTCCTATGTACATGATTGATGACCTCTGATGACTTCTCCTTTTTTGTTCCCTGTCTTTTTTCTCTACTCCCATATTAAAATTGTTGTTATCGTTGCTCATGGAGAGGTAATTGCATCTTTGCTTTTTCCTCTGAACCTGTAATTTTTGGCGTACAAACGTCTTTACTTGTGACTTTACTGAAAAATTGTATACATCTATGAGGTGACCTTCTATGCAAAATACCTCTCATTGTCCTGTCTTGACCTGTGTATGTCTCTCTGTATCTTTTGAAAGACTTTAATAAAGAACTATTAAAATACAATAGGACCTGCCTTGTCTCCCTCTATTTGCAACCTATTTAAGTGCTGTGCTACAAGGTAATTTTTACCAAAACATACTACACAACGTCTATATTTTAAATATTTTTGAAAGAATTGGGAATACAGGAATGGAAGGGGTGTAAGGAATGTAAAGTGTTGGCTATGAAGTGTTTTGGAGTGCACTCTGTTTTGAAATGTTACTAAATGTGTTAGGACAATGAAATGTGGTACTGCAAAATAAGAAGTTTAAAAACTATACTATCAGACTGTTGTGGCACTGGCTAATTTGTACTTTTGCATTTAAGCCTGAATATGAGATCTGAGGTCTTTTTGACCCCAGATCTCATATTTAAGAGGACCTGTCATGCTTTTTTCTATTCCTTGTAATAGAAATAAAAGTGATAATTTTTTTTTTCAGTGTTAAAAATTATAAAATAAATAAAAATAAAAACGAAAACCAAAAAAATATTTTTTTAAAGTGCCCGTCCCGACGAGCTCGCGTGCAGAAGCAAACGCATACGCGAGTAGCGCCCGCATATGAAAACGGTGTTCAAACCACACAAGTGAGGTATCGCCGCGATCGTTAGAGCGAGAGCAATAATTCTAGCCCTAGACCTCCTCTGTATCTCAAAAAATGCAACCTGTAGAATTTTTTAAACGTCGCCTATCGAGATTTTTAAGGGTAAAAGTTTGACGCCATGCCACGAGCAGGCGCAATTTTTAAGCGTGACATGTTGGGTATCATTTTACTCGGCGTAACATTATCTTTCACAATATATAAAAAAATTGGGCCAAATTTATTGTTGTCTTATTTTTTAATTCAAGAAAGTGAATTTTTTCCAAAAAAAAGTGCGCTTGTAAGACCGCTGTGCAAATACGGTGTGAGAAAAAGTATTGCAATGACCGCCATTTTATTCTCTAGGGTGTTAGAAAAAATATATATATAATGTTTGGGGGTTTTAAATAAATTTCTAGAAAAAAAAAATGTTTTAGTCTCGTAAGCACCGAATCTGAAAAACAGGCTCGGGGCTCAAGTGGTTAAAATGATGTTGTGTGGGCTTCACATCATTTTTCAGGTTCTGAAAAATTACAATCTTTTTTGAACATGCTGCATTTTTTAAGTCGTTTTAAACAATGTCATTTTTGGGGTTGTAAAAATGATCGTGAGTGGGCTAAAATGACGTTTTAAACCCGCGCATGCTCAGAAGCAGGTTATGAGACGAAAGCACTTGTTCTGGTAAAACTACTGTTCGTAATGTAGATAGCACATTCATCACGCTGTAACAGACAGAAAAGCGTGAATCGTCTAATCAGGAATCGGCTAAAAGCAGCCCAAAGGCGAATAGAACTTCCCCTTTAGAGTGCCGTCGTACGTGTGGTACGCCACTGCGCTTTGCTCATAATTTTTTTAAAACGTTGGTGTGTGGGCATTGTCGTTTTTAATGATGAAGTGGAAAAACGTCATTTTTTTCTACATGCTAAAAACGATCGTGTGTACGCGCCATTAGGCCCTGTTGACATCTCACACGTTCCTGTTTGTGATTTATTTTTTTGTTTTTCAATCAATTCACTTGAATGGGCTGCCCTATGCACATATTTGTGTCAAAGAATCCAAAAGACCACATTTTGGTCCTGAGCCAGGCGCATTTTTCAGTATGCGCTTTGCTGGCATTTTTGCAAGTTTTGTTTCATGGCAATCGTGGCAAAATCACACTGCGTTTGGGGTGCCATTAGGAATGAATGTTACCCTACCTATCCACGTGCCCAATGCATTTCTTAGATCAGTCAACTCTACCTTCTCCTCTGGGTCCCAAAACATCCTAGATTTAAAACGGGGCTACTCTCAAAAAAAATGGCCGCCTTTCCATCCCAGATACTGTATCTTGAAATATCATTTGGCAACACACCTGACATGACTATTAGACTTGTACAGACACGGTGCCCTTAAAAAAATGGATTAACCTAGATAAAGCATCCATCTGCTTTTCTCTGCATCGCTTACCTTGGTGTCCATCCTGCATTTTACTACATTTGAAGAACCACCCACTTGTTGCACCTACTCTCAAGAGCTGTACATAATCCCTCTTGAAATATTGACTCTCAACTCCCCCCCCCCCCCCTTTATCCTATTCTGGGCAACCCTGATTTCCCCCTGTGCATCCCCTGGACCGTTTGATGACCTTATAAGTCATACCATTTCTCATGGTTCTCTTTTTAATAGATAATAGTTGGCCCTCTGTGGCAAAGCTCATAGACCCCACAGGCTCTTTCCAGATATATTCCTGGAGGGCCTATCAACAATATAATTTCCTCCACACGTTACACTCTCCTCCTGACAGTGACCAACAACCCTTCAAAATTTCCTATCCATCATATACTATATTATTTCTGCACCCCCTGAGAGCTATAAACCTCCCTTCATAAGTAAATGGGAGCAGCATTAAAACCTATCCTCTCACCACCAAGAGACTACGGTAATTATTAATTGTTTTATCTACTGTAGGTGGTACAAAGCTCCTACAATGCTTAATAAACAATTCCCAGACTGCAATGATATTTGCTGGAGATGCAAAAGTGATAAGGGTTTGTTCCTACACATCTTTTGGTCATGCCAGTTGCTGAGACATTTCTGGAATGAGATCAGTCAGATCTCCGGAAAATTTACTGATTTTACTATTCCTGACTGTCTGCCATTTTTTTTTTTTTTTTGCTGCACCACTCCTGAATCCCTACTAAAACTTACAAGAGATTCTTACAGTGTCACCTCCTTAATACAGCTAAACCGGTATCCCCTTGAAATGGAAAGACCCAAACTCTCTTTCAATCTCCTTGTAGATCTGTAAAGCAGAGAGAATTATCCACACGGAACATCTAGCCCTCACAATATAAGCAGGAAATCTATAAGAAAACCTGGTTCTACTGTACAGCCTTTCAGTTCTTGGAAGAAGGTAAGATTCTACTTGCCAGAGAGGAATGAAGGCTTTTTGTGGTTTCACCATACCCATACCACTGAGGTCTGGGGTTATTTTGTTTTGCTCATCCTTCCCCCTCCTGCCTGATCCCCCCCACCAAGCATATTTCTCTTATAATTTCTGTTAATAAATTCTCCTTTTCAGCACAGAGTGATTTTGTAAAAGGTTCCTGAACTACTTTGGTGTGATTCCAGCTCAATTTTGGCTCCATATAAATAGTATCCATGTAGTACTACATAATCGCACTGAAAGGCAGATCAAAATTCGATCACAGTAGTGTGAACCTAGCCAAAATATCACTTTAAGTACTGTTATGTCCACCAGACTGATATTCTGATTATCATTATCTGTGTGTGCAGGCTCCATCTAGTGTTCTTTTTTGGTATTGATTCAGTTCTGTTTATTTAATTACTGTGTCTGTGTAGTTAAAGAAGTTGTAGTAAGCAGGGAATTCTCGGTAGAATCTTCACAGGAAGTGAACAGCCACCATGCTCTGAAAAGACACTGCAGGGAGCAGGACATGTCTTGCTCAATCTATCGCCATCACCCCTTAGAGAATTTAAAAATTAAGTTTTTATTATAACATCTTGTATTGTATATCATTGTTTCTGCTATGTATGCTGTATTGTATGTAATAGTGTACTTATTGAGGTCTACTTCTGTTATTTTGTAGTTTCAGCTTGTTCTAATAAACTGAGATCAAAGAAATATGGTATCTGAAGTTTATGGGATAAGCAGGTTTAGCTGAATGTCCTTGAGACAGAACAAGTACTATTACTGTGGATATTATCAGAAGAAAGGCCTATGACCCTCCTTTAGTAAAGTGTGTATATAGATGCTAAGCTCTTGAGCCTATAACAGCAATATGTTTTGTCAAAACGGACACCAAAAATGCAGCTTGTACTATACAGATTATGACTATTTAAGGACTTGCTCATACTTGCCCCAAAGCTAAAACATCAACATCAACCAACATCAACTTGGGGTAGACAGAATAGGTTGATGAAAGAAAGAAGATGAACCTTGCAGCATCAGGCTTTGGATAAGGAAAGCAGTCCTGCCTTCAACAGTAGTATTTATCACGTCGCCACTCTAGCCAGAGTGGGTGAAGTGCCCCTGGACAGACCTCTCTCACAGGCCTGGCAGCCAGAGCGTCACTTAAAGCTTCTGTGAAGGAACAAGTCTCTGCCACTACTTGGCTCTAATTAGATTATGGTTTTAAGATGGAAACCTCTCTCATAGGCCCAATGTTTGAGCAAATCCTCCCAGTAGCTATTTTAGTAAAGGTCACCAGCTGACAGTCTGACTATGTTCTGTCAGTTCCTGGTGACCAGATCCCCGATGGTTCGTTCAAGCCCTGTTGGATCACCTGCCTCCGGGTTCTCCTCAGACCGTTCCCCCACCGAACAGCACCCAGATTGGGATCTTCTCAGTAGAAGTGGAAACCCAGTAAGTCACTGGGGTCCCTGACAGCATCAGTTGCTCTGAGCCATGAAACCCAAAGTTTGTAGCTCTGCATAGTGTAGGCCCCAGCCAGGTAGGCCACAGTGGCAGCCTCGTGGCGTGCGCGCACCCTGAAGGTGGGTGCCGCACCTACAACCCGCTGCGGGTACGAGACCCAGGTAGAAGTCCCGGACAAAAAGGCGCTCTCCCAGCATGCCCAGCGAGGGAAACGCTCCTCTGATTGGCTGCTGAGGAAAGGCGGCTCTGTTCTGGAACCCCTCTGGCGCCATCTGCTGCCCAAGGATGGTAACATATCCTCTGGTCAGAAAATGGGACCAGAGGCAGCCCAGCCCGAAACACAACTTTAGGCAATTAACATGGATGAGAGCAGGATAACTCTCTCATCCCCCCACTAAATTTACAATAGCGCCCATAACTAACAGTAGGGGGCGCTACATCTATGCAATGTGTTACAGTGCAGTGACAAGTAAGCAGCTTCACTCAGCAGAGTCCGCCAACTGAGATGACAAGTCCGTCACTGCTCACTGAGCAGGGCGGGACCTGTCAGAGCCCTGCTGATTTCTATGAGGAGATCGAACAGCATGCCTGTTTTCATCAGATCTCATGCAATCCGATCCGCCAGATGGATGGATAACGTCTCGCCATATGTCTGTTTTAAGCGGATGGTAGACGGGTGTCAACAAACACATCTCCGCTTACATCCGCCTGCCCATAGGAGTCAATGGTTGGCCCCCTCGGATCCAGCTGAAAAATGGACAGGCGGATCCAAGCGGGCTTATCGTGTGAAAGGGACTTAAAGGTTCGTTCACACAGTACAGTGCCTTAATTAACATTTTGTCATGTTACAACCAAAAACATTAATGTATTTTATGTGATATAGATTGTGTTTTGTTTTATGAAGGTAGACTATCTTTGTGTTAAACTGTGGTAGGCAGGGTGACTCCCAAGATTCGGTCTCTCATGTGATAGAAAGTACCCTGACAGGTTTTTCTTGTTTCACCAGTCACCAATAATGGTGAAGCATGGATTCATCCAGAACAGGGTTAATCTCACAGTATACACCTTCCTATTGTATTTGCAAAGTCATGTCATGTGCAAAGTCATGTCTTTGCATAGTTTGTTTTTACATTCAGTACAGAGTTTGCTGAGTCATTGTCCTCTTCTTTCAACCAGTGAATCATATATTGTGGAATGTAACTCTACAAGGTGGAAAATCTACCTACAAAAAAAACCAGATCTGCCAAGAACATTCCCATAGATCAGACCCTACTTAAACTTGTCAATGAACTTTGTTTCAACATGTTCTATAGCTAACACATTATTTGGGCAAACTTCCCAGGAATTAGTCATATCTCAAACCTCTTAGTCAGGTTCCTGTGCTTTTTAGGAATATATTATTTAGACTCTCTGGCTATATAACAAGTGTAATACCTGAAAACTGACACAGTACACTGTAAGTCAATTTTAAAGATTTATTTGGATAAAGTGGAAAATTATTAGAACTCCTGGGTTTTTACTGATACTGGACTCAATTGCTGTCATGGTGACAATGGTTTCAGTAGTAAGGGAAGGAAGCGAATATCTGCAGACAGAAATAAAAAGCTGATGGCTGTTCTAGCCTTCTCCTACTACTTTTGTAGCGCTACCCTGGCAGGAGCTGCTGGTATTAGTTGGTCCCATATCCCCACTAGAGCACATACAACCTGGCACACAACATTTCTCTTTTCTCTCACTGGCTCAAAAAGCAGTCAAGGGGTATCTTTTGGATTTTTTTATTGCTGAAGTAAATCGGATAGATATGGGATGGAAGCATGGAATACCCCAAAGGAACTGTACCAACTGAGGACTCATTTCCACAATCCTGGCAGAGGACTTCCACAAAGTCTCTACTTTAGGAGAGATGTTAAAGCTTGCTTCTGTGTAAACTTGGGACTGCAGACAATCTCTGGAGCATAGAATATAGGTCAGTACTCAAAGGCCTCAGGATCATCAGATGCCATCTTCTGATATCCTTTTCTAGTGAGGGAGACACAAACTCATGATACCACAACTGCTGAAGCCTCTTCCATCCAGTCTCCACCTAGTATCCACCTGGTATCCTCCCAGAGTGCCTCTCCAGATCAAAAACACAAGAAACACCAGACTTTAGGCATCTAGCCAAAGCCATGGCTGGGACCTTGATAAACTCACAGCATAGTCTCCAGCAGACTGTGCAGAGGGGAAGAGCCCCACAGACAGAGGACTGCCCTGGCAGCCTCACCTAGGATCAAAAGACCTCCTACTCTAGTGACCCAATATTTATGGGCTCTCCAGCCACCTTATGGACACACCTCTGAAGGGATGGGTTCCCATAAATATTCAAGCTGCCCTCCTTTTTTCTTTACACTGCACTTCTAGAACCTTCCAGAAGACAGGGGAAGCAATCTTATCATCAACCTGTGTACCCCTACTCCACTGATTACAAAGGAGCCAAAATAAATTTACCTAACAACCTGCTCTGACAAGGAGGGTGATGCACTTTCATAAAAAAAATATATATATATATATATATTTTTATTTCAGTCTCTATTGCTGTTGAGGATTATTTTTCACTTCCTGTCTGGTGAAACCTCTCACATATGGCTAGGATTGTTGAACATTCTGTGCAGTCTACATGTTTACAAGGCATGATGGACCTCTGTTCTCAGGTCTTCAGACACACCTGTGCAGACAGAAGGGGCCAGGAAATGAACCAGAGTCTAGTACAGAATCAAGAGACAATCTCAGAAATGGGGACAGGTTGAAGGTCAGGACAGTCAGCAAACAAGAGATGGCAGATACAAAGCCAAGATCGATAACTGGAGAGACAGGAGCTCTGTAACAAGTAACATACAAGCTTAATTGCTTTACTCAATGATTATACTCTCTGCATGTTGGTTCATAGGATGCAACAGTTCTTGTAGGATCTTCTCTACTTTGAGTAAGCCTTTTCTTAGGTGCTGAACTTCACCCATATAATGCTACACTTGTGCATAAAGACAGACACAGGAACAGAAAGCAGGTGTGTTAGAGTGAGAATCTGATCCCATAACACCTATTTAGTATATTTTCCAAAGCAGTGTGTCTAGACCAATGGTGGCTCAGAAGAATGCAGCATGCTGCCCCTATCTGTCTTCCTACTATCTTTGGTAGGATCTGCTGTGGGTTGGTGGAGCATTTGCTACAGTATGGTGCCACTTTGCATGTCAGTTATTATTGGGATATTATCAAGGAGAGACTGAGTTAATAACCAGGACACCATTCTGATCATGAATAAAGTACCCAGCTAACACTGGGGTGGAACCAAGGTGCTTTTGGACTTATATAATAGTATGTTGGAATAAAGACATTTAGTGGTAGGGTTTGGAAGTTTTGTTAGTCTGTGCTAATACAGGTGAGAAGAGCCTGAATTGTGACTTAAAATAAAGAGCAAATAAGTGAAATGAGAGTAAAGCACAGATGAGAAGCATTGCACTTAAGTTTGTACAGATATTGATAATATAGAGCAACAATATGGGAAGGCACTACACAAAAGCATCAACAAGGTGTCAAAGTTAGGCAAGGAACCACAACAGAGAGTCACCCCTTCACTTTAGATGATTTTACAGGATAAGAAGTAAATATAGGCATAGGTGGCCCCTGCATCAGTAGCATGGTTTAAGGTTTAAAGTTCACCTTTTGGAAAAAAATAATAAATACACACATTTTTGAAGAAAAAAATATGCATTTATTATTTTTTGCCCATAATCAGTGCACATATGATCAGGAAATTGCAGGTGCAATGTCAGGCTCCTGCAGACACATTCTCTGCCTTCTTCTGCCTTCTTACCTCTCACCTTCACCCGTAAGTGCTTGACTGTTGAGAAGCATAGGCTTATTTATGACCAACTAACTAACTAACTGAGGTTCAAGGGGCCTTCATTCTATTAGAAAGCTGGAATTAGAAGGGGGCTTCCCACAGCCACTCCGATTTTGAAATGTGACAGAGAGTGCAGGGGAGAAGAAACTCCACCTGCTGTCACAGGGGGAGGGGGATTGGCTGGTGTGGGAGGGGGTTAAGGAGCATGTTACATGTTACA
Source organism: Rana kukunoris (assembly GCA_029574335.1). Lineage (NCBI taxonomy): Eukaryota > Metazoa > Chordata > Amphibia > Anura > Ranidae > Rana > Rana kukunoris. The sequence goes on from CM056055.1 coordinate 149,445,529, forward strand.
TCCTAAATACGGGTGTAGTCCGTAACATGCTCCAAGAGTGAACTTAGTTTTAAAGGAGGCTGCAGTCAATCGATATAGAGGAAACTATCTAAGACAATAGTCTCGCCTTGACTCATGATAATACATGTCTGAGAACCAGAAATGTGCTTAGCAATCATATACATCCTTTTAAGCTGACCTTTTCTCTGACAGTGATAACAAAAGCAGACTACAAAAAGCAAACTGTGGAAATTTATTTTTTTGATATTTAAAGGACAACCATGAAGGATTTTTTTAAGCAGCATGACAATGTGAAAATTACTCATATTCTACAAGTACAACAGATAGCTCCAAAGGGCTTTTGTGCAGCAAAGAATCAAAGTAAATATACAACTTTTTATTTTTACAAAATTTTGAAAATTCAACACACATATTGCTTAAAATATGAGCTCTGTCATACTTACCTCCACTGTGCAGTTCGTTTTGCACAGAGTGGACCCTCTTCTGGGGTCCCACGGCGGCTCTCTTGGCTCCTCCTCACCATAGCTAACCCCCTTTGGGTGAAAAAACACGAGGCTATACAAACCCCTTTAAGAGTCATGTGTAATCTTCCTTGAATCTTGGTGTGTCTTGTGTATTTCTTACAGATCTGTGCAGTCATCCAGAGTAAAACATTGCCTCTGCACAGAAGCTTCCTGTAATAAAAACCAATCAGTGCTAGATATGTGCACACTGAATTTTTTTTTCCGGAATTTTGGTTTTGTCCAAAAAATACATTTCCTTTGTTACTCCAGAAATTCGTTTTATTTACTTTGTTTCGTTAAAAAATGCATTTGTCTGAAAATCGGAATTAACTGTTTGCCGACCAGCCGCCGCAGTTATACGGCAGCAGGTCGGCTGTGCTGGGCGAGAGCACGAAGCTCTACGTCACCTCGCCCAGCAGCCAGTAGGGTCGTGCACGCTCGCCCCCGACTCCCATGCGCGTGCCCGGTGGGCGCGATTGCCGCCGGGCACACGCGATCGCTTGTTACAGAGCGAGGTTGGGAGCTGTGTGTGTAAACACACAGCTCCCGGTCCTGTCAGGGGAGAAATGTCTGACCGTCTGTTCATACAATGTATGAACAGCGATCAGTAATTTTCCCTAGTCAGTCCACCCACCCTACAGTTAGAACACACCCAGGGAACATACTTAACCCCTTCCCCGCCCCCTAGTGTTAACACCTTCCCTGACAGTGGCATTTTTATTACACTGATCGCTATGAAATTGCCAATGGTCCCAAAAATGTGTCAAAAGTTGCCAAACTGTCCGCCATAATGTCGCAGTACCGAAAAAATTGCTGATCGCCGCCATACTAGTAAAAAAAATATATATGAATAAAAATGCAATAAAACTATCCCCTATTTTATCCCCTATAACTATCCCCTATTGGACGAGAGGACATCCGTGTTAGGCGGAACACTCAATAGAGACCCTGCTGGGAAAATTTGTGTTCCGCCTATTACGGAACAGTCTGAGGAGAAGGCGCGGCTTTTGAATCATGGATGCCTGCAGCCTGGAAGACGGATCCTGCAAAAACATAAGGTAGGGAGATCATCTTGGCCGGCACTTGGGGGCAAGTGAAGGCACAGTGGAGGCAAGTGATGGCACAGTGGGGGCAAGTGATGGCACAGTGGGGGCAAGTGATGGCACAGTGGAGGCAAGTGATGGCACAGTGGGGGCAAGTGATGGCACAGTGGGGGCAAGTGATGGCAGAGTGGGGGCGAGTGATGGCACAGTGGGGGCATGTAATGTAATGGCACAGTGAGGCATGTAATGTAATGTAATGGCACAGTGAGGCATGTAATGGCACAGTGAGATTTGAAAAAAAGCCTGTTTCTGTCAGTATTTGTTCCTGTCAGTGGTTGTTCCGGCTACCCCTCAGCTTCTAGAAAGACTAGTAGAAAGGGGGTAGTCTTATACGGCGAGTATTTCCCAAAACCAAAATTTTTCCTGGAAAATTAGGGGGTTGTCTTATACGCCCAGTCGTCATATACGCCGGAAAATACGGTAATTATTAATTATTAATACGAATCAAACAACATTATAATTCTTATATAGCCTATGGGCAAAGCATTTGACTGTAAATGTTTCCGTTCGTAGCGATCGTATGTTTGTAGCTGCTTCGTCAAAACTTCATGTCTCTATAATGTCAAATCTTTTTATTCTATGTTGAATAATCTAGGACTAATAGAGTTAGGTTAGGCACATTCAACCGCAGGTTCAATAGACACAGATCGTTATTGTCACCGTCATGTCGAATACTCTATCTATATCAAACTTTTGTCGCAACGATATGAAAATATAATGGATACGAAAATTAAGCATTTTTTATTTTGGATCTTTCGGATTTCGTATTCCGCGCAATCATTATCGTTTGTTAAAACGAACACGAAAATCCCAGAAATTCAGACGAAAATGCATTTGGACAAAAACGAATGCACATGTCTAGTCACTGCTGCTCTTTCATCGTTTTGCAGAGTGGCAGGTTTTGGAGGTGCCCCCCTCCTGTAGTTATTCACAGGCAGTCTGTAGTGTCTCTTCCAAAGCTTTGATCCTTGCGCAAGCTATGTACAACCCAGTGATGATGTCAACACTACTTTAAATGGTAATATATGAGTTTGCAGAGGCATTGGTGCACACAATGTGGATTTATATCCTCTGTGAAGATTAATAAATACAAATACAATATATCTAAAAGTTTTTGTGAACAGAGATTTAAAACGTTTGTCTTTTGGTTTTAAAGTGGGGAAGGATTAAAGGACTGAACATTTACTTACTGGCCCAAGGACAACCAGACAGGATGTGAAAGAAACTCTCCAGGATTATGGATTATGCTAGAACCTTTACTAGCTTTTTTGCTTTTATTATTGTCTGTATCCCTGTTGCAAATTTTCCCTCATTTTCTGTTTGGTGAAAGGTTTCCCTAGAATGGGAGGGGGGAAGGGGGTCAGCCTTATTTAGGCCCCCCTTTACCTTATGGGACCATGGCGTTGGCAATTTAGACAGGATTATGATTTTTTTTTAATAAAAAAATTTCCATTGGTCAGTTTGGGTCACGTGGTAAAGAAAGTTCTGGAAGATTAGTAGGTCAAATTATGATTGGTCATTAAAGTCATATGACCATTAGAATCTTCCAGAAGCAGGTTTTTGTGCCTATATAAAGGGCCAGCTGACAGGATTCCTGACCAATCGCCAGAGAAGAAGACGTCGCAAGGATCTCCGGGCAGAAGAGCTATAATATGGCCAGCGCTAAGGTAATCTAAGAGGAGAGGATTGAATTCACCTCTGTCTAGCCTTACCTGTGCTTCAAGAGGCGGTGGGTGTCAGCAGAGTACAGAGCGGAGCGTTGGAGGTGGCAGCTGGGAGCGGAGGTGACATGTTTCCTCAGCCAAGGTCAAGACAGAAAGTAGCGGAAGATTTTCAAAGCGGATGTCACTCCCGAAGACTTGCGTCAGGAGGATGTCGGTCATGATGAAGGAGAGGAGTGTCAGAGGACAAGTAAGAGGAGGTGCCAGCAGAGGATGAGCTTCAGCCCGGCTATACCCACATCTGCTACCGTCCAGGGAGAGAGGGCGGCATCTACATCAGGCAGCCAACAGGCATGCACAGCAGCATCTGCATAACAAATTTGTGGGAGGAGTGTGAGAATGACGCCATCGGGTGTATAGTTGTTCAGCTTGGGCAATGTCTTAATGCAGCAGTCTTTAGTCAGCAAGCTGACAAAGAGGTTATACAGCAGGTTGGGGTGAGCAAGCCAGCAGTGACATCCTTATGTGGTGTGCTTTCCCTTTTGCCTACTGCGGGTAATTTCAGCAGCACTGATGCTGGTAAGTGTAACACACTAGAGAAGCCAATCTAATGTTACATCTAGTTTACCAGGAAATCATAAAGTTGTTGCAGCGGAAGTATGGGCATCATTTTTGGCTGATCATTCATTGGTGCTGCAGAGCCCTGCTGTAACCCCACAATATTAAGTAGGTTTACATTACAAGAATGCTCAGGAACAAAGTGTTAAGAATGTATGCAGTGTGTCCTCTCTCCCCTTGGTATCCATTTGTCTGCTTCTCTTAAAGACTTTTTTTTGGAAAGGAGAATATATAGATTTAAATTTGATACTTCCTCCTCCTAGGGAATTGTTCTCACAAATATTACAAAAGAGAGGATAAAATAGAGAATGAAAGGCGTAAACCAGTATTAAAATCGTTTTATTCCTGGTTATACATTTTTGGTATCTATTCAAGTGTATTATGTTAGAACTTTCCTGAAAGGAGTCCAGCATTATTTCAGCATATAGATATCATCCTTTAGGCTTATAGAAGCTTTAGTGGCTACTTGTGGTTAACCTATGATGAGGCTTTTCACTAGAAATGACCTGTTCAACCTTCACTTCAGTGGGGTTCCAAGGATGTTAGCCTTTGGCTAAATTTATTTTTACCTCAGAAACAACCTTTTGTCCAACAACCCAATGCATCTAACAGGGAATTTATTAGAAAGGGTTGTGTTTTGTGTTTAATGACAACCGGTGTAAATGGTTAAATGCGTGTAATTATAAGCACGAGTGTGCATTTTTTTCTGGGTCTCACCCAATGGTTGCAGGTCTATCCTAACAGACAGATGGCTTTGCTACTAATTAAAGTTTTTTTGGAGGGTTTTAGTTTGCCAGCTTTCAAAGGAACAGGTTGTAGATAGTTAGTAATTTAAAATCTGTCCAAGAATTTCCTAATATTGTTAAGAAAAAATTATTGAAAGAAGTAGTTGTGGGTAGGATTGAAGGCCCATTTGTTCCCCCCCCCCCATTTAGGGATTTTCTGGTTTCTCTATTAGGCTTAGTGCCAAAGAAAGAGCCTGGGGAATTTCGCCTCATACACCATTTATTGCTCCCTTTTAAATGTATAAATAGACTCTAACTCGGCAGCAGTAACATATGCATCTTTTGAGTCTGCAGTGAAAAGTTTGCACATATTAGACTCGAAAGCTTTAATGGCAAAGATGGATATTAAATCAGCTTTCAGACTTCTACTACTAAACCCGTCTTGCTTTAATTTATTAGGTATTAGTTTGGAGAATACGTTTTACTTTGAGAAGAGTCTGCCAATGGGGTGCTCGATATCATGTTTCTACTTTGAAGCATTTTTATCTTTTATTGAATGGATAGTAAATAAGGTAGCTGATTCCCAATTTTCTATTCTTTATTTAGATGATTTCTTATTTTTGGGTTCTGCTGAAACACAGGATTGTCTTTATTTACTATGTTCATTCTTTTTAGTATGTAATTACTTTGGCATCCCATTGGTAGAAGAAAAGATGTTTTTCCCAACGACAAGCATTGAATTTTTAGGAATAGGTTTAAATACCATAAATATGTAATTCAGTCTGCCCAACGACAAGGTGTATAGGTTAATACAAGTTTTGTTAAAATTTCTTAGAATGAAAAAAGTCATACTGAAAGAAATGCAATTCTTATTGAGTCAATTAGCCTTTGCATCTAGAGTCCTTCCAATACGTAGGGTATTTTCTAGGAGGTTATATATCTCAATTGCAGGTCTTAAAAACCCATTTTCTCATATTAGGGTAACATTGGAGATTAAAGAAGATTTATTAGTGTGGTTACATTTTCTTGAGAATTTTAATGGTAGGAATTTATGGCAGCAGGATTTTATTACAGATACATAATTGTGGCTAGCAACAGATGCACATTGGTGTGCATCATCCTTGCCTTTTAGGTGGGTAAAAATGTTTTTTTGTAAAAATATTGTTGTATTGGAGTTGTTCCCCCTTTTTGGAGCTGTGAAAATATGGTGTTCGCATTTTTCGAATAGGAGTATTTTGGTTAGCACTGATAACCAAGGCGCAGCTTTTGCTGTGAATTGCTTTTCTTCAGGTTTATGCCTACTTGCGTCATTTGGTCTTTTTGTGTCTGAAATGGAACATCTGGATAAAGGCTAAGTATATCCAAGGTAAGTCTAACATAATTGCTGGTTCTCTCTCTCTCGCCAACAGATAGACCAGTTCTTCTTGTTAATGCCAGAAGCGGATTTAGCCGGAGAGAATTGCCCATCAATCTGATTTAATTTAAGAACATTCAGAACTCTAGCTAATTCTACTTGGAAGAGTTATACATCTGCATGGATGTTATGGTCCACGTTTTTGTCTTCTTTACACACCAATATTTCTGCATATTCAGAGCATTTTGTTTTGTTTTTTATTTATTCTTTATTAAAAAAAGGTTATTCCTGGTCACACATTAACAAAGTCTTATCTGATATTTCCTTTTTCCTATGGCTCCATGAATTAAAACCATGCCAGAGTTTCTTTTCTGTTAGACAGGCTTTAAAAGGGTATAAAAGAAGTAGAGTGAATAAGTAAGATAGATGTCCTATTACCTCAGCATTATTATCTAGTTTATGTAGTTCTACTTTTCAGGTGTGCTATTCTAGATTTGAAGCTATCCTTTTTAATTCAGTTTTTTCTTTAGCCTTTTTTTGCCGCATTTAGAGTTATTGCCTCCATCTAGAGCAAAAAGGTCAGGTATTTTATTTTCCAGTGTTCTATTGGAAAATAATTTACAGATTTTTTTCAATTCATCAAAATCGATCTATTAGGTATTGGATCTTGGATATCTTTACAAGAATGTACAGATGTTAATATATGTCTGGTTATTGCATTGAGGGGTTACTTGAGTATTAGGTCAGATGTTCCAGGTCTGCTGTTTATTCATAGTTACTATTGACAAGTTCCCAATTTTTGGTGGTTTAAAAAAAAATTGTATTACTTAAAATTGAGTCACTTAAGGATGACTACAGATTTTTCTACAGAAGCTGCTCAGATGGGGCTAGAAGAGAGTAAAATAAAGAAAATAGGCAGATGGCGTTCGGTTTCTTATAAGATTTATATTCGTCCTTATTAACACAATTTTTGGTATCAGTTACACGGCTTATGGTATGGATTGTGGGCCAATCCTATATTTTCTGGGCCCAGAAAAGAGCGGCATATAGGATTTACACAGAGAATTTGGGTCTGGATCCATCTTCATTCTTCATTATTTGGCATGAACTTAGGGGTATGGTTTGGAGTGACTTAGTCTTTAAATTAGGTAGGCTTTATGATAGTTTCCCTGCCTAAAATATTCCTGTAGTCCATTTAGGCGGGAACCATATAGGAAAATGTAAAACTTTTGATTTAATTTCTAACATGAAGTATATGTTTTGTTTATTAGAATACATTCCTCACATACAGTTTTAGTTTTCTCTGAAATTGTCCCAAGATTACGTTGATTACAATCGGTTACTTTTAAGTCACTTGACAAAGTACGTAAGAGAATTAATAAAGCTTTGGAAAAAATGTTAGTTCCCAATCTGGGCATTTAGTTTTGACACTTTGAGCAGGAAGGTGGTATTCCAGTTATGTATCGACACGATGGAGTGCATCTATCTGACGTTTGTTTAGATATTTTCAATTGTGACCTTCAAACATGCACTGAGACGGCCGTGGTGTGGGGGTGGTGTGGACAGGAGGGCTGGTTTTGCCACCTCTCTTGTTGGATGGGATATGTAAGGAAATGTTAAACTGAAGGTTGAGTCAGCTCAAGTCTCAGTGGCTGAGCTGAGAGTTGTTTACTTTATTAGTATCTGTTGATGAATTTAATTGATGAAATACATTTTATTATATACTTAAATATTTTTTGGAAAGAATAAACTGGGCTATGGCCAAATTGTAATTCAATACTGTGGTCTTGTGGATTCTTATTATCTCATATGCATGTTTGTTAGTTTGCCTGTCGCCTACGGTCCCATGAGGGAAAGGGGGCTAGCCTTATTTAGGCCCCTCTTTGGCATTTTCAAATTAGACAGGATTATGAGGTTTTTTAAATAAGAGTTGTTCCATTGGTCAGTTTGGGTCATGTGGTAAAGAAGGTTCTGGAAGGTTAGAAGATCGAGTTATGTTTGGTCATTAAAGTCATATGACCATTAGAATCTTCCAGAAGCAAGTTTTTGTGCCTAAATAAAGGGCCAGCTGACAGGATTCCTGGCCAGTCGCCATAGAAGATGTTGCAAGGAGCTTCCCTTACTTAGCCCCCCCCCCCCTGTTGCGGCCATATTATGTGGTGGATCCATTTAGTTTGAATTAGCTAAAGGTTATATGTAAGGAAATGTTAGACTGAGGGTTGAGTCAGCTGGAGTCTCAGTGGCGGAGCTAAGAGTTGTTTGATTTATCAGTATTTGTTGATGCATTTAATTGATTAAATTAATGTTATTATATACTTAAATATTTATTGAAAACCAATAAACCGGGCCGTGGCCAAATTGTAATCCAATACTGTGTTTTTTTCCATTCTTATTATCTCAAATGCATGCTTGTCGGTTTGCCTGTCGCCTACGGTCCCATAGAAAATTAGGAAAACTCCCTCGAACAAGACCTGCATGGCACTAAAACCTGGCAGGGGTTGTAACCCTCCCTTTCAAAATGAAAAATGTTTTGGCTATAGATACATTTTAAGAGGTCATTTTTTCTTTCACACAGCGCTTGCTGGTGTTGAATAACTCTGTGGATCGTTGCCTTCTGCACCTCCCTTACTGCTGCTTGATAAGTCCTCTATCAGTCATCAGATCACCAGTCATCAGGTGTGCAACTCTTACATAAGGAAGCAAAGCCTTGCCTCTACCACATAGAGACACAGTGCTGATCAAGGTAAGTGATCATTGGGGGAAAGACCAGTTGCAGGAAGACCATGAAAAATAGTTGTGACTAGTCCTTTGCCATCTATCAGATATTTTTGGATACAGCTTTCACAGCTGCCTCTTTAACCACTTGCTTACTGGGCACATATACCCCCTTCCTGCCCAGGCAAAATTTCAGCTTTCAGCACTGCGTCGCTTTAAATTAAAATTGCGCGATCGCGCGACGTGCCTTACAAACAAAATTGACGTCCTTTTTTCCCCCACAAATAGAGATTTCCTTTGGTGGTATTTGATCGCCTCTGCGCTGTTGTTTTTTTGCGCTATAAACAAAAAAGAGTGACAATTTTGAAAAAAAACACAGAATATTTTAAATATAATAAAAATCAAATTTTGTCAAAAATATATATTTTTTTTTCTCAGTTTAGGCCGATATGTATTCTACATATTTTTGGTAAAAAAAACAATCCCAATAAGCGTATAGTAATTGGTTTGCGCAAAGGTTATAGTGGCTAGGAAATAAGGGATAGAATCTTTTTTTTTTTTACTAGTAATACGGCGATCTGCGAATTTTGTCAGGACTGCGATATTGCGACGGACACATCGGACACTTTTGACACATTTTTGGGACCATTCACATTTATACAGCGATCAGTGCTATAAAAACGCACTAATTACTGTATAAATGTGACTGGCAGTGACGGGGTTAACACTAGGGGGTGAGGAAGGGGTTAAATGTGAGTCCTGGGTGTGTTCTAACTGTGTGGGGGGAGGGGGGTGACTGGGGGAGGTGACCGATGCTGTCTCCCTATGTACAAGAGAAACAGCATCTGTCTCCTCTCACTGACAGGACGTGGAGCTCTGTGTTTACACACAGAGCTCCGCGTCCCTGCTCCAAAACTGCCGATCAGCAGGTACCTAGCGGACATCGCGACCACCAGGCACGCGCATCGGCATCTCGGGGACGCGCCGGGTGCGCGCGCGCCGGCATCGGCGCGCGCGCGCCCCCCAGTGGCCGGAGAAAACGATGCCGTCAATTGACGTCAGCTTGGATATTTAGATCCCCTAAGCTGCCGTCAATTGACGATATGCGGGGCCGCAAGTGGTTAAAGGGGTTCTAAAGCCAGGTTTCCGAAAATGGAAAGTCAGCAGCTGACTTTTATTAAACAAACACTTGCCTGTCCAGGGATCCAGTGCTGTCCATACCTGGGCCAGTTCTTCACCAGTCTTCAGGTCACTGTGGGAAAGCTGCTATGACTACTTTTGGCTTCACAGCCGGCTGTCCATTGCGCATGCGAGAGCCGCGCTGCACCCTGTGAATGGTCCTGCAGCCTCTTGGGACTTGTGATGCATCCTACAAGGTAGTTTGCCTAGGCAATCTGAGTGGAAGTGGGAGAGGGGGTACTGGTCATAACTAGGTAAGCACTCCTAAAAATGACATAAAAATATTCCAAATACAGTAGGTGACCGCGATATTGTGTCAATCTCGCTCCCTTTCTCAGCGAGATTGACCACCTATTAACCCCCCTTAGCAGGAGCCTGCACCGAGCCTGCTTGCCACGATGGGGACAATGCCGTCATAGAAGCGACGGGGATCCGACTTGGATTCCCGCCAATTCTACATGCAGCGTTTGTTTTTTAAATCTGGCATGGGTCCCCCCCCCAGGAGCATACCAGGCCCTTAGGTCTGGTATGGGTTGTAAGGAGACCCCCCCCTACGCCGAAAAAACGGCATGGGGGTCCACCCACAATCCATACCAGACCCGTATCCAAATCACGCCGCCCGGCCGGTCAGGAAAGGGGTGGGGACGAGTGAGAGCCCCCCTTCTGAGCCGTACCAGGCTGCATGCCCTCAACATGGGGGGGTCAGGTGCTCTGGGGCAGGGGGGCGCACTGCACCCCCCCCACCACAGAGCACCCTGTCCCCATGTTGATGAGGACAGGGCCTCTTCCCGACAACCCTGGCCGTTGGTTGTCGGGGTATGCAGGCAGGAGGCTTATCGGAATCTGGGAGACCCCTTTTAATAAGGGGGCCCCAGATACCGGCCCCCCACCCTACGTGAATGAGTATGGGATACATCGTACCCCTACCCATTCACCTGCAAGCACAGTGTAAACACAAATTAACAACACCGGGTATTAAAATATTTTATTAGTCTGCTCCGGGGCCCCCCCCCCTCTCTTCTTTAGCTCTTTCACAAGGTTGACTTGCTTCTTTGATGTCTTCGGGTGGGGGCCGCTCTTCTTTCCGCCATCTGGTTCTCTTCCGCCGCTGGGGGGGGGGTCACTTTTATAAAAGCGCCCCCTCCCTGTGGGCTTCCTCCGACATCTTCGGCGGGGGGTGGTGTGCCAGGCTTTTGTCTTCTTCTTCCGTCTTCTTCTTCTGCTGTCTTCGCTTCTTCTTTCCTTTTAGATGTTGACACTTCTTTCCTTTAGACCAACCCACGTGATACCCACCCACGTGGGTAGGTACCGGGACATGATGGGACTGTGACGTCGTAGGTGGCCTATATAAATCGGTGCGAGTCGTGCACCCGGCATTGCAGCAAGAGGAAGCGACGTGTCAACATCTAAAGGAAAGAAGAAGCGAAGACAGCAGAAGAAGAAGGAGAAGAAGAAGAAGGCAGAAGGCGACAGAAGAAGACGGAAGAAGAAGATAGAAGCCTGGGCACACCACCCCCCACCGAAGACATCGGAGGATCCCGCAGGGAGGGGGCGCTTTTATAAAAGCGACCCCCCCCGGCGGCGGAAGAGAACCAGATGGCGGCAAAGAAGAGAGGCACCCACCCCCCGCCGAAGACGTCGGAGGAAGCCCGCAAGGGGGGGCGCTTTTATAAAAGCGACCCCCCCGGCGGCGGAAGAGAACCAGATGGTGGCGAAGAAGAGAGGCACCCACCCCCCGCCGAAGACGTCGGAGGAAGCCCGCAAGGGAAGGGGGCGCTTTCATAAAAGCGACCCCCCCGGCCGCGGAAGAGAACCAGACGGCGGCAAAGAAGAGAGGCACCCACCCCCCGCCGAAGACGTCGGAGGAAGCCCGCAAGGGGGGACGCTTTTATAAAAGCGACCCCCCCCGGCGGCGGAAGAGAACCAGATGGTGGCGAAGAAGAGAGGCACCCACCCCCCGCCGAAGACGTCGGAGGAAGCCCGCAAGGGGAGGGGGCGCTTTCATAAAAGCGACCCCCCCGGCCGCGGAAGAGAACCAGATGGCGGGAATAAGAGCGGCCCCCACCTGAAGACGTCAAAGAAGCAAGCCGCCCCTCGTGAAAGAGCTAAAGAAGAGAGGGGGGGCCCCGGATCAGACTAATAAAATATTTTAATACCCGGTGTTGTTTATTTGTGTTTACACTTTGCTTGCAGGTGAATGGGTAGGGGTACGATGTACCCCATACTCATTCATGTAGGGTGGGGGGCCGGTATCTGGGGGCCCCCTTATTAAAGGGGGCTCCCAGATTCCGATAAGCCTCCCGCCCGCATACACTGACAACCAACGGCCAGGGTTGTCGGGAAGAGGACCTGTCCTCATCAACATGGGGACAGGATGCTCTGGGGTGGGGGGGCGCAGTGTGTCCCCCTGCCCCAGAGCACCTGACCCCCCCATGTTGAGGGCATGCGGCCTGGTACGGCTCAGGAGGGGGGGCGCTCGCTCGTCACCACCCCTTTCTTGAGGGTCAAACATTTACCATACTAGAAGTGGACAAATATCTCCCTTTGTATTTCATGAGCACGAAATCACTATTCAATTTTTTTTAAACCATGCATGAATATAATTACATCCACATCTCATTAGAAAATCACCTACTCCTTTCAGTATAAGCAAATTACAACCACCTTGGCATTGTTATAGACAAATATCTTTTATTACCATTGATATGATTTCAGTGCACCTCTCTTAGCAATTTGTTGATACATATTGTCTCTGATTTAGGTTTTAATACCTACCATATTTAAAATTGTTACAAATCCAAAACTGGTATGGAGGCAAAACAGCACTGTTTTATTTAAAATTGTTGCAGTATATATACAATACACTTTACAGTATAAGGCTTGTTAGCATCCTATATTACTACAGTCATCTTGCCATTGATATATCACCATCATAGATATACTGTATTGACTGTACTGCTCCTTTTGTTTTGAAGAAAACTACGAGCATTGATTGTACCAAGAAAGAATGGCCATGGCAGCACAGAACAGGAATGCTTGAAAATTCAGGCCCTGTAACATAAAATGTATCACAATTAAAATTCAGAAATGTAAACAAAAAAGTCTTTGTCTGTCTACAGTATATTACCAAAAGTATTGGGACACCTGCCTACACACACCGATTTTAATGGTATCCCAGTTTTAGTCAGTAGGGTTCAATATTGAGTTGGTTTCACCTCTTCTGGGAGGACTGTCCACAAGGTTTAGGAGTGTGTCTATGGGAATGTTTGACTATTCTTCCAGAAGCACGTTTTTGAGGTCCCGGTCCGGCAAATGGGCAAGTGGAGCCTGGGATACATAGTGGGGGGTGGGGAGTATTTGGGTGGCAGCCCAGGCACCAGTATAGAAAATCAAAGATTGGTGTTGTGCTCCTAAATAAATTACACAGTGCTGATATAAACAATTGTATCAAGTATAAAAAAATTGCAGTGGATGAAATGCATAAAAAATAAAAGTCCATATGGTGACATAAAGTGCAAATAAGTGCAAATCGATCGTAGTTATAGAGCAATAAAAATTTCCAGAGAAAACATAAAGTGCAATAGGTTTCAACTATTTATTTATGACCAAAGTAAAATGACATAAGAGTACTCACATTTAAAGCAATAAAAACATGTATAGAGTAACCATCCCTGATGAAGTCACGTGATCGTGACGACACGCATAGGACAGACAGAAACCGGAAGTAAAATCCTGGCCGCAAGCTCGCTGCTTGTTTACTCTGTGCATGTTTTTATGGTTTTAAATGTGAGTACCCTTATGTCGTTTTACTTTGGTTATAAATAAATAGTTGAAACCTACTACACTATAGAGGTCCCTTACTTTCTGCATTTTCCCATACATGCCCAGTTTATTTACCTGGATCCGCACTGACTGACCTAGCCCTGGGAGAAGGGATGTTAGAGGAAGCAGTTATCAGGCTTTGGACACACCGGAACCCCCTGGAAAGGAACGTGGAGAGGACCCCCCTCTTTGAGCGATCATCTAGCCCTTACACTCTGAGGCCGTGTACACACGGGGAGACATGTCCGCTGAAACATGTCCGACGGACCGTTTCCAGCGGACATGTCTCCTCGGATTTTGGTCCGATGGCGTGTACACACCATCGGACGAAAATCCCCTCAGACTGAGGACGCGGTGATGTGGCGGTGACGTTGACGCCACCACGTCACCATTCCAGCGGACATGTCCGACGGACAGGTTTCCAGCGGACACATTTCAAAGCATGCTTTGAAATGTGTCTGCTGGAAAAACCTGTCCTCTAGGTCGTACACACGATCGGATATGTCAGCTGAAACTGGTTGGCGGACCAGTTTCAGCGGACATGTTCGATCGTGTGTACGCAGCCTGACACGCTGATTACCTTACAACAGTAAAGTAAGAAGGTAGCACACCTACGGGTGTTATACACACCGAAGATTTCACTGACATTCACTGAAGTCACAACATCACTTATTGATGCTATACAGCACCTTATTATCATATCTGCACTTTATGTTTTCTCTGGAATTTTTTATTGCTCTATAACTACGATCGATTTGCACTTATTTACCCTTTCTTTCACCATATGGACTTTTATTGATTTATTCAGTTCATTTTAATTTTTGGCATTTTAGTCATGATTTTTTTATGCATTTCATTCATTGCAATTTATTTATACTTGATACAATTGTTTATATTAGCACTTTTTAATTTATTTAGGAGCGCAACACCAAGCTTTCATTTTCTATATGTTACTATCTTGAGTAGTGTTTGACCCTTAAATTGGTTCAGTTCTATCTCCTCTTAGCACAGGAAGATCCACTATTATATTTCAGCCCAGGCACCAGGACGCAATTTATATTGTCGCCATGGCGACCTGCGTCTTGTTATATACATTACAGGTCACTGCTGCTCTTTCCTTATGCAGGGTAACTGGTCTTGTAGCTGCCTCCGCCTGTATTCTGCAGCCAAGCCTCATGGTGGAAGCGAATATGAGAGTGGTGCTTACCGTGGAACTGGTTGTGTCGCTGGTTGGGTCGCTGGTTGTGTTGCTGGTTGTGTTGCTGGGCACATATGAAAGTGTTGGACTACCAACATTAGTCCAGAAAACCCTCCCTGTTTGTACGACTGTGGCTCTGAAAAAAAAATAAAAAAATTAAATAATTAAAGTTTTACACACTTTTCTCTTTACCTAAAGATATTCTGCAAATACACAGAATCTTTGTTTGCTAAGTAATAGTAGTACTATTTAACTTAAAAGTGTTTAGTAGATAAAAATAGAGTATTGTGTCTTCTGATAAGGTATAGTATAGCATAGTACAGTTTGAGTTTTCCCCCTGTTGAAGTTGATTTACTAAAGGCAAATACACTGTTCAATTTGCAAGGGAAGTTGCACTACGCAAGAGAATTGTCCCCAGAGTTTAGTGAATGTGGTGAAATTTTACTTTGTAAAGAATGTCCAATCATGTACAAGGACAGTTTAAAAAAAAAAGCATTCATCTATTGAGCTTTTTTTTGTAGTTGATGTTTAGCCAGCCTACTTACATAATTGTATCATGCAATACCTTTGTTTTGGTTTGTATAATGCAACGTATGGTTATATAAAGAAAGGAATTACAAAAAAAACAGCATTTGTTGCTTGAACATGATTGGATAATGGAAGTCAGCAGAGATTCACCTCAATCACTAAGCTTTGCGGAAAATTCCCCTGCAAATTGCAACTTTACTTGCAAAGTAGTGAACAGCCTATTTGCCCGTGTGGTTAAATTAATGTTTTTAATCATTGTGATGCTGCTGAATTTTTAACCAAATGCTGTCCTGCCCACAGTACTTTTACTGAGGGTGGGCAGCAAAACCAGGCTTTGCAACATACATATACATTGCCCCAGGGCGAGCAGTGCGACACTCGTGTGACCGATGTGTCCACCAAACACAACATATTTCTACCAGTACCCGGCCACTGTGAGTGTGATCACAATTTAAACAAAACTGTTAATGACAGCTATCACACGATACCTAGACCAATCACAGCACCCTGTATCATGTGATAGCTGATATAACAAAAAATAAATATATCCCTGCTCACCCCCCCCCCCCCCCCCCCCCCACACACACACACACACAACTACTTTGAGGACAGGATGT
This sequence comes from Rana kukunoris, assembly GCA_029574335.1. Lineage (NCBI taxonomy): Eukaryota > Metazoa > Chordata > Amphibia > Anura > Ranidae > Rana > Rana kukunoris. The sequence goes on from CM056055.1 coordinate 149,461,552, forward strand.
TAAAACAAAAATAGTAAAAAAGAAAACAATGTTAAAAAAGCATAAAAAGTTTAAATCACTTGTCGACCGGCTCACACCGATATACATCGACAGAATGGCACAGCTGAGCGAAACCTCTATGGGTACGTTGCTCCCTTTTAGAGCTGCCAGGGGATCGCGGGCACGAGAGCCAGCACAGGGATTTGTGTGTTCTGTCAGGGGAGAAGAGACATATTGTTTGTTCATACTAAGTAGGAACAGCAATATGTCTCCTCCCCCAGTCAGTCTTATCACTATCCCTATAAAGTTAGAAACACTAACTAGGGAACACAGTTAACTCCTTCTGGTGTTAAACCCTTCCCTACCAGTGACATTTACACAGTAATCAGTGCATTTTTATAGCACTGATTGCTGTATGAATGTCAGTGGTCCCAAAAATGTGTCAAAAGTGTCCAATCTGTCCACTGCAACGTCGCAGTACCATTAGAAATTGCAGATTACCGCCATTACTAGTAAATAAAATAAAAACAAAATGCCATAAATCTTTCCCATAGTTTGTAGACGTTATAACTTTTGCACAATCCAATCAATACACGTTTATTGCGATTGTTTACCAAAAATATGTAGAAGAATATATATTGGCCTAAACTAATAAAGAAATTAGTTTTTAACCACTTAAGGACAAAGGATAAAGGCAAGCAAAGGGCCACATTTGGCCCGCAGGCTGCAGTTTGGAGACCACTGCCCTTGGCAATCAAAACTTTGATGCCCCCTTGCAGGTTTCTGAAGGTTTCTGAAGGTTTCTTGTGCATGCACTCTAAAGGGATAACATTAAATTAAAGTGGAGTTCCACCCATTTTTTTATGTTTGTCTGTGCTGCATGCCTTAATCTCATAGTGTTCAAAATGGACAATTTTCATTTATCTTGTTGCTTGTAAATACCTTTATTTTGTAGTCCTTCATTACTTCCTCCTCCTTATTAGCCTAGGCTATTAAGTCACAAGGCTATTTGCAAGGGTTTCTGGGATAGGCATCATGTTTCCCAGTAGTCCTTGCAAACCTGACTGAAATCTATTACATTGCTTGTGCAGCACTGAGCATGTGCGAGATATGCAAAGCTGAAATCCAGGAAGTCATACAGTCTTGTTTCATGATGCCCACACTTAAGATGGCCACGGTCTATTTCTAGATTATAAACTAATCTAAATGCTGTAACAACCTAACAAAACAGACTTTAGTGTACAGACTAACTTTACTAGAATACATTAAGCTTGTGTATTACAGGGGTATTTATATGTAAAAAGTGAAATTGTGGGTGGAACTCCCCTTTAAGTAGTGTCCACGTCGGCTGCTAGATAGAGATGACCATCACTACTGTACATTTCACATATGTAGGTTGCACCATAATTTTTTACAAACTGGCAGCTGAAAGAAAATGTGCTTTTAAGAGTCAAATTGCAATGTGAACTTGATACATTACATTAATTGCATTTAATTTAATTGTATTTTCCCTTTAGTGTACAGTTTTTGTTTCTTTGAATTGATTCTTTCTTTTGTAAATAATTTAAAGTGGAAGTAAACCCTCCTCTTTTTTTCAGCCAAGGAAGCTGCGATCTTGGCCTCTGTTTAATATTCAACTGCATGTAATAAGTTATGACTCCAGCCAGTGGATGGTTTGACAGTTTGGACAAGAAAATGTAACAAAAATTGTCTTTGGAAACTGTTACCTTCTGCTTTAAGAAAGCTTAATTGTAATTTGATTTCAAGATCAAATCAGTATTATTTTGATGTTTTTTTTTTTTTTTTTGTGGGACCATTAAACGGCTTGGGACCCATAGGCTGGTGCCTACTCTGCCTATTTGGTAATCCTACACTGGGCCTAGCTTCTGTGTGTCCCTTCTGGGTGTTTTATTAATCCTGAGGCACAGGGGCAGTGTATAGCCCTGCCTGCAGCTTGTCAAAGTCTTTGTCAAGTGCTTGTCACTTTTAGGGCCCTATGTGTTCAGGGCCAATGCCTGGAATGTCGATTGCCTGCATTTTGGACACTTGCCCTTAAATAGAGGGATTGGGGGAGAGCTGTCTTTCTTTGAGTTTACAATAGAACTTTTGTACAAGGTGATGTGATTCAAGTTGACAGCTCCAGAAAGGGATAGCATGTGGAGGTAACTATCTGAAGCTGTTGGGTTTTCGTTATATTAAATACTCAGAAGAATCTTACCGGATTTGAATATCGCCAGCAGTTGAAGTCGGTGCTACCCATGTCACCTGCAGGGTGTTCTTACCAGAACTGGACGTGTGACTGACTGTACTCTGCAATGACAGTATGAACCTAAACTTTTGCAGTATCATGATAATATAAACTATATACATGTAAACTGAAGGAAATAAGATTGCCTGTGTTACTTATAACTAATTTAAACTGTCCTGTCATTTATCTGCACAATATATTATGTATTGCATTGCATGGGATGTGAAGGATTTGTTTATCACATTCGTATTAATCCTGTAATATTATCTTCATTCGAATTTTACAAGGGGTTCCACATCCGAAATCCCCATCCCATGTTGATACCAAGGATGAGCTGAACACACCAGAACTTGCGAACAGGCCAAAAATGTGTTCGAACATGCGAATACCGTTAAAGTGTATGGGACACGGACATGAAAAAAACAAAAGTGCCAATTTTAAAGGCTTATATGCATGGTATTGTCATAAAAAGTGTTTGGGGACCTGGGTCCTGCCCCACAGAGCATATATCAATGCCAAAAAAAAGTTATAAAAACTGAATTTTTTTGGAAGCAGTGATTTTAATAATGCCTGGGGGACCTTACATTACATGACATTCTTTTCAATGAGTTTTATCTGTATTGCTGAGACCCGACAATTACTTTTTTTCCTTTTAGAAATGTCATTTTGCTGTGGGACTGTTCTAAACACGGGAAACATCTGCCACTTTACAGGCATACTATAGACACCGCCAGGCATAAAATTTAAAGGAATATTTCACTTTTATTGTTTCACTTTAAAAAGAAAGTAAACCCTCTCGTCCAAAAAAAAAAGACAACCTGCAAGACAAAGGCATAATGAGCTAGTATGCATTACTTACCTGAGATCGAAGCCCCAGCAGCGGCCCTCGTACGCCTCCTCCGCCGCTGCCATGATACCCAAAGTGACTTCCGGGTATCGCTGCTCTGGCGCTGTGACAGGCCGGGGCAGCGATGATGTCACTCCCTCAAAGCCACGTGGGAGCTGCCACTAAGGGCATGATACCGTTAGTAGCGGCACGCTTAGTGTGACTGCGCCCGATGTCTACGTTGACGCTATTTTTTGCAAATATCTCCTAAACCTTTTAGGTTTGGGAGATATTTCTAGCCTAGAGTAAGGCTTACCTGTAGGTTAAAGTTGTTGTAAAGGGAAATTTTTCTTTTTAATAAAATGGGTTTTCCCAAATTTATCGGTATATTACCACTTTTGCAAACCACTTGCTACCAAACACAAGCAACTGTGGGGCAAACACAAGCAACTAACCTTTCCCTAGAAGAGATATCTATGGACTAAAGAAGAGGTACCATGCAAAGCTATGGTGCCAGACTAATAGGTGGGCATGGCAAAAGATGGGGGATCGTAAAGGACATAGTTTAATGTGACACTTTATATCTACCAGCTTGTGGCTTTTAGCATTTTGATACATCAAACCTTAGCGCCACAAGGCAAAGTGGTGGTGGTGTAGCAGTTAGCTATATCATGCCTATTATGTGCCACTGATTGTGGGTCCCGTATGTAAGAGCCAGAGTGGTATAGAAAAAAAGATGATTGGTAAGATCACCTCATATCAGTATGTGCATCAAATCTTCATGCATTACAACTGGTTAGCACCCATTGATGCCCCTCCCTATTTTTGACTAAGTGCTGCTGTACACGGAAATTCAAGTTTTTCATTGTTTCCTCACTGAATACAGAGCTTCACTACTTTGAGTCTTGTATGTGTGGAGTTCAACTTTAATATGACTATTTAATATTATTTTTATAGTGCCAGATAGCTGTCTTTCTCTAAATTCCACATACTGTACATGCCCTACCCACCCATCAGTAATTCTAGTGATTTTGCATTCATGTTTAGAGAACACTGATACATTTTACAGCCTACACTAACAGAGGCCTAATGGTTACTTACAATATAGCATAATATACATCATTACATTTTGCTGCCACTTTCATCCAGCTACAGTACAGTTTATCCAGTGGCATACATTAAATACATGTCTATACTCACAGCAGCCGTTGTACAAGTAAGAGTCTGTGCATTTGATGTCACTTGGAAGGAGCCCAAAGGGATGGTGTTGCTGCCTGATCGGGCTTGGATTAGAAAACCTTTAAACTGAGGGGAACCACTACCGCTGGAGAGAGTAACTGTAAAATTGAAAGCAAACCGAAATGTAATTAATGTATGCACATTAAAAAAAAAATGATTAGACTTCAAATATTTCCTGTATATTAGTATTGGTGGTTGATTTACAAAAAAATTAGGGCGGAAGCCCAAGTGACATTGCATGTGATAACACATACTATACAACCAAGGTACTTTATAAAGAATGTTTAAGACACTTTTTTTTTGAGAGAAAATCTAAAAAGTTATATTTAATTATAGCGAAAATAGAAGAAGATAAAATTTGCTCGATATAGAGGGTCAAATAACCTAAAATAGTTAGGAGAAATTAGTAAATTTCTCAATGGCCAAGTTCCTGCTAATTGGCTTGGCATTATCTGGACATTAAGTTATATTCCCAACTATTTCAGAAGGCCCTTGTTTTGATTGGTTAAACTTGTAAGAAAATAGAGTAAAACTAAAACTAGTTTTAGGTACGGGTATGATAAAGTGGAGAATGAGGAATATTTCCAGAAAGGATATTTATAGGACGAACTTCCTCATGGAGACAACAATGTTTTATCAAAACCTGGAGGTAGGAAATGCTCAAACCATGGTCTCCATATGTCTTCATATTTGGATTTTTTGTCAAGAAAGATTGCTGTTTTGGCATGAATCATGGATTGAGTAATTTTGACTGATATAATACATAGTGAATCAGATTTCTGCTTTGCTGCTGTGGTTACAAAGAGCATTGGTTTAAATTGATGATGTGATAGAGTGTGGGGTTTACTGTTCAGGAGTGCCATAGATGGATCAAATTTTGAGATTCTGGGAGGGATGACTAGTGAGCACTTTGTAGTTTGTTTCAAGAGCCACTATATTTGATGAGGCTGATTTAGTATCTTGCCAAATTTGGGTCAAATGTATGTTGCTTGGTTGTAACTGAAGGTCTCTTTCCCATTAGCTGTCTACATCATTTTGATAATAGGTGACCCTATTGGGAGGTATGCATAAGGCCAACTTTATTAAACTGTCCATTTGCAGAGAATGTAGATTACAGATAAGCAGTTGTCCCTTATTCCTTCATGCCTCCTTCCATCCAGTACCTAAAGATATTGTTCATTGCACATTAGATTCATGGATGACTCTTACCTGTAATCTTTTCTCCAGGACTGTAAGTGGTTTTAGACAAAGTTAGAGCGTATGGCGAGGAGGAGGTCTGTGCTGAGGCACCATGACTCGGCATCATTGAGCTACATGCAGCAGTAACTTGACCATTTCCATAGGCATCAACCTCGACTGAAAGCCAGGCAAAGAAGATAAGGGCAAAGTTTTGTACTGCAGGACTCATCTGTTGGGAGAAATATACATTGATTAAAGAATCTTTACATACATGACATACATGACATACATGACATTCACATCCAGTCTGCATTACTTCTTACATCTATAAAAGTCTTCTGTTTTTAAGCATTTTAAAAGTATGCAAGTCACCCTCTCTATTCATCCTGTTTACCATTATCTTTAAAAATGTAAGTACAAGATGTAGCACCCTCCAAGGTAGGTGCTAAAAGAGAGTTTAGTTTTTGGTCTTTCTGATTACCAGGAAGATCGTCAGGTAAAACTTAGTGTGCTCTCTGCCTACCAGGGAGCAGGATCTATTGGTTAGGTCTGCTCATTGTACTCAAAGGGAAAGTGGATGAGTGCAAGGTCTCTAACATCCACCAGCTCTGTGATGTCATCAATGGAGGAGTGGAAGAGGACTCCAGTGGCAACCTGTGAAGCTCTGGTGAACTCCATTCTCAAGAGGGTTAATATTGATACTTTGGGCCTAATTTGGACATTTTTACTTAGGGGTGTTCTCACTTTTGTTGCCAGTGGTTTAGACAAAAATGGCTTTGTGTTGAGTTATTTTGAGGGGACAGCAAATTTACACTGTTATACAAGCTGTACACTCACTACTTTACATTGTAGCAACATGTCATTTCTTCAGTGTTGTCACATGAAAAGGTATAATAAAATATACAAAAATGTGAGGGGTGTACTGTATATGCACATGTATTCCGTGATGATTTGATTCATAATGTAAAATAAAGGTGTTAATATGTAACCCGTAATGCTCTGGTAATATAAACATAGGTAGTAATAAAAATAGTTAATGATTCTAAAAAGTAATAATGTAATGTTGAACACATGATTGCAGTACAGTAGCATCAAACAGGAGCTCTACGCATTTTGTGGAAAACTTCCACTCATCAGGATCAGATGCGAGATATATATATCTACAACAAAATAAGTAAATGCAAAATGATCTAGTAAAGGGTAATAAAAGGTGGACAAAACGGAAGGGGGGGGGGGGCAAGAATTAATCCCAACACTCACCTAAAAATTAACTATAAATTCAAAAAGTATCAAAAAGTGTTGATGTTTCCCACAGTGCCTCCAGCCAGGGGCGGACTGGGCTGGGATGCAAAGTGGACATTTCCCCCCAGGCCGTCCTGATTGATCTGCAAAATGGGCGCGGGCCGGCCCTCGCTGACGTTTTTTTTTTTTTTCCTTTGATGAAGTCCGCCAGGCCACACAAAAGCCCTGTGATTGGCCGAACAGGGTCATGTGTGGTCGCACGCTGTGGAATTCTGGGACATGTAGTCATGATGCGAGGCTCGCATCATGACTCATGATGCGAGCCTCGCATCATGACTACATGTCCCAGAATTCCACAGCGTGCGGCTGCACATGACCCTGCTCAGCCAATCACAGGGCATTTGTGTAGCAAGCGCCCTGCAAATGGATCGACGGAGGCGGAGCTGGTCACGTGTAGATGCGGCCAAGCTCGGCTGGTTGTGACCACTTACTGGAGTCCTAGGGCACTGTGTATTTCCGAGGTCTCTGTCTCATCTAACCCCCCCCCCCCCCCGTTTCAGCCATCCTCCTCTGTCAGCCCACCCATCCTCTGTCAGCCCACCCATCCTCTGTCTGCCCACCCATCTTCTGTCAGCCCACCCATTGTCTGTCAGCCCACCAATCCTCTGTCAGCCCACCCATCCTCTGTCTGCCCACCCATCCTCTGTCAGTCCACCCATCCTCTGTCTGCCCACCCATCCTCTGTCTGCCCACCCATCCTCTGTCAGCCCACCAATCTTCTGTCAGCCCACCCATCCTCTGTCAGCCCACCCATCCTCTGTCTGCCCACCCATCCTCTGTCAGCCCATCCTCTGTCTGCCCACCCATCCTCTGTCAGCCCATCCATCCTCTGTCAGCCCACCCATCCTCTGTCTGCGCGCCCATCCTCTGTCTGCCCGCCCATCCTCTGTCTGCCTGCCCATCCTCTGTCAGCCCGCTCCATCCTCTGTCTGCCCACCCATCCCCTGTCTGCCCACCCATCCTGTCTGCCCACTCATCCTCTGTCAGCCCACCCTCCTCTCTGTCAGCCCACCCCCTCTCTGTCAGCCACAGCAGGGAGCCAGGCCAGCCACCTGCAGCAGAGTGCATTGTGCCAGCCAGTCACGCACCCACCCACTGACCCACAGCAGGGAGCCAGGCCAGCCACCCACCCACAGCAGGGTGCACCGTGCAAGCCAGCCACTGACCCACAGCAGGGAGCCAGGCCAGCCACCCACAGCAGGGTGCTTTGTGCCAGCCAGCCACTGACCAACAGCAGGGAGCCAGGCCAGTCACCCACAGCAGGCTGCACCATGTCAGCCAGCCAGCCACCGAAACACCCACCCATTGACCCACAGCAGGGAGCCAGGCCAGCCACCCACTCACAGCAGGGTGCACCGTGCAAGCCAGCCACTGACCCACAGCAGGGAGCCAGGCCAGCCAACCACAGCAGGGTGCACCGTGCAAGCCAGCCACTGACCCACAGCAGGGAGCCAGGCCAGTCACCCATAGCAGGCTGTGCCATCCCAGCCAGCCACTGATCCACGGCAGAGAGCCAGGCCAGCCACCAACAGCAGGGTGCCAGGCAGCCACCCACAGAAGCCAGCCACCCACGGTGACCCAACCACAGCAGGGCCAGGTTGCCAGCCACCCATGGTGACTCATCCACAGCAGGGCCAGGGTGCCAGCCAGCCACCCACGGTGACCCACCCACACCAGGAAACCAGCCAGCCACAACAGGGTGCCAGCCAACCACCCACAGGAGCCAGCCAGCCACGGTGACCCACCCACAGCAGGGAGCCACCCACAGGAGCAAACCACCCACACCAGGGATCCAGCCGCAGCAGGGTGCCGGCCAGCCACCAACATATGCCAGCTAGCCACCCACAGTAACCAGCCACAGAGAATGCGAGAGCCAGCCACAGCTACAGCACCCATAGTTAAGGTAAGAGTAGAGCTACAATTTTATTTCTACTTTGTGAAAGGTTGGGCAGAGGTGAGAGTCATGGCACACAAAGGGGGTCCCATTAGACTCTGTTGTAGTCTCTAATGGGGGCTAGATGGTTACTTTCTAACAGACTGTCCATGGGACACTGTTAGAAAAAGACCCCCCTCCAGGTCCCGTTAGACTCTGTTGTACAAATTATAGGGGCGGGCCAGGGGTGGGTTATGATAGGGCCAGGAATGGGTCATGGCCAGGGCATGACAGGGGGCACTTGCTTTATTTTGTCTGGAGGCCCTGGGTGTTGTCAGTCCACCCCTGGGCAGCAAGGTGCGCCAGGGAGTTGGGACCCACATTACTGGCTTGGGCTGCAAGTTTACTTGACTCCAGGACAGGAACATCACTTCACACCCCCCGGATTGGAGGAGGCCATGCAAGGACCTGCTGAGCTGGCACTGGCAAGGGCAGCTGCATTCACTGAGGTAAGAGACCCTGACACCCGCAGCTGAATCCCACATCCCATCTACCCCCATACACCCTTTTTACCCTGCCCCAGGCCAGTGCCCACCCAGTAACCTAAAAATCGCCCTCCTGCTGGGAACTGGCCATGGCCAGCAGGACCCACATGTCCGTAGCCAGCAGGACCCCCAGGTGCACAGGCAGCTCCCAGCAGGACCCACATGTGTGGGTCCTGCTGGGAGCTGGCCACTGACCTGTGGGTCCTGTTGACCACTGACCTATGGATCCTGCTGGCCAGTAGCCTAGGGTGACCAGAGGACACTGTCCCTGGACCAAGTCTGTCCCCGTATTGTTCATGCTTTGCAGGGCCAATTGGGAGCAGGTGCACCGCGAGTGGGAGGGTTCCCAGGGTTTGTGCCCATTGGGCTGCCTCGGAGGGGGAGCGCCACCAGATTTCACAGAGCGGGGATCTCCCACTTACCAAGTCCCACCTCCTGGACTGGCTCCTATGATAAACAGCACACTTATGATGTTCATCATGGAAGCGGCCACGCTGGGTAAGTGGGAGATCTCCGCTCTGTGTAATCCAGCTGCTCTCCTCTCTAATCCCTAGGCACTGGCGAGGCTGCGCTGATGGGCACTGGCGAGGCTGTGCTGATGGGCACTGGCGAGGCTGCGCTGATGGGCACTGGCGAGGCTGCGCTGATGGGCACTGGGGATGGTGAGCTTATTCGGTGGTTCAAAGTGCCACTTGATTGGACTTGCCCCCCAGGCCTAAGGCTGCCAGTCCTCCCCTGCCTCCAGCTGATGATACTTTTTGAATTTATAGTTCGTAATACAGTTCTTAAAATAGTATTTTTAGGTAAGAGCGTTGAGATTAATTATTGCCCCCCCCCTCTTCCTTTTTGTCCCCCTTTTTTACCCATTATCATTTTGCATTTAATTATTTAGTTGTAGATATATATACTTTGCATTTGCTCCTGATGAGTGGAAGTTTTCAACTAAACATGTAGAGTTCCTGTTTGGTGCTACAGTATTGCTATTGTGTGTTCAACAACACATTATTATTAGAATCCTTAACTTTATTTATTACTACCTATCTTTATATTACCAGAGCATTATGGGTTACATATTAACACCTTTTATTTTACATTATGAATCATGTTGGAATACGTGTGTATGTATATATAATTACCTAGGTGTTATATGTTGATACTAAAATGTATTTTTGTAAGTAACAGGATGGCCCGTGACACCCAGAGACTTTTGAAGGATGGGGGGTACTCCTGTGCCAGCGTCACTAATGACTCTTGGGTCTAGGGTCATCATGTGCCCCTTTTGGGCATAGGATGGCTGAGAAATTATAATTCATGTTTGCAGGATATCTTGAGATATTACAAGTTGTTGGCTTATTCTGACCCTACCGGTCAATAGTGACTCATTCCTCTGTGTAACCTAGGCTGTTGAGATGCTAATTGAGTTTGTACTGGGGTGATTGGAGCTTGGTAGCCAGCCTGGCTGCCTACTATGGGATGTTAAAGTGTCTTGCTGTGATTGCATTCTGTGTCCATTGTGTGAATTAAGTCTGCTTCCAAGACCTGTTCATTGTGTATGCTAATGACACTGTATGGTGTGAAAATACTATTGATGATAGATATGTGTTGGCAGTCTGACTTCTCAGGTGTAGTAATTAGGTCATGTTAATTATGTCAGACCGGTGCCGAAAAGTCTGTGGGATGTGTAATGGAGACTCGTTAGCCCCCCATTGTGTGATGTTGGCGGGTGGAGAGTTTCATTGTCCCTGTGATTATCTGTAACATGTTTTTGCATATTGATTTTCTAGTTGTGTGCTTCATCTAACGTCCCAAATCATCCTACTCTTGGAAAATTTGTTTTAATGTATGAATTTCTAACAGTATATATTTTTTTTGTTTGGTAAAGTCTATTCATTCCAAAATCAAAATCGAATGTTAAAAGCAAGCAAAATTTTTGAATTAATTTAGAATTTTTCTTACAAATTTTGTTTTTCGAGAATTATACTATTGTATACCCAGCTTTAGTATCCCCAGTGGGGCGATTAAACCATAAGTTCCTCTTTCGTAACATGTTACACCCATAAACAGGTATAACATGAACATTTTTACAGATTAAGTGGCCCCTGTATAAACCCCCCACCCCCATCCTTAGTTTTGGCAGCAAGTGAGGGATCTCCTTCCCCCACTCACTATCATAATTTTAAAAACGTGGCTCTGCCCATCTGGCTGTGTCATTCATTTACAGAGTTCTGTATACCAACATGCTTTGCGGCTGAAGGCTTGTATTTTTCAATGAACTGCCAGGTCACTGTGGTAGTTCATTGGTGCTTCTTGTCAGTGTGTAACTGCCTGAATGTACAATGTCCAATGTGGAAACAAGGCTAAGCGACTCAACTGTATGAAAACATAGTAATTGGGCTGCAGAAAAATGGGAGCAGGTGCCCTGGACTGATGAGTCAAAATTAGAAATATTGGCTGTAGCAGTAGGGCTAGAGAGCCGTACAATAATGAGGGTCTGTAAGCAACAGGGAAACATGGTGGAAATTCCTTGCAAGTTTGGGGCTGTATTTCTGTAAAAGGAGTTGGAGATTTGGTTAGGAATAGGATCAATGGGGTCCGCAATGCTGAAAAATACAGGGAGATACTTATCCATCATTTCATACCATGAGTAGGGTGTGTGAATGGCTCTAAATGTATTCTGCAGCAGGACAACAACTCCAAACATACAGCCAATATCATCTACAACTATCTTCAATGTAAAGAAGAACAAACTGTTCTGGAAGTGATAGGCTGGCACCCACAGGGCCCTGATCTCAACATCATCAAATCCGTCTGGGATTACACGAAGAGACAGAAGGATTAAAGGTAGCTTACATCCAAAAAAGATCTGTGGTTAGTTCGCCAAAATGTTTAGAACAATCTACCTGCTGAGTTCCCTCAAAAACTGTGCGCAAGTGTACCTAGAAGAACTGATGTTGTTTTGAAGGCAAAGGGTGGTCACACCAAATACTGATCTGATTTGGATTTCTCTTCTGTTCATTTACTTTCCATTTAAAAAAAAAAATCTATTAACACTTCTGTTTCTGAGAGCATTTAATTTACAGCATTTCTTCACACTTTCCTGTCTAAAACTTTTATACATACTGTCTTGAAATGTATGAAATGTCAGGTTAAAGTAAAAAAAGTTCTTTAACTCATCTTTTTTTTCCATGTGTCATCTACCATGTGTGTCACTTTCCATCCCAGAGAAACAAAGGGAAGATTTCCCAAGAACTCTAAAGCCTCTTACACACGATCCGGTTGTTGGCAGGGGATTGTCTGTTGACAGACTGTTGGCCTAAAGTCCAACACACAAAAGTTGAAAGTACAAACACGCATTCTTGGGAATTAATGCTCATCAAACAGGAAATTAGCAGAAAGGGGCCCAAAGGTCGGTGCTTAAGAGCTGAAATTCCTCATAGTACGTCACTATGTTCGTGTTTGTCGGCTGACAATTGAGTACCGTTAGTATGCAAGACAAGATCCAGCCACAAAAATCAGATGCTCGGTTGGCCAACAATCGAACCATGTGTACCAGGTTTTAGACTACATTCTCATGGCCACTTGGGGGCGAATCTGTAAAATCTCAATGGTGGTTCGAAACGCTGCCTGCACACACTGTGAACTCTGACAAGCAGTTACATCCAAATGGAACCTCTCATTGATTCTAAACACAGACAACGCACACACACTGGCCACAGTAAATCAGTCAGTTTGTAAGTTTAAAGTGTGTAAAAAGTGTGTGAAAATTGCCCCAGAACATAAAAACACTGCAATATTCTTAGTAGAAACACCCTGCAACTACAACTACAACTCTGTTTTTAGATAGACAAACACATTTCCTAAAGCACATGATGCACAGAAAGTGGAGAGGGAAACTGAGGGGTTGATTTACTAAAGACAAATCGGCTGTTTGCAGTTGCTCCTGAGCTTGGTAAATGAGGTAAACCTTCACTTTGCAAAGAATACCCAATTAAAAAACATTTTTTTTGCTTGTACATGATTGTATTATGGAAGTCAGCAGAGCTTCTGCTCATTTACAAAGCTGTGGAGAAACTACTATTTTCCTTTAGTTCAACCCCTTAGTTCCTTGTTTCTGGAGGGGACTCCTGTTCCCTCAGAGTAATAAATGTTTTCTGTTCTATTGCAGGTAAGATAAGGTGACCAGATTTTTTTAATGAAATTCAGGGATATATATTTTTTTTTATTAATAATGGCGGAAATCAGTGACTTATAGCGGGACTGTGATATTGTGGCGGACAATTCGTACACTAAGTGACACTTATGACACTTTGTGTGAACCAGTGACACTAATACAGTGATCAGTGCCTAACATATGCACTGTCAATGTACTAATGACAGTGGCTGGAAAGGGGTTAACATCTAGAGCAATAAAGGAGTTAAATGTGTGCCTAACACATGTTTTCTCACTGTGGGGAGGTGCTTTTACTAAGGGAATGTATAGTGCCCCTGCTTTGCAGGAACACACGATCAATGTCTTCTGGACTGACAGAATGGGAATCTGTCTTGTTTTCATAGGCAGACTACCGTTCTACCTGTGTATACAGAATGACCTGGTGATCGGCTCTGATACCCAGAAATGCAGGATCACGATACATTATCCTGCGCAACCAAACCACCCTGTAGCAGTAAATCTGCTATGGGGTGGTCGGAACTGGTTAAGATCATCATCATTATGATAACTCACAGGCAGCAGGCGCTCATTGATGGCTCTGGTTGGCTCCGTCACAATAACATAGCTGCTGGGTGCTGATTTTGTTAACTTATGACCAAGAAGTTAGCAAAATCAGCCCCCAGGAGCCATGTTATCTGATGCACTGTGACAGTGCACTGCCAGCCAGAGCCTTCATAGAGTGCCTTCTGCCTGTGAGTTATGATACCATCTATTATGCAGAGCGACAGAAACCATGCAATGTAGTCTATTCACAGACACCCCCAAAGCACAACTGTGTTGAAGCCTTGAAAGCACTGGCAGCCCCACAAATGGATTCCCTTCTCCTCTGTTCCTGCTGCTGGACACTGTCAGCTGAGCTCAGCTGCCTCTCTCTGCCTGTCGGCACTGCCTGCTTTAGAGCCTCTCAAGTCTCACTCTCCGGGCCCCGGGTACTACTGGGTGGGGAGCAGAGGAAGATCACTCTGTCAGGGAAGGCAAGGAGATCGGCAGGCAGGAGGCTGGCCAGGACTTGAGCAAAGGCAGAAGAACATGTGGGTGAGAGCGGAATGGGCATGCACCCGAAACTAAAGAGATGGTCCCTCTGCTCAGCACATGGTCATCATAAAGGGACACAGATAATGGAAAGAAATAAACCCCCCTAGTAGGAGCGGCGGAGTGGGTGTGTTTAGTTCAGATGGTGTTTTTTTATTCTGCACTGTCCATCTTTGAAATTGCCCAGACCCTTGTTCAAATCCAATCCGGGGACAAAACCGGGGACAGGGACGTCTGGTCACCCTAAGGTAAGAGAATATTGTCTCAACCATAACTGACTGAGACAGTTGAAATTATCTAGTTTATGGTGACAAGTCAAACAAGCACAGTGTGATCAGAGAACAAGCTGCATGATTGTCCATGTCGGTTTACAGGAAGATGTTCCCAGCATACAGAGCACATGGTATTGTTCTATATATTATATGATTGTTCTGTAGACCGTTGTTCCCTCAGAGTGCTGAATGTCCTCTGTTCCATTTCGGCTACCGTTTATTAAAGGGTTAGTTCATCTTTACCAAAAAAATGCTTTTACAGTTAAGGGTTGTCTGTAGCTCTGCAGCTCTTGCTATAGGTGTGTAGACTATGTACTTACCCCCTAAAGCTTGACTTAAAAACTCCCTGGACATAAACAAAAAAAGAGCGACAATTTTTAAAGAAACACAATATTTTGTACTTTTTGCTATAATAAATATCCCAATTTTCTTTCCAAAAGCAATTTTTTTTCTCAGTTTAGGTCGATTTGCATTCTTCTACATAATTTTAAAAATAAAAATCCCAATAAGCGTATATTGATTGGTTTGCACAAAAGTTATAGCATCTACAATATAGGGGATAGATTTATAGCATTTTATTATTATTATTAATATTTTTACTAGTAATGGTGACGATCTAAGATTTTTATTGGGACTGTGACATTATGGTGGACACATCGGACAATTTTGACACATTTTTGGGACCATTGGCAATAAAAATGCACTAATTACTGAAAAAAATTCACTGACAGGGAAGGGGTTAACACTAGGACGAACAAGGGGTTAATTGTATTCCCTAGATGTGTTTCTAACTGTAGGTGGATGAAACTGACCTAGAGGAAATGGCAGATCGTGATTCCTAGCTATTAGAATCTCACAATCTGTCTTTACTCACAGAAAAGAACAGGGATTTGTGTGTTTTACACACACACGTCCCTGCGCTGCCTATCATGCCCGTGACCGCCGGTCACGAACGTCAGCACCCCCACGAGCCAGTGGGCGCGCGCCTGCTATCCCGCTTAAAGGGGCCGACGTACAGCTACGGCGGTTCACGGGATTGTGCCGACCTGCCGCAGTTTAATGGTAGAGGCTGGTCAGCAAGTCGTTGAAGTATCCTAATTTCACCCGCTTTACAAATGCACTGTGGAGTTTATTAATTATATGTGCAACACAGGCGGTCATAGCACAGAGGGTTTCTACTTCCAAACCTAGGGCTTAGCCTCCTCTGAATGCAGCAAACTATGTGTTCCTGGCTACCTGTGTGAATATAGCCTAAAAATTATTGTAAAGTCTTCTTTAATTTTTAACAAACAGGTTTATACTTACCTCCTATTCTTGGGTTCCCTGCCGTCGCTCTGGGCCCCTCCTCTTCTCAGTGTGCCCCCATAAAAAGCAGCTTCCTATTTTGAGCCTGGGCTGTCTGTGGTAATAGACACAGACAGCACAGCTCAGCCCTGTCCCCTGCTCCCTTATCACAGAGCTATCAGCAGTGGGAGCCAATGGCTCCTGCTGCTCTTAGCCAAGCCTGTAAGAGAAGGAAGAAGGAAATAAGCCGCTAAAGATGGGTACAGTGCTGGATCAAATGAAGACTTAAGTAAATCAAAGGGGGGTGGGGGGTGATACAAATACCTAAATTATTTACACCTTAATGCAGGGAATGCATTAAGTTAAAAAATGTTTAGGGTTTAGAACCACTTTAAGCCTAGGTTCACACTGACAGCGGGAATGAATTTCATTCCCACATGTCATTCCCTAATTCGGGGACTATTTCAGAGACATATGTGTGGTTTTCTGCACAGATGTCTATTCAAATTGCACCCCCGAAGTTACCAAAAGTAGTACAGAAACGACTTTTGGGAATCGTGTGGTACCGCAAACGCAGCGTCGCACCGATTCGGATGGTGCCATTGCCGGCAAAGTGCCTCCACACATGATATTCTAATTATACAAAAATCAGACTGAAGATGTGCATCAGGAGCTGGTGAAAGACTATAGTACACATTCTGCAGGAGACGAATTGAGACTATGAACATGTTGTAGGCGTTGTCTGAGACTGGAAACATGCTTCCGGAAACCGTCATAGACTGGAGAGTGGAGACACATTACATGAGACTGCTAGAGATTGCGTCAATTACAACTCCTTTACACATCAATGCCTCCATATTTGTTCTCCCTACAGCTTTCTTAAAAATTACTTTTGGAACAGCAAGATCCATTATAAATTTTGGAGGCAAAAAATAAAGATAAAGAGGATAGACTACACAGAAAAATGTGAAAGTAATAAACCAAACCATTTAACTACAAGAAGCCAGTCCAAGGAATATTTTGGACTGGAATATTTTGGAGTTAACAACTTGGTAAGGAAAATGCAGACTGAGGTGGCTAGGTTTAAACATGCAGTCAATTTGCCATGCCTCTGTAAAGGGATCAACACTCGGAGCATTTTTCAGCAGAATTTGACAAGAGGTAAGGAGGTGAAATGATGCCTTCTTACTACCTGCTGCAACTGTGTGCAATGTGTCCTTATTCACTTGAAGCAAAGCATTGTGGCCACCATTAAAGCTTAAGGAAGGGCAGTTAGGGGTAGCAGGGTAGTAAAAATGCAGCTCAAGGTGTGTTTTTTATCACCACCCCAACTGCACAAACCCTAAGTGCCAATAAATGAAATATAATGAAGGGTGCAATAGGACCATATGTGTAAAAGTTAAATAAGTGTATACAGTAAGTGGCAATGGGCTGCAGGTGGGGCACCAGCGATGTAGTTTTAAAAATAGTATTGATACTCACCATTCCAACTGGGGAAACACAGGTGATATTTTTCGTATAGTAACGTTAGGTGTCTTGATGCTTTGCTGTTGGTTCTGAATTCCAAGAGTATGCCAGCAGAATGCACTCTCGTCTATGACACAATGAAAACGTGTCACTGTCACCTATATCTAGTTTGACTTGTTGTTAAGTAAAGTAGGCAAGCTTACTGCTGTTATACAGCAATAATGACAAGCTTTCCTCTGGGAGGGGACTTCGTAGGATCTATTCATTGTCATGAAGAGTAAATATCCCCAAGTGAATAACTGACTTTTTTGGCGTTACAAATGTGAAGCTAAATATTGGTGGTCCTATTTGTATTATGGTGTAATTTTACTACCAATACAATGGGTATAATAATGATATATATAAAATAATATATGTGATGATATAAAACATTTTAATAAATCAGCAACATGAATAACAATGATTTTTAGTACAATGGATGTACTGGCCAAGGAGTCTCAAATTCCTAGTTCTATCCACCCCCAAAGAAGCATGGGTATCTAAAGAAGCACATCTATGATTGTGAAGAAGTAAATATAGGACTGCTCACAGGTAGGGATGAACCAAACACATCAAACATTCGTGTGAACTTTAGAACCCTGTTAAAGTCTATGAGACTCGAACATTTGAAATCTAAAGTGCTAATTTTAAAGGCTAATATGCAAGTTATTGTCCTAAAAAAGTGTTTGGGGACCTGGGTCCTGCACCAGGGGACATGTATCAATGCAAAAAAAAAGTTTTAAAAATGTCAGTTTTTTTGGGAGCAGTGAATTTATTAACCACTTGCCGACCAGCCGCCGCAGTTATACGGCGGCAGGTCGGCACGGGTGCGCGAGAGCCCGTAGCTCTACGTCGCGCTTTTCGCGGCCACTAGGGGGCGCGTGCGCGCCGCCGGCAGCCCGCGCGCGCGCCCCCCGCTCGCCCCCGAGTCCCGTGCGTGTGCCCGGCGGGCGCGATCGCCGCCGGGCACACGCGATCGCTCGTTACAGAGCGGGGAACGGGAGCTGTGTGTGAAAACACACAGCGCTCGTTCCTGTCAGCGGGGGAAACGCTGATTTTCTGTTCATACAATGTATGAACAGAAAATCAGTGATTCCCCCTAGTAAGTCCACCCCCCCCATACAGTTAGAACACACTAGGAACACACTTAACCCCTTCCCCGCCCCCTAGTGTTAACCCCTTCACTGCCAATGGCATTTTTATAGTAATCCAATGCATTTTTATAGCATTGATCGCTAAAAAAATGCCAATGGTCCCAAAAATGTGTCAAAAGTGTCCGAAGTGTCCGCCATAATATCGCAGTACCGAAAAAAAACGCTGATCGCCGCCATTACTAGTAAAAAAAAAAAAATTAATAAAAATGCCATAAAACTACCCCCTATTTTGTAAACGCTATAACTTTTGCGCAAACCAATCAATAAACGCTAATTGCGATTTTTTTTACGAAAAATATGTAGAAGAATACGTATCGGCCTAAACTGAGGAAAAAATATTTTTTTTTATATATTTTTGGGGATATTTATTATAGAAAAAAGTAAAAAATATTGCATTTTTTTCAAAATAGTCGCTCTGTTTTTGTTTATAGCGCAAAAAATAAAAACCGCAGAGATGATCAAATACCACCAAAAGAAAGCTCTATTTGTGGGAAAAAAAGGACGCCAATTTTGTTTGGGAGCCACGTCGCCGACCGCGCAATTGTCAGTTAAAGCGACGCAGCGCCGAATCTCAAAAAGTGCTCTGGTCTTTGGACAGCAATATGGTCCGGGGCTGAAGTGGTTAATGCTAAAAGTGAAACAATAAAAGTGACATTTTCCTCTAAATTTCGTACCTGGGGGGGGGGGTGTAAAGTAAGCATGTGAAATAGCGCATGTTTCCCGTACTTAGAACTGTTTCTGCACAAAGTGTCATTTCTGAAAGAAAAAAGTAATTTAAAACTGACTCGCGGCTATAATGATTAGTCGGCTCCAGGCAATTCAGAGAGAATTTATTCATTTAAAAAAATAAAATGACATGGGGTTCAGGTCTGGTGTGGATTTTAAGGGGAACTCCACCCCAAATTATTTTAAAAAATGGCGTGGAGTTCCCCCAAAAATCCACGCCAGACCCCTTAACCTGGCCGGCCGCAGAAAAGAGAGGGGGACAGAAAGCGCCCCCTCCCTCCTGAACCGTACCAGGCCGAATGCCCTCAACATAGGGAGGATGTCCCCATGTTGATGGGGACTAGACATGTGCAATTTTTTTCGTTACGAAAACGTTTTCCGTCATTATTCATTATTTTCGTTGATTCGTTAACCTACGAATAAACGAACGGTTTAGCGCAAAAAATAACGAATAACGATATTTCCAAAAATAACGAATATGGAAAACTACGAAGATACGAAACTACTAAATGTAAAAGAACAACACAACGGAAAAAAAAAGAAACGAAAACATAGAAATAACGAAAATACCGAACACAAATACGAAAATGCAAACTTACTAATATTCGAAGAACGAAAAGAAAACAACTGAAATGCCGAACAAAGAATAAAAAAACGAAAAGCAAAACTAACGAAAAATAAATTACGCATCTTCGGAAAACGGAAATGAAATAACGTAAATTCACTTTCATTAGTACTGTGACCAATAGCCACTCAGCGCTGTCCCTTCCCCTGAAGAGGTTTGTTCCTTCCCCCAATGAGCTTCTTTCTTATTACCTAGTGGCTCCTTGACCTTGTGTCTTTATCTGTGTTAGACTGTAGTGCATTCCATACAGAGTCCAGGGTGTGTTTGGGTAGGTTGCACCGGTTTTGTGGATCTGTTAAGTCAATCGCAGTAAATTACGATGTTTTACAAAATTACGACGAGTAGTGTGTCGAATAAACGTAAAATGTATTTTAACAGAATTACGAATGCAATAAAATCTATAAAAGAACGTTGTTACAATCAAATGAAATTAGACACGAAAATACGAATGATCATAAAGCAACGAAGATTTATTTCTTACGACAATACAAACGCGGGATGATGGAAAATATAATGTAAATACGAATATCAAAACAACGAAAAATAAACCAACGTAAAAATGAATGAACGAATAAATTCATTGTAAAAATACGAACAAGGCAGAATACAACATTTAACGAAAATACTAATCTCGAATCAACAAAAAATAAACTAACATAAAAAAACGGAAACGGAAAAAAAAGTGTTACGAAAATACTAAAGAGTATGAATACGACAACTAACGTCTTACGAAATTACGACTCGTTACGAATCACGATAAACGAACAGAAATGAAACAGAAATAAACAAAAAATGTTGTTGTGCACATGTCTAATGGGGACAAGGGCCTCATGCCCACAACCCTTGCCTGGTGGTTGTGGGGGTCTGCGGGTGGGGGGCTTATCAGAATCTGGAAGACCCCTTTAACAAAGGGGACCCCCAGATCCTGCCCCCCCCATGTGAATTGGTAATGGGGTACATGGTGCCTCTACCATTTCACAAAGGAAGTGTAAATAGTTGTAAAAAAACATGCACACACCGTGGAAAAAAGTTGTTTATTAAAAATAAAATAAAAATCCAGCAGTGGTAATCCACTCTTGTTCCCTGCTCCCCGCTTCAACGTTGTTGGTATTTTTTCTTTTTCTTTCTATGGGCCAGATTCAGGTAGATGAGAGCATCTTTGCTCTGGAGTAACGCTTCTCATTTACGTTACTCTGCCGAAATTTTAGGAGCAAGTGCTGTTATTCATGAAGCACTTGCTCCTAAAGTTGCGGCAGCGCATCGCAAATGAGCCAGTGGAATTCAAATTGGGCGGGTACGGGGCGTGTATTATTAAAACTAAGCGCGATCCCGCGGCGAACGTACTGCGCATGCGTCGAGTGTCAATGCATCCCAGTGCGCATGCTCCAAATTCTGTCAGTGAACGTCAATGACGTCACATCCCCATTCATGAAAGTTTTACGCAAACAACGCGATTTTTTTTTTCCGACGCGATGACGACGCCTATACTTAACATAGGATACTCCACTAGGGGGCTGCTTTATCTTTACGTCGCGTATCGCTTCCGAAAACGTCGTAAAGTCACTGCGTCGCGCCCGAAAAAGATCGTGAATTTCCGACTCCCGCTGATTAACATATTTTTTCAGCGTTAATCAGCGGGAACGCCCCCGGCGCCATTTTTAAGTTGAAGTAACGATGGCGAAATTCAATTGCGCCGATCGCATCGGAACTCCAACCCGGCGTTTCTTGTTTTCTGGTTACAGAAAACAGAAACGCCGGCTTAAAGTGACAGTTAGGCTGGCGGATCAATGGATACTCCAGCCTAACTCTACCTGAATCTGGCCCTATGAATGAATTCTCTCTGAATTGCCGGGAGCCGACAATTCATTATAGCCACGAGTCAGTTTTAAATTACTTTTTCCTTTCAGAAATGACACTTTGTGCAGAGGCAGTTCTAAGTACGGGAAACATGCGCTATTTCACATGCTTACTTTACTCCCCCCTAGGTACGAAAATGAATATTTCACTTTTATTGTTTCACTTTAAGCATCATTAAATTCACTGCTCCCGAAAAAACGCCAGTTTTTAAAACTTTTTATTGCATTGATACATGTCCCCTGGTGCAGGACCCAGGTCCCCAAACACTTTTTAGGACAATAACTTGCATATTAGCCTTTAGATTTCTCCCATAGACTTTAACAGGGTGTTCCGTGGCTTTTTGAATTTGCCGTGAACACCCCAAATTGTTCGTTGTTCGCCGAACAGGCAATGTTCGAGTCGAACATGAGTTTGACTCGAACTCGAAGATCATCCCTACTCACAGGAAAATGTAGTTCTCAGGTGGGGAAATTGTATAGCACACTGGGGATGATTTATTAAAACTGCAGAATGCAAAATATGATGCAGCTGTGCAAGGTAGCCAATTAGCTTCTAACTTCACCTTGTTCATTTAAGCTTTGACAACAAAACCTGGAAGGTGATTGGTTTCTTTGCAGAGCTGCACCAGATTTTGCACTCTCTGGAGTTAAGCCATGGGTGTCTTAACTCCATCATAAAAATGCATATAAAAGGTTAGGCCTTCAAAAAATACTGAGGGATCATCGTCAGCATTCCAACATTACAAAAAATTCAACAAGAAATGTAAGGGTGAAATACAAAACAAAATAAATCTGCGCTATCCGATAAGTGAGCAGCTACAAAAACCAGTGAACAAAGGAAGATAACAAACAAAACATACAAATTGTAGCGCTAAGTGATGATATGATGATAAAATAAACACTGATCCCCACAACCACCGGGCAAGGGTTGTGGGGATGAGGCCAGGGCTGGTGCAAGGATTTTTGACACCCTAGGCGTAACCCAATTTTGCCGCCCCTGGCTCCGCTCCTGACCCCACCCCCTTTGCCCTGCCCATGTATATGGTGGAGGTGTCAGGGATAGAGGTTTTTTTTTTTTGCAGCACCTCTTCACCTATTTCTTCAGCCGTGGTCTCCACCTGCGCCTCTGGACCCGGCCTGAAGACAAATAGTGGCAATACAGCACCCCTTTACAATACAGAACCCCTTTACAATACAGCACCCCTTTACAATACAGTGCCTGCTTTATATCACAGCCCCCCTCCTCACATCATAGACCTTCCCCCATTACATCAGTGTCCTCAGCCCCCTTTCCTTGCATCCCGCTTTATTTGTGCCTCAGTCCTCTTCACAGCCCCTCTTGTACCCCAGTCCCCTCCACAGCTCCCAAACTTGTATCCCAGTCCCCTTCACAGCCCCCCTCCCTGTATACCAGTCCCCTCCACAGCCCCCCTTTGCTTTAATACCACTTTAAGAGGATAAAGTTAATCAAGTAATTCTGTTATACATCAATATATAGGCAGATTGGTAAGGAAAGAAGTTAAAAACAAGAGATAAACAGACTGGAGTAAACCTACTTACAGTGCTAACAAGGAAAGAGAGAGCGAAAGGGGGGGGCTGTGAGAGAGAGAGAGAGAGAAGGGGGGGCTGTGTGAGAGAGATTGAAGGGGGGGCTGTGTGAGAGAGAGAGAAGGGGGGGCTGTCAGAGAGAGAGAAGGGGGGGCTGTCAGAGAGAGAGAAGGGGGGGGGCTGTCAGAGAGAAGGGGGGGCTGTGAGAGAGAGAAGGGGGGCTGTGAGAGAGAAGGGGGGGCTGTGAGAGAGAGAAGGGGGGCTGTGAGAGAGAGAAGGGGGGCTGTGAGAGAGAGAAGGGGGGGCTGTCAGAGAGAGAAGGGGGGCTGTCAGAGAGAGAAGGGGGGCTGTCAGAGAGAGAAGGGGGGGCTGTCAGAGAGAGAAGGGAGGGGGCTGTCAGAGAGAGAAGGGGGGCTGTCAGAGAGAGAAGGGGGCTGTCAGAGAGAGAAGGGGGGCTGTCAGAGAGAGAAGGGGGGGCTGTCAGAGAGAGAAGGGAGGGGGCTGTCAGAGAGAGAAGAGGGGGGCTGTCAGAGAGAGAAGGGGGGCTGTCAGAGAGAGAAGGGGGGCTGTCAGAGAGAGAAGGGGGGGCTGTCAGAGAGAGAAGGGAGGGGGCTGTCAGAGAGAGAAGAGGGGGGCTGTCAGAGAGAGAAGGTGTCCCCTTAGGCTGCATTCACACCTAGGCGACAAAACGCCCGACGCTTGACACGCTGGAGGGGCGAATTTCCATTGCTGTCTATGAGATGGTTCACATCGAACGCCGAAACGCTGTGCGCCTGCCGCCTGAAAAAAAAGTCCCGGACCCTTTTTTTCAGGCGGCATTGGCGTTCGGCCATAGACAGCAATGGAAAGAATTTGTTAAAAAAAAAAAAAAAAGTTAATCGAATCGCGGCAACGTAAGCCGTGTACGCGGCGTTACTTGTTGCCTAGGTGTGAATGCAGCCTTAGGCTCCTTTCACACCTAGGCGTTTTGTCGCCTGAAGCGCGACGCTACAATACGCCGTACCGTCGAATTTGCATTATTGTCTATGGAGACCGTTCACATCTCCTAACGCCGTACGCCGATAGAACGTCGAACGCTGATTTTGAAAAAAGTCCCGGACCCTTTTCCGACGCGCGTATCAGGCGGCTTTGGCGTTCCGCATAGTCGACAAAAAGCGGGATTTTTAAACGACGCATTTTGTCGTCGCAAATCGCCGATACAAAACGCCTAAACTTTGTCGCCCAAAATCGCTGACGCCTAGGTGTGAATGCAGCCTTAGGCAGTCCGTCCGCAAACTCACTCCACGCTGTCAGCTGCAGCCAGCACAGCGCCCCCTACTGATGTGCGCTCTAGGCCACCGCCTAACTTGCCTATTGGTAGCCCCGGCCCTGGATGAGGCCCTTGTCCCCATCAACATAGGGACATCCTCTCGGAATCTGGAAACCCCCTTTAATAAGGGGATACCCGAATCCCGGCCCCCCACCCTTAGTGAATGAGTATGGGGTACATTGTACCCCTACCCATTCACCCAAAAAAGTTTTAAAAATAAAAACAGTACACAGTTTTTTGACAAAGTAATTTATTGCAGCAGCTCCAGCGTCTCTTCTTCTGATGTCTTCTCCCTCTGCCAGTTCTCCCTCTGTTATCGGTCTGTATGGTAATGAGGCGATCTGAGGAGTTGTGAGTGTGCTCGCTGCGCATTGGAATAAAGCTGTGCTTTATACTACATGCTTTCCCTGATCCTCTGTAACGGAGGATAACGGTTATTTGGTAAGAAGTGATTTCTTCTAAACTGGTGGTGGATTCAGCACATTTTTCTGTCAGGGTTTGGAGACGCCATTACACACATAGATTGACTTTATTGATTAAGTTCTGCACTGGTGGATGTCACATTGATTTATATACACTGATTTTTTTTGTCTTTTTTTGAACACTGAAGGACTTTATATACCGTGTTTCCCCCGAAAATAAGCCTGGGTCTTATATTAATTTTGGCAACAAAAGACACAGTAGGGCTTATTTTCAGGGTAGGTCTTATTGTGCCATGTGCTGTCTCTCTCCCTCCCTGCCTGTCACAAATCCCCTGTGTAAAAGTCCTTTTAGAATGTTGGAATCACAATGCAAAACTGCTGCATGCTGAGATGTAGTGCCACATACCTTCTTATAGTGCTTGTTACACGCTGGAGGTCTGCAGGGGAAGGGGGGCCCGAGATCCCTTGCTGACATCTTGGAGAGGTGAAGATAAGCTGAGTGCATTTCTTAGCCTGCCGGAGCTCTGCACAGGAAAGGGAGCCGAGATTCCCCGCTGGCATCTTGCAGAGATGAAGATAAGCTGAGTGCAGCTTGTTACTTCCTTAGCCTGCTGGAGCTCTGCACAGGGAGGGTGGCCGAGAACCCTCGCTGGCATCTCAAGGAGGGAGAGATTAGCTGAGTGCAGCTCACACATTCTTAGACTGCCGGGGGGTTTTCTGCACAGGGAGGGGGGCGAAATCCTCCGCTGACAGCTGGAAGGAGAGGAGCAGGAGATCAGCTGATCGCAGAGACACACACAGTACACTATACACTCCTGCAACGGAGTAGTGTATTCACTACACACACACACAACTCTACACTAGGGCTTATTTTCGGGGTAGGGCTTATATTGCAGCCCTTCCTGAAAATCGTACTAGGTCTTATTTTTGGGGTAGGTCTTACTTTTGGGGAAACACGTTATGTGTTTGTTTCATATGCTTTGTAGCGCTAAACCCGAAGAAGCCGCTGGTTTGTTTTGGGATCGACAAATTAAGTTACCCCAGCTTGGTCTAGGGATGCACCAGAAGAACTAAGTAGTAAACGGAGGTCCACACAGTCAATAACGATTTTCTCAATGCTTTAATTCCAGGCCAACATTAGCCAACATCAACTTTGGTGAAGGAAGAACAGGTTGATGAGGGAAGAGAAACTTTCGATGTCAGGCCTGAATATACACAAGGCAGATCAGCCCTTAGTAGCACAAATTTTCACACGTCGCCACTCCTATGAGACTGAGTGGGTAAGGTGCCCCCGGACAGGTGTCTCTCACACAGACCTGGCAGCCGAGGCGCCACCTCGAATCTTACCTGGGAGGAACAGGTCTCTCTCACAGGCCCGGCTCTAGGCCTCTGCCACAGGCCAGTTGATTTGGATAGATTAAATGTGCAAACAGAGCGAATCCTCCCAGTAATTTCTCAGCTTATGTCACCGGGTGGCAGCAAAGCATACCTGCATCACCATCTGGGATTCTCTTTAAGCTTCGGGAACTCAGTAGGTCACTGAGGTCCCTTGATTCTCGTCTCCGGCTGAAACTCAGGAAGGCCCAGGAACCTAGCCAGACGGGCCGCGCTGGCAGGGTCGATGGGTGCGCACACCCTGAAGGTGGATGCCGCACCCTGAGTCCGGGACCCCGCGCAGGTGAAGAAGAAGACCTGAAGACCCGACCTAGGTCCCAGATATACCCCTCCCCAGCATGCCCAGCGAGGAAAAACCCTCTCCCATTGGCTGCTGAGGAAGACTCCATCCGCCAGAAGTCCCGCTGGCTCCCACTGGCAGCCAAGGATGAAATTAAATCCCCAGAATGCAGTCCAAGCCAGTGGACCCTTCCAGAATGACATAGGTCAACAACCTAAACAAATCACAACTAGGAGCAACTTAACTCTCCTAGTTCAACTAGTTTTAACACAGCGCCCATGCAAAAAGCAAGGGGGCGCTATAGCTTTTTCATGTGTTTTTTTATATGCTTTTTTTCATGAACTTTATTGATTTATGATTCACACGTTTGTTCTACACTAGTGGATTTTATTGATCAATTTATGATTTAACACTTTGATTTATAGGTTAAGCACAATTCTATTTTCTTTTAATTTATCTTACTGTGCTAGTGTTATACAGGAGAATTGTTGCTTCCGACAAAATTTGGGAATATTTTTGTATATTTTTTAGTACATTTTGTTTTAAGTTTTATAGCGCAGTTTCTTTCCCCTTTTCCATTAATTACTCCTGCTTTTCTCTGGAAGAAGCCTTTAAGAGAATAAAGTAGGAGATAACTGTTTAAGAGGCTTGTTCAGAGTGTTTCCTCTGGGCTGCAGCCTATATACCTGAGAAATAATGTTCGGCCTCAGCCTGTGCTTGGCTGATGGTCTGAAGAAATCAGGATTAGGCTTTGTACACGCTTCTGCAATGAGACACACTTTTCAGTACAAATATGTGGTGCTACTTTGATTAAACTTTTGTTTCATTTTTGATGTGGTATTTATATTTTATGAAGCAAAATCACACTGTAAATTGCACCAAAGTAGCACAAGAACCTCTTCCATTAAATATTCAGATTTTCCTTGTCATCCAATTTTGTGCGACTTAAAGGATCACTAAAGGAATTTTATTTATTTTTTAGCTAAATAGCTTCCTTTACCTTACTGCAGTACTGGTTTCATGTCCTTATTGTTTGTTTTTGCTTTGAAGTTGCTGTAATCCTGCTCTGTTTTCCACACTTCCTGCTTGTCTGTTTCCTTATCACCACCATACTGGGAGCTTTCTCACTATTGCGGGATGTCGGGGTTGATGTTTAAAACAGGAAACGACGCAGCCGGACATAGACACTGAGGCCCAGATTCAGAGAGAATTAGATTATCGTAGCGTATCAGAAATACACTACGCCGCCGTTTTTTACCTGGCTCTACGTGGAATCCAGGTAGATTTTGTCCAGTAAACGACGGCGGCGTAGTGTATTTCTCCCGTCGCAATCCATCTACGCGAGTAGGGGGTGTGAAGCATTTAAAATAGGCGCGTTCCCGCGGCGATCGAACTGCGCATGCTCCGTTCGCAAATTTCCCGCCGTGCATTGCGCGAAATCACGTCGTTACGTCATTCGTTGTTTGAGTAGCGTCGTTTACGGACATTTCTATTCCCGAACGACTTACGTAAAAAAAAAAAAAAAAATTAAATTTGACGCGGGAATGACGGCCATACTTAACATGGGCTACGCACCGTTAGACCAGCAAAAAGCTGGTCTAACAGTACGTAAAAAAAAATAGACGTAAAAGATTGCGAAGACCGCTCGTATCTTCGTGGATCGCCGTAAAAACTAATTTGCATATCCCGACGCATCAAAACGACGCAAACTCCTCCCAGCGGCTGCAAAAATATCGCAGCGTAGATCCGAAGGCTTACGAAGACGTAAGCCTCTCGGATCGAAGCCCGAAGCCGCAGTATCATGGTTTGAGGATTCAAACTAGTGATACGGCGCGCGAAATTTGAAATTACTCCTGTCTAACACCAGTTAGACAGGTGTAATTGCTCTATGAATCTGGACCTGAATCTTTCCGGCAGGGTCTCGACTTGCCGGAATGAAGGAGGATACGGCGCATGCGCGCTAGACGTAATGACTTGACAAAATATCGATAACACGGACAGGAAGCAGGTACAGTAAAAATTACTCATGGCAACTCATTCTTAATAACAAGCTACAAAATGAAAAGCAAAGTGAAAATTTGGGGTTTACTACCGCTTTAAATGATATCTGGTGCGAATCACCTGGAGGCTGGCCCAAGAAGGGATCCTGGCATCATTGAAGAATGTTGCATGGAAGCTGGTAGGCGACCGCTGTCCTTGGACATTGTGAGTAGGACCCTTGCTAAAGATTCTTGATGTGCATGTGCTTGGGGAAGTAAGTGCCAGAGGTTGCTATACAGACTGGGACAGCAGTTTTGGCTGGGAGAGCGTCCTAGATGTACTCTCTATTTGTATTCCTTCTCTTACTCCTTGGTTGGGGGAATGGGGGGAATGGGATGAGTGGCAGTCCCGGCAGGGAGTTGTGATGAGTGGCAGTGCTGGCGGGGAGTTGGGATGAGTGGCAGTGCTGGTGGGGAGTTGGGATGAGTGGCAGTGCTGGCGAGGGGTTGGGATGAGTGGCAGTGCTGGCGGGGGAGTTCTGATCAGCCAACTTAGGTGCTCTTGATCAAGGTCATCTGCTGATCTGAGAACTGTAAAATGGGCCCTTTTAATAGCAACTATAAATCACAGGTATTGTTACTCACCGTGTCTCCGACTTTGTGGTGGCTCACAGCAGTGACACCTATGCCGAAATCAGGAGATAGTGTCTCCTCCAGCCCCTCCCACTTCACATTCCTTACCAGTCAGATGACCTCTAGTCTCTGCCCCCCGGCAATGCCGTGAACTGAGTGGGCGGCCACAAAAGGGCTGGGAGAGCGGTGTGGGCTTCAGGAACAGCCTAGGATTCAGTGACCCCTGGCAAATCTTTATTTGACCCCCAAGGGGGTCCCGACCCCAGGTTAAGAACCACTGCTCTAGAGTCTAGACTGAACCTACTATTGTTGGTGTGCTTGGAACTGTGTCTGGGTCTAGTAGCCTCTGTCCTGTAGCAAGAGAGACATGGTCATTTTCAGACCCCTTTGGGGGATTGTGCTATGTTACCTTTAGTAAAATGTTGGTATTTAATAATGTCATCATTCTTTTTGATTTGAAAAGGAATCCCTCAATGATGGATCAATAATGGTGATACCAAGCAGTGATTGGGAGCTTTCCGATCATGTGACAGCTAATCACGGTGGTCACATGACATGAGCCCTACCCCTACTCTTGGCGTTCTAAACCCCTTAAAGTGCTGGCAGGCGCAGGGTTAAAGGGAAATATAGGCACATAATGAATGTCTTTGAATGATTGTTGTGTCAAATCATATTAACCATTTTGTTAATATCTATTGTTCTTCTAGTACACCCCTCCCATGACATTTTCATCACTAGCTCTGTAGTGGGAAAGTCCCAGGTTTATTTTATGTTTCCGCAGGTATGTTGTGGGTGCCATGAGTACAGTTTATAATTAGTTACAGAATGCTAAGTCATTGTAGGTATTTAGAATTGTATAGCTAAAAAATATGCTGCGCTGCAAAAAAAAGTATATAGGTGAATAAATATACTTATGTGGACACCAAGTTCATTGGTGGATGGTATAAATTTAAAATAAAGTGAAACGCTAATGGGGTGAAACAGAAAAGTCCAAGCAAAATCAAAATCACATATGTGAAGCCAAAGTCCATCTGTGTCCTATAAACACCCGAAAAGTGTTGGAAGAAAAATCTTCAAGTGAAGTTAATCGAAGGCACCTCCACCTCTATATAAAATGCCTGCTTACCAGCTCCAACTTCAAAAATTGCATTTGTTAATAAATTGTGCTGCTCCCATTTGTCCTCAGCCGTCCACCTCCTCATACAGATGAACCAGTAACGATCAATGCCACATCCGAGGGTATGGAGAGAAGAAAACTCATAGAGTAGTACTGTAGGCAATCGCGTTTATTAAAATAAAAAATAAAACTCACATGATTCGTTGTAAAATTAAGCGTATTATGTAAAGCCGGCCGGCTCAATATTATCGCTCGTCCTTCCGGATTGTCGGTAAGCGGTGACGTCAGCACGCCGCTCTTCCCTACGTCGTTTCGTCACAGATGACGTCTTCCAGGGGTACGAGCGGCGCGCTGATCCACCGCTAATTATACATTCTGCGTGTCATTCGGAACGCCCAGTTCTGACATCCGGGAGTCATTGACACTGATCCTCCATCTTTAAAGAGGGATCCTTGCCCCTACTAATAATAGATTGCGGCTACACTGGCATTAAATGCAAGCCGATCCAAAACTCAAGGTTTTAAAGTAGCGGGGACTTTATGGTACATTGAGTGTGGACGATAAAGGTTAAAGATTAAATTCTAAAGTTAAAAATGAAAGCGACATATTACGATCGCTGTCAGTGCTCAGTAACATAGCATATCTACTAAGTAAAAATTAACAAGGACATGCACATGATGAGAAGCCAATTTAGTAGATAAATACAAACATTAATTAGTTCGTATAAACAGCCTCCACTATCAATATGATAGGGGACTATATATATGCTTCCGCAACTGAATAAAAGATTTTATATAAATAAGTAAATGATCTTAAAATTTATTTTATCTACAAGTTAGCTGATTCAATCTCAATGATAGAACTTGCTATGAAGCTTGTGGCAGCAAGCTAGGAAAGGAACAGAACAATTCTAAAATAGATAAATTAGGAAAAATATGCTAATGGGACCGGTATATAGCAGTCCCTATATACCCCTTGGTTTTCTAAAGGAGGGGGCCAATTTAATAGTAGTAGTGCTAATGAAATCTACCTACCACATTCAAATGTTCCGAAACATCGGAAGGGTTATATATGTACAGTATGAGTCCCGGATCTCAGGGCTGGTTCACACTAATATTAGCAACCTTTTAATAATATACACTTATAGTCTCATTCCAACATAATGTAAAATAGATGTCCTAACTGTTATCTATGAATGCATTTACATCTACATCAACATTCATTCCATACGGGGTATAAGTCCGTACTTTATGAATCCAGGCCATTTCTAGCCTGGACAGTTCCCTTACAAGAGATCCACCTCTCCAATGAGCATCAAATTTATCAATGCCAAGGAAGAGGGTCCCCTCTGGGTTACGGTTATGATGCAGATCATAATGTAGTGACACAGAGTGCTGAGAGAAACCTGACCTGATATTGGTCAGGTGCTCTCCCAGTCTTACTTGCATCTGCCTCTTAGTCCGGCCTATATACTGTAGTCCACATGGGCACTGTAATAAATACACTACACCCGTGGAACTACAGGTAATAAACGGCTCTATTAGATGTTCCCTAGAGGTACTAGTTGAAACAAATTTGAGGGTTTTCTTAGAGGTCACTTTATTTAACTTACATATTTGGCATCTCCGACATTGATGGTACCCTACGATGCCTCTCTGAAAAAAAGAGACCTTTTTGGTGGGAGGATCAACTACATTAGGAGCTATTTTGTCTCGCAGCGAGGGCACACCTCTAAAGATAACTTGAGGGTTCGGGGGAAGAAAGGTTTTGAGGACCCTATCATTCTCAAGTAAATGCCAATGCTTCTTGATTATTTTTTTGATGACATAATGTTGTGTAGAGTATGATGTAACAAATGGTACCACCGGACCAGTCTGATTAACTTTAGGGGCAGGATCCAAAAGAAGTTTGCGATCAGTCTCAGCCACTTCTTTTATAGTTTGTTCTAAGTGGTTGCGATCGTAACCCTTCTCTACCAATCTTTTTCTTAGAATTTCTGTTTGAGAGTGAAAATCATCAAGGGTGGTGCAGTTCCTCCTCATTCTGGTAAACTGGCTCTTAGGTACAGATTTGAGCCAGTTCTGATGGTGGCAACTACCCACTGGAATGAATGAGTTTCTATCCGTCTTTTTAAAAAACGTTTTGGTTTTATAGGCACCCACATCCTTCATGATTGTAAGGTCCAGGAAATTAATCTTTTCCTGATCCGCCTCGTGTGTGAGATGGATCCCCCTCTCATTCATGTTCAACATATCGATGAAATCATCTAGCTGGGGTTTAGTGCCATTCCATAGGAGGAGGATGTCGTCAATATACCTTGCCCAAAGTTTGATATGCGGACTGAGGTTATTGTAGACGACATCCTCCTCCCACTTGGCCATAAACAAATTCGCCAAGCTTGGGGCGTATTTAGCGCCCATCGCGACACCTTTAACTTGCCGGTAAAAGCTATGGTCGAACCAAAAGTAATTATGCCCTGCAGCATACTCCAGCAGTTCAAGAATATAGTCTCTCTGTTTTTGTGGTAAATCAGAGAGAGTATCCAAATAATATTTTACTGCTGTTATGCCCAAATTATGTGGGATAATTGTGTATAGCGAACTCACGTCCGCTGTCACTAGCCAAGTGTCAGTGTGAGGCTCAATCTGAGAGAGCAAATTAATCACCTGCCTTGTATCCCTTACATAAGATGGCATCCTTTGCACCAACGGTTGCAAAAAATGGTCGATATACTTGCCCACCCTGGACGTAACGGAATCTATACCACTTACTATGGGGCGTCCAGGGGGGCAAGTAAGGCTCTTATGAATCTTGGGGAGGCAGTAAAGGATCGGTATCCTAGGTGCCCTGGGAATAAGGAATTGTTGTTCCTTTTCATTGAGTATACCCAAATCTACCCCCTTCTTAACCAGCACCTCTAAGTTGTCTTGGTATTGTTGGACAGGGTTCCCCTTAAGAAGTGCATAGGTGTCACGATCGTCAATCAATTTCTTAGTCTCATTGATATACATAGATCTATCCATTAGGACTATCCCACCACCCTTATCCGCTGGTCTAATTACCAATTGTTTGTTGGTGCATAGGGAGTCTAACCCCTTAACCAGATTCTGGTCCATCTTACAATTAGAGACTTTGACTTTTTCCAAATCTCTCAGAAGTACATCTCTGAAAACTTTGATGGACGGGGCCAACGCCCCAGGGGATTCCAGGTAGACGCATTGGACAATCCTGAATGTGAAATGAGGTTTTGTCCACTGGATCTATCTGAATTAGGAATACCAGCAAAATACCTTCTAATGTTGACTTTCCTGACATACCTGTGAATGTCCATGTACGTTTGGAATTTATTTAGTTTCTTTGGGGGGGCGAACTTTAGTCCCCGATCTAACAGGACCAATTCTGACTCTGTGAGAATATGGGAACTAAGATTGTAGATGCCTATGTCATCTACACTCTTGGTTTCTTTAGGTTTTGTCCGCCTCCCCCCTCTGCACCCTCTTTGCTTTCTACTGGTCTTTTGGTTCCTTGGCTGGCCCTGGGAAAACCCCAATGTTCCCCCGCATCAACACTGGGTTGATCAGAAGAGAAATCTCTAGAAGGGCCTAGCCGGTAAACCTCTTGTGTTTGGTTATTCCGCTCATAATTAACATGACTCGGAATGGGTGGGCCTTCTCTATCAATTAGAGGGTAAAAATGATTTCTCGTGTCTGATTCACTATCATCATCATAATTTACCCTGCCTGAATAATGGTGAACATTATGTGGAGTTCTGTGTCCTTGATTGGGACCATAATATTGATTTTCTGCCCCACTCCTTCTAAAACCACGTTCCCTTCGTGGGGAATCATTATAATACTGATTTTGGCTAGGATTTGTAGAACCACTGTTCCGGTCCACATTACTTCCTTGTTTGTTTCGAGAAGTTTTTATATGGCTAAAACCATTGTCGTACTGATAGTTGTTGGGAGGAGGGCCTACTCCCCTATTAGGTGGTGGATGTGAAGCCCTTTTCACCTTCTTAGCAATCTTTTTCTTTTTAGGGGTCTTACCATGATCATTTCTGATCCAGGTATTAACTCTAGGGGTAGTTATCTCGTGAGACAACTCTTCCCCTTGCATAATGGCCTCCATCCTAGAATTAGTTTCTGTCTGTTCATCAGCTGCTAGTTTTTTCTGCCACTCAAAAACCAAGCTAAGCTGATAATCATTAAAGTCTCTATTATATTTTTTCTTTTTCTTTAATTTCTGTTCCTTTTCTTCTTTATCCAAAATTTTAAGGAGATTGGAAGATCTATCTTTATATTCTTCACTCTCCTTATGGGGTAACATGGTTTCCTTTAATGTTTTTATTTCGCTATCCAGGCTAACTAATTTAGCTTGTTTTTTGCATACCAAAAACTTCAAAAAATTTAATCCGGCATCATTAAAATATCGGAACCACTCTTGAAGTTCTAGGTCTCCTTTTTGGGGGCTAACCTGCCATCTAAGGCTCCTTGGTACCATATTGAGTTTAATGTAGGTCTCCAAAAAAGCCACATCCCATTGGGTGTGAACCTCTGAGATGGTAAGGTTTTTAAGTCTAATAAACTGCCCGCTCAAATCACCCTCTTTATACATCTGGAATACACCTTCAGTATTAAAATTCTTAGATGCTCGGTATTCAAACACATCCATGATAAAGGGCGTGATTAGGCTATGCAATATCACTTATGGGCGTGAACGGACCCAAGCAGTCACAAAATAAATCAATAGCAATGAGACTGTGCACTCTGTGACAAAGTGAAATAACCGCTGCTGTAAAGTGGTATCTATTTGCAATGTATCTATGGGAAAAAATTACTGCGCAGGTCAATGGAAATAAAATAAAATAAAAGTGGTAATAAAAAAATGAATTAGATAATGCTGCTGCTGCAAAAAAATGTGCGATACACATAAAATACTATAGCTAAAAAATATGCTGCGCTGCAAAAAAAAGTATATAGGTGAATAAATATACTTATGTGGACACCAAGTTCATTGGTGGATGGTATAAATTTAAAATAAAGTGAAACGCTAATGGGGTGAAACAGAAAAGTCCAAGCAAAATCAAAATCACATATGTGAAGCCAAAGTCCATCTGTGTCCTATAAACACCCGAAAAGTGTTGGAAGAAAAATCTTCAAGTGAAGTTAATCGAAGGCACCTCCACCTCTATATAAAATGCCTGCTTACCAGCTCCAACTTCAAAAATTGCATTTGTTAATAAATTGTGCTGCTCCCATTTGTCCTCAGCCGTCCACCTCCTCATACAGATGAACCAGTAACGATCAATGCCACATCCGAGGGTATGGAGAGAAGAAAACTCATAGAGTAGTACTGTAGGCAATCGCGTTTATTAAAATAAAAAATAAAACTCACATGATTCGTTGTAAAATTAAGCGTATTATGTAAAGCCGGCCGGCTCAATATTATCGCTCGTCCTTCCGGATTGTCGGTAAGCGGTGACGTCAGCACGCCGCTCTTCCCTACGTCGTTTCGTCACAGATGACGTCTTCCAGGGGTACGAGCGGCGCGCTGATCCACCGCTAATTATACATTCTGCGTGTCATTCGGAACGCCCAGTTCTGACATCCGGGAGTCATTGACACTGATCCTCCATCTTTAAAGAGGGATCCTTGCCCCTACTAATAATAGATTGCGGCTACACTGGCATTAAATGCAAGCCGATCCAAAACTCAAGGTTTTAAAGTAGCGGGGACTTTATGGTACATTGAGTGTGGACGATAAAGGTTAAAGATTAAATTCTAAAGTTAAAAATGAAAGCGACATATTACGATCGCTGTCAGTGCTCAGTAACATAGCATATCTACTAAGTAAAAATTAACAAGGACATGCACATGATGAGAAGCCAATTTAGTAGATAAATACAAACATTAATTAGTTCGTATAAACAGCCTCCACTATCAATATGATAGGGGACTATATATATGCTTCCGCAACTGAATAAAAGATTTTATATAAATAAGTAAATGATCTTAAAATTTATTTTATCTACAAGTTAGCTGATTCAATCTCAATGATAGAACTTGCTATGAAGCTTGTGGCAGCAAGCTAGGAAAGGAACAGAACAATTCTAAAATAGATAAATTAGGAAAAATATGCTAATGGGACCGGTATATAGCAGTCCCTATATACCCCTTGGTTTTCTAAAGGAGGGGGCCAATTTAATAGTAGTAGTGCTAATGAAATCTACCTACCACATTCAAATGTTCCGAAACATCGGAAGGGTTATATATGTACAGTATGAGTCCCGGATCTCAGGGCTGGTTCACACTAATATTAGCAACCTTTTAATAATATACACTTATAGTCTCATTCCAACATAATGTAAAATAGATGTCCTAACTGTTATCTATGAATGCATTTACATCTACATCAACATTCATTCCATACGGGGTATAAGTCCGTACTTTATGAATCCAGGCCATTTCTAGCCTGGACAGTTCCCTTACAAGAGATCCACCTCTCCAATGAGCATCAAATTTATCAATGCCAAGGAAGAGGGTCCCCTCTGGGTTACGGTTATGATGCAGATCATAATGTAGTGACACAGAGTGCTGAGAGAAACCTGACCTGATATTGGTCAGGTGCTCTCCCAGTCTTACTTGCATCTGCCTCTTAGTCCGGCCTATATACTGTAGTCCACATGGGCACTGTAATAAATACACTACACCCGTGGAACTACAGGTAATAAACGGCTCTATTAGATGTTCCCTAGAGGTACTAGTTGAAACAAATTTGAGGGTTTTCTTAGAGGTCACTTTATTTAACTTACATATTTGGCATCTCCGACATTGATGGTACCCTACGATGCCTCTCTGAAAAAAAGAGACCTTTTTGGTGGGAGGATCAACTACATTAGGAGCTATTTTGTCTCGCAGCGAGGGCACACCTCTAAAGATAACTTGAGGGTTCGGGGGAAGAAAGGTTTTGAGGACCCTATCATTCTCAAGTAAATGCCAATGCTTCTTGATTATTTTTTTGATGACATAATGTTGTGTAGAGTATGATGTAACAAATGGTACCACCGGACCAGTCTGATTAACTTTAGGGGCAGGATCCAAAAGAAGTTTGCGATCAGTCTCAGCCACTTCTTTTATAGTTTGTTCTAAGTGGTTGCGATCGTAACCCTTCTCTACCAATCTTTTTCTTAGAATTTCTGTTTGAGAGTGAAAATCATCAAGGGTGGTGCAGTTCCTCCTCATTCTGGTAAACTGGCTCTTAGGTACAGATTTGAGCCAGTTCTGATGGTGGCAACTACCCACTGGAATGAATGAGTTTCTATCCGTCTTTTTAAAAAACGTTTTGGTTTTATAGGCACCCACATCCTTCATGATTGTAAGGTCCAGGAAATTAATCTTTTCCTGATCCGCCTCGTGTGTGAGATGGATCCCCCTCTCATTCATGTTCAACATATCGATGAAATCATCTAGCTGGGGTTTAGTGCCATTCCATAGGAGGAGGATGTCGTCAATATACCTTGCCCAAAGTTTGATATGCGGACTGAGGTTATTGTAGACGACATCCTCCTCCCACTTGGCCATAAACAAATTCGCCAAGCTTGGGGCGTATTTAGCGCCCATCGCGACACCTTTAACTTGCCGGTAAAAGCTATGGTCGAACCAAAAGTAATTATGCCCTGCAGCATACTCCAGCAGTTCAAGAATATAGTCTCTCTGTTTTTGTGGTAAATCAGAGAGAGTATCCAAATAATATTTTACTGCTGTTATGCCCAAATTATGTGGGATAATTGTGTATAGCGAACTCACGTCCGCTGTCACTAGCCAAGTGTCAGTGTGAGGCTCAATCTGAGAGAGCAAATTAATCACCTGCCTTGTATCCCTTACATAAGATGGCATCCTTTGCACCAACGGTTGCAAAAAATGGTCGATATACTTGCCCACCCTGGACGTAACGGAATCTATACCACTTACTATGGGGCGTCCAGGGGGGCAAGTAAGGCTCTTATGAATCTTGGGGAGGCAGTAAAGGATCGGTATCCTAGGTGCCCTGGGAATAAGGAATTGTTGTTCCTTTTCATTGAGTATACCCAAATCTACCCCCTTCTTAACCAGCACCTCTAAGTTGTCTTGGTATTGTTGGACAGGGTTCCCCTTAAGAAGTGCATAGGTGTCACGATCGTCAATCAATTTCTTAGTCTCATTGATATACATAGATCTATCCATTAGGACTATCCCACCACCCTTATCCGCTGGTCTAATTACCAATTGTTTGTTGGTGCATAGGGAGTCTAACCCCTTAACCAGATTCTGGTCCATCTTACAATTAGAGACTTTGACTTTTTCCAAATCTCTCAGAAGTACATCTCTGAAAACTTTGATGGACGGGGCCAACGCCCCAGGGGGATTCCAGGTAGACGCATTGGACAATCCTGAATGTGAAATGAGGTTTTGTCCACTGGATCTATCTGAATTAGGAATACCAGCAAAATACCTTCTAATGTTGACTTTCCTGACATACCTGTGAATGTCCATGTACGTTTGGAATTTATTTAGTTTCTTTGGGGGGGCGAACTTTAGTCCCCGATCTAACAGGACCAATTCTGACTCTGTGAGAATATGGGAACTAAGATTGTAGATGCCTATGTCATCTACACTCTTGGTTTCTTTAGGTTTTGTCCGCCTCCCCCCTCTGCACCCTCTTTGCTTTCTACTGGTCTTTTGGTTCCTTGGCTGGCCCTGGGAAAACCCCAATGTTCCCCCGCATCAACACTGGGTTGATCAGAAGAGAAATCTCTAGAAGGGCCTAGTCGGTAAACCTCTTGTGTTTGGTTATTCCGCTCATAATTAACATGACTCGGAATGGGTGGGCCTTCTCTATCAATTAGAGGGTAAAAATGATTTCTCGTGTCTGATTCACTATCATCATCATAATTTACCCTGCCTGAATAATGGTGAACATTATGTGGAGTTCTGTGTCCTTGATTGGGACCATAATATTGATTTTCTGCCCCACTCCTTCTAAAACCACGTTCCCTTCGTGGGGAATCATTATAATACTGATTTTGGCTAGGATTTGTAGAACCACTGTTCCGGTCCACATTACTTCCTTGTTTGTTTCGAGAAGTTTTTATATGGCTAAAACCATTGTCGTACTGATAGTTGTTGGGAGGAGGGCCTACTCCCCTATTAGGTGGTGGATGTGAAGCCCTTTTCACCTTCTTAGCAATCTTTTTCTTTTTAGGGGTCTTACCATGATCATTTCTGATCCAGGTATTAACTCTAGGGGTAGTTATCTCGTGAGACAACTCTTCCCCTTGCATAATGGCCTCCATCCTAGAATTAGTTTCTGTCTGTTCATCAGCTGCTAGTTTTTTCTGCCACTCAAAAACCAAGCTAAGCTGATAATCATTAAAGTCTCTATTATATTTTTTCTTTTTCTTTAATTTCTGTTCCTTTTCTTCTTTATCCAAAATTTTAAGGAGATTGGAAGATCTATCTTTATATTCTTCACTCTCCTTATGGGGTAACATGGTTTCCTTTAATGTTTTTATTTCGCTATCCAGGCTAACTAATTTAGCTTGTTTTTTGCATACCAAAAACTTCAAAAAATTTAATCCGGCATCATTAAAATATCGGAACCACTCTTGAAGTTCTAGGTCTCCTTTTTGGGGGCTAACCTGCCATCTAAGGCTCCTTGGTACCATATTGAGTTTAATGTAGGTCTCCAAAAAAGCCACATCCCATTGGGTGTGAACCTCTGAGATGGTAAGGTTTTTAAGTCTAATAAACTGCCCGCTCAAATCACCCTCTTTATACATCTGGAATACACCTTCAGTATTAAAATTCTTAGATGCTCGGTATTCAAACACATCCATGATAAAGGGCGTGATTAGGCTATGCAATATCACTTATGGGCGTGAACGGACCCAAGCAGTCACAAAATAAATCAATAGCAATGAGACTGTGCACTCTGTGACAAAGTGAAATAACCGCTGCTGTAAAGTGGTATCTATTTGCAATGTATCTATGGGAAAAAATTACTGCGCAGGTCAATGGAAATAAAATAAAATAAAAGTGGTAATAAAAAAATGAATTAGATAATGCTGCTGCTGCAAAAAAATGTGCGATACACATAAAATACTATAGCTAAAAAATATGCTGCGCTGCAAAAAAAAGTATATAGGTGAATAAATATACTTATGTGGACACCAAGTTCATTGGTGGATGGTATAAATTTAAAATAAAGTGAAACGCTAATGGGGTGAAACAGAAAAGTCCAAGCAAAATCAAAATCACATATGTGAAGCCAAAGTCCATCTGTGTCCTATAAACACCCGAAAAGTGTTGGAAGAAAAATCTTCAAGTGAAGTTAATCGAAGGCACCTCCACCTCTATATAAAATGCCTGCTTACCAGCTCCAACTTCAAAAATTGCATTTGTTAATAAATTGTGCTGCTCCCATTTGTCCTCAGCCGTCCACCTCCTCATACAGATGAACCAGTAACGATCAATGCCACATCCGAGGGTATGGAGAGAAGAAAACTCATAGAGTAGTACTGTAGGCAATCGCGTTTATTAAAATAAAAAATAAAACTCACATGATTCGTTGTAAAATTAAGCGTATTATGTAAAGCCGGCCGGCTCAATATTATCGCTCGTCCTTCCGGATTGTCGGTAAGCGGTGACGTCAGCACGCCGCTCTTCCCTACGTCGTTTCGTCACAGATGACGTCTTCCAGGGGTACGAGCGGCGCGCTGATCCACCGCTAATTATACATTCTGCGTGTCATTCGGAACGCCCAGTTCTGACATCCGGGAGTCATTGACACTGATCCTCCATCTTTAAAGAGGGATCCTTGCCCCTACTAATAATAGATTGCGGCTACACTGGCATTAAATGCAAGCCGATCCAAAACTCAAGGTTTTAAAGTAGCGGGGACTTTATGGTACATTGAGTGTGGACGATAAAGGTTAAAGATTAAATTCTAAAGTTAAAAATGAAAGCGACATATTACGATCGCTGTCAGTGCTCAGTAACATAGCATATCTACTAAGTAAAAATTAACAAGGACATGCACATG
Source organism: Rana kukunoris (assembly GCA_029574335.1). Classification (NCBI taxonomy): domain Eukaryota; kingdom Metazoa; phylum Chordata; class Amphibia; order Anura; family Ranidae; genus Rana; species Rana kukunoris. The sequence goes on from CM056055.1 coordinate 149,503,173, forward strand.
ATGAGAAGCCAATTTAGTAGATAAATACAAACATTAATTAGTTCGTATAAACAGCCTCCACTATCAATATGATAGGGGACTATATATATGCTTCCGCAACTGAATAAAAGATTTTATATAAATAAGTAAATGATCTTAAAATTTATTTTATCTACAAGTTAGCTGATTCAATCTCAATGATAGAACTTGCTATGAAGCTTGTGGCAGCAAGCTAGGAAAGGAACAGAACAATTCTAAAATAGATAAATTAGGAAAAATATGCTAATGGGACCGGTATATAGCAGTCCCTATATACCCCTTGGTTTTCTAAAGGAGGGGGCCAATTTAATAGTAGTAGTGCTAATGAAATCTACCTACCACATTCAAATGTTCCGAAACATCGGAAGGGTTATATATGTACAGTATGAGTCCCGGATCTCAGGGCTGGTTCACACTAATATTAGCAACCTTTTAATAATATACACTTATAGTCTCATTCCAACATAATGTAAAATAGATGTCCTAACTGTTATCTATGAATGCATTTACATCTACATCAACATTCATTCCATACGGGGTATAAGTCCGTACTTTATGAATCCAGGCCATTTCTAGCCTGGACAGTTCCCTTACAAGAGATCCACCTCTCCAATGAGCATCAAATTTATCAATGCCAAGGAAGAGGGTCCCCTCTGGGTTACGGTTATGATGCAGATCATAATGTAGTGACACAGAGTGCTGAGAGAAACCTGACCTGATATTGGTCAGGTGCTCTCCCAGTCTTACTTGCATCTGCCTCTTAGTCCGGCCTATATACTGTAGTCCACATGGGCACTGTAATAAATACACTACACCCGTGGAACTACAGGTAATAAACGGCTCTATTAGATGTTCCCTAGAGGTACTAGTTGAAACAAATTTGAGGGTTTTCTTAGAGGTCACTTTATTTAACTTACATATTTGGCATCTCCGACATTGATGGTACCCTACGATGCCTCTCTGAAAAAAAGAGACCTTTTTGGTGGGAGGATCAACTACATTAGGAGCTATTTTGTCTCGCAGCGAGGGCACACCTCTAAAGATAACTTGAGGGTTCGGGGGAAGAAAGGTTTTGAGGACCCTATCATTCTCAAGTAAATGCCAATGCTTCTTGATTATTTTTTTGATGACATAATGTTGTGTAGAGTATGATGTAACAAATGGTACCACCGGACCAGTCTGATTAACTTTAGGGGCAGGATCCAAAAGAAGTTTGCGATCAGTCTCAGCCACTTCTTTTATAGTTTGTTCTAAGTGGTTGCGATCGTAACCCTTCTCTACCAATCTTTTTCTTAGAATTTCTGTTTGAGAGTGAAAATCATCAAGGGTGGTGCAGTTCCTCCTCATTCTGGTAAACTGGCTCTTAGGTACAGATTTGAGCCAGTTCTGATGGTGGCAACTACCCACTGGAATGAATGAGTTTCTATCCGTCTTTTTAAAAAACGTTTTGGTTTTATAGGCACCCACATCCTTCATGATTGTAAGGTCCAGGAAATTAATCTTTTCCTGATCCGCCTCGTGTGTGAGATGGATCCCCCTCTCATTCATGTTCAACATATCGATGAAATCATCTAGCTGGGGTTTAGTGCCATTCCATAGGAGGAGGATGTCGTCAATATACCTTGCCCAAAGTTTGATATGCGGACTGAGGTTATTGTAGACGACATCCTCCTCCCACTTGGCCATAAACAAATTCGCCAAGCTTGGGGCGTATTTAGCGCCCATCGCGACACCTTTAACTTGCCGGTAAAAGCTATGGTCGAACCAAAAGTAATTATGCCCTGCAGCATACTCCAGCAGTTCAAGAATATAGTCTCTCTGTTTTTGTGGTAAATCAGAGAGAGTATCCAAATAATATTTTACTGCTGTTATGCCCAAATTATGTGGGATAATTGTGTATAGCGAACTCACGTCCGCTGTCACTAGCCAAGTGTCAGTGTGAGGCTCAATCTGAGAGAGCAAATTAATCACCTGCCTTGTATCCCTTACATAAGATGGCATCCTTTGCACCAACGGTTGCAAAAAATGGTCGATATACTTGCCCACCCTGGACGTAACGGAATCTATACCACTTACTATGGGGCGTCCAGGGGGGCAAGTAAGGCTCTTATGAATCTTGGGGAGGCAGTAAAGGATCGGTATCCTAGGTGCCCTGGGAATAAGGAATTGTTGTTCCTTTTCATTGAGTATACCCAAATCTACCCCCTTCTTAACCAGCACCTCTAAGTTGTCTTGGTATTGTTGGACAGGGTTCCCCTTAAGAAGTGCATAGGTGTCACGATCGTCAATCAATTTCTTAGTCTCATTGATATACATAGATCTATCCATTAGGACTATCCCACCACCCTTATCCGCTGGTCTAATTACCAATTGTTTGTTGGTGCATAGGGAGTCTAACCCCTTAACCAGATTCTGGTCCATCTTACAATTAGAGACTTTGACTTTTTCCAAATCTCTCAGAAGTACATCTCTGAAAACTTTGATGGACGGGGCCAACGCCCCAGGGGGATTCCAGGTAGACGCATTGGACAATCCTGAATGTGAAATGAGGTTTTGTCCACTGGATCTATCTGAATTAGGAATACCAGCAAAATACCTTCTAATGTTGACTTTCCTGACATACCTGTGAATGTCCATGTACGTTTGGAATTTATTTAGTTTCTTTGGGGGGGCGAACTTTAGTCCCCGATCTAACAGGACCAATTCTGACTCTGTGAGAATATGGGAACTAAGATTGTAGATGCCTATGTCATCTACACTCTTGGTTTCTTTAGGTTTTGTCCGCCTCCCCCCTCTGCACCCTCTTTGCTTTCTACTGGTCTTTTGGTTCCTTGGCTGGCCCTGGGAAAACCCCAATGTTCCCCCGTATCAACACTGGGTTGATCAGAAGAGAAATCTCTAGAAGGGCCTAGCCGTAAACCTCTTGTGTTTGGTTATTCCGCTCATAATTAACATGACTCGGAATGGGTGGGCCTTCTCTATCAATTAGAGGGTAAAAATGATTTCTCGTGTCTGATTCACTATCATCATCATAATTTACCCTGCCTGAATAATGGTGAACATTATGTGGAGTTCTGTGTCCTTGATTGGGACCATAATATTGATTTTCTGCCCCACTCCTTCTAAAACCACGTTCCCTTCGTGGGGAATCATTATAATACTGATTTTGGCTAGGATTTGTAGAACCACTGTTCCGGTCCACATTACTTCCTTGTTTGTTTCGAGAAGTTTTTATATGGCTAAAACCATTGTCGTACTGATAGTTGTTGGGAGGAGGGCCTACTCCCCTATTAGGTGGTGGATGTGAAGCCCTTTTCACCTTCTTAGCAATCTTTTTCTTTTTAGGGGTCTTACCATGATCATTTCTGATCCAGGTATTAACTCTAGGGGTAGTTATCTCGTGAGACAACTCTTCCCCTTGCATAATGGCCTCCATCCTAGAATTAGTTTCTGTCTGTTCATCAGCTGCTAGTTTTTTCTGCCACTCAAAAACCAAGCTTGAATGTGGTAGGTAGATTTCATTAGCACTACTACTATTAAATTGGCCCCCTCCTTTAGAAAACCAAGGGGTATATAGGGACTGCTATATACCGGTCCCATTAGCATATTTTTCCTAATTTATCTATTTTAGAATTGTTCTGTTCCTTTCCTAGCTTGCTGCCACAAGCTTCATAGCAAGTTCTATCATTGAGATTGAATCAGCTAACTTGTAGATAAAATAAATTTTAAGATCATTTACTTATTTATATAAAATCTTTTATTCAGTTGCGGAAGCATATATATAGTCCCCTATCATATTGATAGTGGAGGCTGTTTATACGAACTAATTAATGTTTGTATTTATCTACTAAATTGGCTTCTCATCATGTGCATGTCCTTGTTAATTTTTACTTAGTAGATATGCTATGTTACTGAGCACTGACAGCGATCGTAATATGTCGCTTTCATTTTTAACTTTAGAATTTAATCTTTAACCTTTATCGTCCACACTCAATGTACCATAAAGTCCCCGCTACTTTAAAACCTTGAGTTTTGGATCGGCTTGCATTTAATGCCAGTGTAGCCGCAATCTATTATTAGTAGGGGCAAGGATCCCTCTTTAAAGATGGAGGATCAGTGTCAATGACTCCCGGATGTCAGAACTGGGCGTTCCGAATGACACGCAGAATGTATAATTAGCGGTGGATCAGCGCGCCGCTCGTACCCCTGGAAGACGTCATCTGTGACGAAACGACGTAGGGAAGAGCGGCGTGCTGACGTCACCGCTTACCGACAATCCGGAAGGACGAGCGATAATATTGAGCCGGCCGGCTTTACATAATACGCTTAATTTTACAACGAATCATGTGAGTTTTATTTTTTATTTTAATAAACGCGATTGCCTACAGTACTACTCTATGAGTTTTCTTCTCTCCATACCCTCGGATGTGGCATTGATCGTTACTGGTTCATCTGTATGAGGAGGTGGACGGCTGAGGACAAATGGGAGCAGCACAATTTATTAACAAATGCAATTTTTGAAGTTGGAGCTGGTAAGCAGGCATTTTATATAGAGGTGGAGGTGCCTTCGATTAACTTCACTTGAAGATTTTTCTTCCAACACTTTTCGGGTGTTTATAGGACACAGATGGACTTTGGCTTCACATATGTGATTTTGATTTTGCTTGGACTTTTCTGTTTCACCCCATTAGCGTTTCACTTTATTTTAAATTTATACCATCCACCAATGAACTTGGTGTCCACATAAGTATATTTATTCACCTATATACTTTTTTTTGCAGCGCAGCATATTTTTTAGCTATAGTATTTTATGTGTATCGCACATTTTTTTGCAGCAGCAGCATTATCTAATTCATTTTTTTATTACCACTTTTATTTTATTTTATTTCCATTGACCTGCGCAGTAATTTTTTCCCATAGATACATTGCAAATAGATACCACTTTACAGCAGCGGTTATTTCACTTTGTCACAGAGTGCACAGTCTCATTGCTATTGATTTATTTTGTGACTGCTTGGGTCCGTTCACGCCCATAAGTGATATTGCATAGCCTAATCACGCCCTTTATCATGGATGTGTTTGAATACCGAGCATCTAAGAATTTTAATACTGAAGGTGTATTCCAGATGTATAAAGAGGGTGATTTGAGCGGGCAGTTTATTAGACTTAAAAACCTTACCATCTCAGAGGTTCACACCCAATGGGATGTGGCTTTTTTGGAGACCTACATTAAACTCAATATGGTACCAAGGAGCCTTAGATGGCAGGTTAGCCCCCAAAAAGGAGACCTAGAACTTCAAGAGTGGTTCCGATATTTTAATGATGCCGGATTAAATTTTTTGAAGTTTTTGGTATGCAAAAAACAAGCTAAATTAGTTAGCCTGGATAGCGAAATAAAAACATTAAAGGAAACCATGTTACCCCATAAGGAGAGTGAAGAATATAAAGATAGATCTTCCAATCTCCTTAAAATTTTGGATAAAGAAGAAAAGGAACAGAAATTAAAGAAAAAGAAAAAATATAATAGAGACTTTAATGATTATCAGCTTAGCTTGGTTTTTGAGTGGCAGAAAAAACTAGCAGCTGATGAACAGACAGAAACTAATTCTAGGATGGAGGCCATTATGCAAGGGGAAGAGTTGTCTCACGAGATAACTACCCCTAGAGTTAATACCTGGATCAGAAATGATCATGGTAAGACCCCTAAAAAGAAAAAGATTGCTAAGAAGGTGAAAAGGGCTTCACATCCACCACCTAATAGGGGAGTAGGCCCTCCTCCCAACAACTATCAGTACGACAATGGTTTTAGCCATATAAAAACTTCTCGAAACAAACAAGGAAGTAATGTGGACCGGAACAGTGGTTCTACAAATCCTAGCCAAAATCAGTATTATAATGATTCCCCACGAAGGGAACGTGGTTTTAGAAGGAGTGGGGCAGAAAATCAATATTATGGTCCCAATCAAGGACACAGAACTCCACATAATGTTCACCATTATTCAGGCAGGGTAAATTATGATGATGATAGTGAATCAGACACGAGAAATCATTTTTACCCTCTAATTGATAGAGAAGGCCCACCCATTCCGAGTCATGTTAATTATGAGCGGAATAACCAAACACAAGAGGTTTACCGGCTAGGCCCTTCTAGAGATTTCTCTTCTGATCAACCCAGTGTTGATGCGGGGGAACATTGGGGTTTTCCCAGGGCCAGCCAAGGAACCAAAAGACCAGTAGAAAGCAAAGAGGGTGCAGAGGGGGGAGGCGGACAAAACCTAAAGAAACCAAGAGTGTAGATGACATAGGCATCTACAATCTTAGTTCCCATATTCTCACAGAGTCAGAATTGGTCCTGTTAGATCGGGGACTAAAGTTCGCCCCCCCAAAGAAACTAAATAAATTCCAAACGTACATGGACATTCACAGGTATGTCAGGAAAGTCAACATTAGAAGGTATTTTGCTGGTATTCCTAATTCAGATAGATCCAGTGGACAAAACCTCATTTCACATTCAGGATTGTCCAATGCGTCTACCTGGAATCCCCCTGGGGCGTTGGCCCCGTCCATCAAAGTTTTCAGAGATGTACTTCTGAGAGATTTGGAAAAAGTCAAAGTCTCTAATTGTAAGATGGACCAGAATCTGGTTAAGGGGTTAGACTCCCTATGCACCAACAAACAATTGGTAATTAGACCAGCGGATAAGGGTGGTGGGATAGTCCTAATGGATAGATCTATGTATATCAATGAGACTAAGAAATTGATTGACGATCGTGACACCTATGCACTTCTTAAGGGGAACCCTGTCCAACAATACCAAGACAACTTAGAGGTGCTGGTTAAGAAGGGGGTAGATTTGGGTATACTCAATGAAAAGGAACAACAATTCCTTATTCCCAGGGCACCTAGGATACCGATCCTTTACTGCCTCCCCAAGATTCATAAGAGCCTTACTTGCCCCCCTGGACGCCCCATAGTAAGTGGTATAGATTCCGTTACGTCCAGGGTGGGCAAGTATATCGACCATTTTTTGCAACCGTTGGTGCAAAGGATGCCATCTTATGTAAGGGATACAAGGCAGGTGATTAATTTGCTCTCTCAGATTGAGCCTCACACTGACACTTGGCTAGTGACAGCGGACGTGAGTTCGCTATACACAATTATCCCACATAATTTGGGCATAACAGCAGTAAAATATTATTTGGATACTCTCTCTGATTTACCACAAAAACAGAGAGACTATATTCTTGAACTGCTGGAGTATGCTGCAGGGCATAATTACTTTTGGTTCGACCATAGCTTTTACCGGCAAGTTAAAGGTGTCGCGATGGGCGCTAAATACGCCCCAAGCTTGGCGAATTTGTTTATGGCCAAGTGGGAGGAGGATGTCGTCTACAATAACCTCAGTCCGCATATCAAACTTTGGGCAAGGTATATTGACGACATCCTCCTCCTATGGAATGGCACTAAACCCCAGCTAGATGATTTCATCGATATGTTGAACATGAATGAGAGGGGGATCCATCTCACACACGAGGCGGATCAGGAAAAGATTAATTTCCTGGACCTTACAATCATGAAGGATGTGGGTGCCTATAAAACCAAAACGTTTTTTAAAAAGACGGATAGAAACTCATTCATTCCAGTGGGTAGTTGCCACCATCAGAACTGGCTCAAATCTGTACCTAAGAGCCAGTTTACCAGAATGAGGAGGAACTGCACCACCCTTGATGATTTTCACTCTCAAACAGAAATTCTAAGAAAAAGATTGGTAGAGAAGGGTTACGATCGCAACCACTTAGAACAAACTATAAAAGAAGTGGCTGAGACTGATCGCAAACTTCTTTTGGATCCTGCCCCTAAAGTTAATCAGACTGGTCCGGTGGTACCATTTGTTACATCATACTCTACACAACATTATGTCATCAAAAAAATAATCAAGAAGCATTGGCATTTACTTGAGAATGATAGGGTCCTCAAAACCTTTCTTCCCCCGAACCCTCAAGTTATCTTTAGAGGTGTGCCCTCGCTGCGAGACAAAATAGCTCCTAATGTAGTTGATCCTCCCACCAAAAAGGTCTCTTTTTTTCAGAGAGGCATCGTAGGGTACCATCAATGTCGGAGATGCCAAATATGTAAGTTAAATAAAGTGACCTCTAAGAAAACCCTCAAATTTGTTTCAACTAGTACCTCTAGGGAACATCTAATAGAGCCGTTTATTACCTGTAGTTCCACGGGTGTAGTGTATTTATTACAGTGCCCATGTGGACTACAGTATATAGGCCGGACTAAGAGGCAGATGCAAGTAAGACTGGGAGAGCACCTGACCAATATCAGGTCAGGTTTCTCTCAGCACTCTGTGTCACTACATTATGATCTGCATCATAACCGTAACCCAGAGGGGACCCTCTTCCTTGGCATTGATAAATTTGATGCTCATTGGAGAGGTGGATCTCTTGTAAGGGAACTGTCCAGGCTAGAAATGGCCTGGATTCATAAAGTACGGACTTATACCCCGTATGGAATGAATGTTGATGTAGATGTAAATGCATTCATAGATAACAGTTAGGACATCTATTTTACATTATGTTGGAATGAGACTATAAGTGTATATTATTAAAAGGTTGCTAATATTAGTGTGAACCAGCCCTGAGATCCGGGACTCATACTGTACATATATAACCCTTCCGATGTTTCGGAACATTTGAATGTGGTAGGTAGATTTCATTAGCACTACTACTATTAAATTGGCCCCCTCCTTTAGAAAACCAAGGGGTATATAGGGACTGCTATATACCGGTCCCATTAGCATATTTTTCCTAATTTATCTATTTTAGAATTGTTCTGTTCCTTTCCTAGCTTGCTGCCACAAGCTTCATAGCAAGTTCTATCATTGAGATTGAATCAGCTAACTTGTAGATAAAATAAATTTTAAGATCATTTACTTATTTATATAAAATCTTTTATTCAGTTGCGGAAGCATATATATAGTCCCCTATCATATTGATAGTGGAGGCTGTTTATACGAACTAATTAATGTTTGTATTTATCTACTAAATTGGCTTCTCATCATGTGCATGTCCTTGTTAATTTTTACTTAGTAGATATGCTATGTTACTGAGCACTGACAGCGATCGTAATATGTCGCTTTCATTTTTAACTTTAGAATTTAATCTTTAACCTTTATCGTCCACACTCAATGTACCATAAAGTCCCCGCTACTTTAAAACCTTGAGTTTTGGATCGGCTTGCATTTAATGCCAGTGTAGCCGCAATCTATTATTAGTAGGGGCAAGGATCCCTCTTTAAAGATGGAGGATCAGTGTCAATGACTCCCGGATGTCAGAACTGGGCGTTCCGAATGACACGCAGAATGTATAATTAGCGGTGGATCAGCGCGCCGCTCGTACCCCTGGAAGACGTCATCTGTGACGAAACGACGTAGGGAAGAGCGGCGTGCTGACGTCACCGCTTACCGACAATCCGGAAGGACGAGCGATAATATTGAGCCGGCCGGCTTTACATAATACGCTTAATTTTACAACGAATCATGTGAGTTTTATTTTTTATTTTAATAAACGCGATTGCCTACAGTACTACTCTATGAGTTTTCTTCTCTCCATACCCTCGGATGTGGCATTGATCGTTACTGGTTCATCTGTATGAGGAGGTGGACGGCTGAGGACAAATGGGAGCAGCACAATTTATTAACAAATGCAATTTTTGAAGTTGGAGCTGGTAAGCAGGCATTTTATATAGAGGTGGAGGTGCCTTCGATTAACTTCACTTGAAGATTTTTCTTCCAACACTTTTCGGGTGTTTATAGGACACAGATGGACTTTGGCTTCACATATGTGATTTTGATTTTGCTTGGACTTTTCTGTTTCACCCCATTAGCGTTTCACTTTATTTTAAATTTATACCATCCACCAATGAACTTGGTGTCCACATAAGTATATTTATTCACCTATATACTTTTTTTTGCAGCGCAGCATATTTTTTAGCTATAGTATTTTATGTGTATCGCACATTTTTTTGCAGCAGCAGCATTATCTAATTCATTTTTTTATTACCACTTTTATTTTATTTTATTTCCATTGACCTGCGCAGTAATTTTTTCCCATAGATACATTTAGAATTGTATGATTTCAGGAGAATGCTGAGAATTTACAATACTTGTTTTTTTCCTATACGTAGAACGTCATGTACTACACGTATGTTTAGGAAAAAAACTCCATACTACTAGACATTCCCTCTGCTGTTTACTATCAAGGTCTAAGGCAGGGGAATCAAACTGGCGGCCCTCCCATGAGCAAGGCTGGCAGTTACAAGCATGACTCCCACAGGCAGAGGCATGATGGGAATTTAAGTTTCGCAACAGCTGGAGGGCCGCCAGTTTGAGACCCCTGGTCTAAGGACTACATATCCCATGGCACCTTGCTGCCTGCAAGCAGTAATTCCTGTACTGACTCTGCCTCCTGAAACTCCTCCTTTTAGCACCTCTGTACTTCAGAAGGCAGGCTCTGTGAAATGTGTGGCACAAAAATATAAAAAACAAAGAACAGCGCTCATGTATAAACTGTAAAAAAAGCAATCAAATACTAACATAGATCCAAATAGAAATGTGAATAGAAATAATAAATTACAATATCTCCACAGCTGCTGTGACACTCTCAGTGAATCATCACACCTAATATAGAGTATAAGGGCCAGTTCACACCAGACACAGTTCCGTGTGCATTTTTTTCTGCACTAACAATGCATGCACATGGTTTTCCATGTATTCCAATGGTTCTAGTTGGCTCTAGTTCACACCATGCAGTCAGTTTCTGGTGAATAAACTGACCGGAAACTAACTGCATGGTGTGAACTAGAGCCAACTAGAGCCATTGGAATACATAGAAAACACTGTGCATGCATTTTTAGTGCAGAAAAAATGCACACGAACAGGAACTGTGTCTGGTGTGAATTGGCCCTAATAATTGTTAAATAGTGCAGCGCTATGAAATAAACTCTAAAATATACATTCATTTTTTTCACTATTGAAAGTACTGACTAGTGTGAGTGTGAGGCGCTCATGTATAAACCCACAAAATTATAGCGGAGGTCCGAAAAAAAAAAAATTAAAAGCCAGCAGCTACACATACTGCAGCTGCTGGCTTTTAATCACTTTAGCCCTGGACCATATTGCTGTCCAAAGACCAGAGCACTATTTTTTACTTTTTTCTGTCATAAATATCCCCCAAAAATATATAAAAAAACGTTTTTTTCCTCAATAAAGTTACACAAGCAGACACACTGCATATTATATGATCTTTTTACAGAACAGATTACATGATTTTACAAGGTCTTTGACCAAAGTTTTGGGATTACAGAATTTTATAATACTAACTCCTGAGCTGACAGGGGGAGAGGGGGGAGAAGACATGGAGACGCAGGACACTTACCTGTCCTGCTGTCTCTCTTTGTCGGCACCGCAGCTGATGTTTCACCATTACCATTGTGGGTAAGGGAATCCCTTCAGTGTAGCCTTTCGGCTTCACGCCAGGAACCCTACTGCGCACGCGCGAGGCCTCGCTCCTCTCTCCGTCATACGGACATACGGACCTAACAGCGGGAGGTATCATGTATGTGTGAAACTGACAGGCAGACTCCTGCCTGTCAGGTGAGAGCATTCGGGCGGCTTCTCTGCCACCCGATCGCTCGCACACACCCTGGTACTGGCGCCCTGCCCCCGCCGCTGCGCTCCGCTTGCCCATTGGCAGGCTCGAGATTTCCCTGGTGGGTGCCGGCGGGTGGAGGGGAAACAAACGGAAGGACACAAATTCGCTCTCCTCCCCTTCTTCTTTTGACTCCTCTCCTTCTTCTTGTTCCAACTACCTTAAAAAAATAAGACATCGCCTAAAAATAAGCCCTAGTGTGTTTTTTTGTAGCCAAAAGACCTGGTCTTATTTTTGGGGAAACACGGTACCTATGAGCCCCTTATGACTAAGTAGAAGGTCATTTTTAGCACTTTTACCATTGAGGTGGTGGTTTGTGCACTAATCCTTCATTCATTGGTGATGGATAGGGATGAGCCGAACACCCCCACGTTCGGTTCTCACCAGAACCGTCGAACGGTCCGACTGTGTGAATTGAGAACTGACTTAGATTGGACCAGTTTGCAAATAGAGATCCAAAATGTATCGCTTGATTTGTTTTTGGAAAGATTTTATTCTATGCAGTGTTCAATAGGAGTATACAAGCACATTCAATATTATCAAGCAGGATTAAAGAAGTATAAGTAAGTAAAGAAAGTGAGGGAGGATTAGCGCAATTATTTCGGTGTTTTGGCAACATTGATAGGTCATTGAGAAAGGTGACTCTACAACACCTTAAAGCGGAAGTAAACCCATCGATTGAACAGTTTCAAAAAGCAATTACATTTCCGGCATGCCCGGATTGCCAACTGTCAGGCGGTGTACACACGACCGAGGTTCTCGCTAGAAACCAGCGAGAACCTCGCTGGAAGCTGCATTCCAGCGAGAACCTCGGCCGTGTGTACGCTCTCGGCGAGCATCCCGTCGGGAATGCCGTCGAGCAGAAATAGAGAGCAGGCTCTCTATTTGCTCGACGGCCCGCCTGGATGAATGGCTGGTTGCCATTCCCGACGGGCGGGTCACCGAATCTGACGGCCGGCAGAGAACCTCGACGGGCGGAACGATGTGTTCTGCCCGTCGAGGTTCTCTGCCGTGTGTACGCGGCTTCACATTGGTTGTGCACTCAACCAAACTGTCAAACCATCCAATGGCTGGTGTCATAACTGATCACATGTGCAGCACCACGGCAGTTGAAGATTAAACATAGGCCAAGATGGCAGCTTCCTTGGCTGAAAATGATAGAAGGGTTTACTTCCACTTTAACCACTTCCATACAGGGCACTTTCCCCCCTTCCTGCCCAGGACAATTTTCAGATTTGAGCACTGTCACACTTTGAATGACAATTGCGTGGTACCGAAGCTACATTTTTATTATTTTCTTCCCACAAATAGAGCTTTCATTTGGTGGTATTTAATCACCACCGTTTTTTGTTTTTTTTTGCTAAAGAAACTAAAAAATACCAACATTAAAAAAAAAAGATTTTCTTCAAGGCAGCACTGATGAGGAGGTACTGACAGTCATTACGAATGGCCATCTGAAGGGCACCGACATGCGTTACTGATGGGGCACTGATTGACACTTTGATGGGCACTGATTGGCGATTTGGGTCGGCACTGACTGGAAGCTGATAGGCACTGATTTTCAGCTGTGGTGGCACCTCTGATGGTGGCTGTGCTGATAATCAATGTGCTGATTATTAGCACACACACCCCCCAATGACAAGAGATCGGCTCTCCCTGTCAGCGCAAACTGAGAAAAAGCTGATCACGTGGTAAAGAGCCTCCGTCAGAGGCTCCTCGCCACGATCCGAGATGCGGTGTGACACCACACCACAGCGGGCGCTGGCTTGTTATCCTGAAAGACATCATATGACATCTTTCAGTCATCAGTCAGGCTAACAGAACCACTGCCCGGCTGTCATTTTGCTATAGGCCAGGCGGGGAGTGGTTAAGCTAGGTACACACGTTTCTCTGTCCATTCTTATAACTGAAACTTTGAAACCTGTGTTTACGATGCTTCAGTTTATGAATGGAAGGGAGCCTCTGTCTCCTGTCCATTCATTTTCAGCGCTGCTGAAAAAGGGACTGGGAAATCCGTGTCCTTAGTCCCTTTCTCTGTCTCAAAGGGGAGAAGTCAGAGGTCTGTTAAGTCCCCTGATATCTGAAAAAAAGCTTAAAGAAAACAATTGCAATAAATAATAAAAAAATTATTTGAAAAAAAATAATACAAATTTAAATAAAAAACATACTGACACCACCCACCCCCTAAAAAAGAAAGCATTATAAAAAGTAAAATGGTAAAAAAAGAATTGTAAAAAAAAAAAAAAAACTGACACATGTGCCACTGTCTCATGACATTAAAAAAAAGGGCCCAGATTCACAGAGAATTAGATTCTCATAGAGTATCAGAAATACACTACGCCGCCGTTTATTACCTGGCTCTACGTGGAATCCAGGTAGATTTTGTCCAGTAAACGACGGCGGCGTAGTGTATTTCTCCCGTCGCAATCCATCTGCGCGAGTAGGGGGCGTGAAGCATTTAAAATAGGCGCGTTCCCGCGGCGATCGAACTGCGCATGCTCCGTTCGCAAATTTCCCGCCGTGCATTGCGCGAAAACACGTCGTTACGTCATTCGTTGTTTGAGTAGCGTCGTTTACGGACAATCCTAGTCCCGGACGAGTTACGTCAAAAAAATAAATAAAAAAAAAATTTGACGCGTGAACGACGCCCATACTTAACATGGGCTACGTACCGTTAGACCAGCAAAAAGCTGGTCTAACAGTACGTAAAAAAAATAGACGAAAGCGATTGCGAAGACCACTCGTATCTTCGTGGATCGCCGTAAAAACACATTTGCATATCCCGACGCATGAAAACGACGCGAACTCCTCCCAGCGGCCGCAAATATATCGCAGCGTAGATCCGAAGGCTTACGAAGACGTAAGCCTCTCGGATCGAAGCCCGAAGCCGCCGTATCATGGTTTGAGGATTCAAACTAGTGATACGGCACGCAAAATTTGAAATTACTCCTGTCTAACACCAGTTAGACAGGCGTAATTGCTTTCTGAATCTGGGCCAAGGATCGTAATCGGTATCGGCGAGTACTTGAAAAAAAGTATCGGTACTTGTACTCGGTCTTAAACTGGTATCGGGACAACCCTAGTAGCAATAACTGACAGAGGTAGGGTACGTAATAAAGCACGTGAACTTGTGTGTTACACACCTTGCTGTTCATTCAGCAAAATTGTATGTACTGTATATTCTGTGGCAACTAAGCACCTGTTGTGAAAATGAAGCAAAATCTCATGTTCTTAGCCAGTTTTCTTAAAGAATTTCATTAAATATTGTAGGCTGTAGCAAAGATGGGTACATTTTAACATGGTGCGTCGGGAAAATACTGCGTCGTGGCCACACGGCAGAGCTGAAGACCATGGCAAGTACGTTTTATTTTAGGAATAAAAGATACAATATTACAATGCAAGAGAACACTGAAGGGAATTTTGTAAATAAATGAAAGCACTGCTACTGCTAAAGTCCTATTTACGTGCAAATTACCTTCCGGTGTTCTCTGGAATTGTTACATTATATTACTTCTTACTAAATTGTATTTATTTTCTAAAATCTTCGGCTCCATCTGGTGGCCATGATGCAGTATTTTCCCAATTCAGTCTGTTCATTAGGAATGAGCCTAGCTTTATTGATGTTTATAATATTTGAAGAACATTTGACCAGTAAAAAAAAATCTCAAGAATTTTTAATTTTCCCTATTCTCTCTGTGGTTAGTTCGCACGGAATGAATGTAAGTGCATTTTCGCTGAATGATTAGCATTAGATATTTAAGCAGCTAAACAAATTCTGTACTGTTACGCTAAGTTCATATAAGCATTAAAAAGTGCAGCATGTCTTTTTAATCTCACTAAGTTTCCCACACTTCCACACCTGGTCCTAAAAGCTTATCCAAAACCAAAGAGAAAAATGTCATGTATTGCAGCTTTACCTGTCTTTTGATGTGGTGGCTGCATTAGTTTTCTTGTACAAGCTTGTTTTTCTCCACTGTCTTTATAGGAGTCGTAGTTGTCATACAGACTGGGTAATGTATTTACTTTGGGCCAGATTCTCAGCGGCGTTACGACGGAGTATCTCAGATACCCCGTCGTATCGCCGTTTTTTTTGTCTCGTATCTATGCGGGTGATGCTTAGCATTACTTTTGCATAGATACGCTTCTACATCCGACAAGTGTAAAACCATTACACTTGTGGATCGTAGTTGTAATGACAACTCCGGCCACTAGGTGGCCTTTACGTTGTTTTCGCATTTGCATATGCAAATGAGGTAGTACGCCGATTCCCGATCGCTTTTACGCCGCCCCGTCGTCGCGTACGTCGTTTTCGTCCGCGTAAGGTTACCCCAGCTTCTATGTGGAGTAACCTTACGAAGTACCGTCGGATGCCGTCGGGTCCCGTCGGATGCCATGTTAAGTATGGCGTCGGGTCAGCGTCGGCTTTTTCCGTCGCTTACGTCGTTTTACTAACTCGTTCGCGAATAGGGAGTTGCATAAATGACGCTCACGTCGTTTTGACGTCGGTTTCAACGACGCTTTCCGACGTGAGCTGGAGCATGCGCACTGGGCTTTTTCCCCGGCCGGCGCATGAGCAGTTCATTCGACGCGGGAGCGCGCTTAATTTAAAGAGGAGCTCCAGCCGCGAATTTTTTTTTTTTTAAGTCAGCAGCTACTAACAGTGTAGCTGCTGACTTTAAATAAGGCCACTTACCTGTCCTAGGCGCCCGCGCTGACGGCCCCCCCGATGCCGGTCCCACGATCGCTCAGGGTCCCGCGCCGCCATTCACACTATGGGAAACAGGCAGTGAAGCCGTACGGCTTCACTGCCCATTTCCTACTGCGCCTGCGTGAGTCTCACGCTGGCTTGTGAATGGGCGCGCTGCTCTCTGAGAACACACACAGTTCCCAGAAAGCAGCACGCCCCATTCACAAGGAGAAAGAGAAGAAGAAAAGGCACCGCGGAGTGGAAGAGGCAGATTACGGACTTCCGCATAGCAACAGCTATTTCGGGTGAGTATTTTTTTTTTTTTTTCAGTTTTTTTTTTTTTTTTAAACAACATTGTAAAATGTTGTTTTCCTGGGTGGAGCTCCGCTTTAAATACAAGCCGCCCCATTTGAATTGCGCGGGTTTACGCTGGGCGATTTACGCGACGCAGGCGAAACCTACGGAGCAAGTGCTTTGAGGTTAAAGCACTTGCTCTAGTACGATGCGGAGGCGTAGTGTAACTGGCTTACGCTATGCCGCCGGAATTCTTAGAGAATCTGGCCCATAGTTTACAGAAAAAAGGTAACCATGTTTGTTCTTAATTTTTAAGTAGCAAGGACACTGGTTTTTGTACTTGACAAAAATATTCATCACCTGAAAAAAATTGCAAATTCAGCCTCTACATCTATAGACTCATAAACCGCAAGATTTTACATTTTTGTTTTGGGGGTGATAAGCTTTATAGTTAACATGCTGCACTTTTCTGTGTTTTTTTTTTCCTTTCGTTTTCCTGTAGGAGTGGGGGCAGAGTGGCTTTACACTACACTGAATGTAATACCGCGTACACACGATCACTTTTTGCGATGAAAAAAAACAACGTTTTTTAAAACGTCATTTAAATTGATCGTGTGTGGGCAAAACGTTGTTTTTTGTCTTCAAAAAAACGACCAAAAAAAAATTCCAACATGCTTGAATTTTTTGTGTCGTTTTTTGTGTCATAAAAAGTGATGGTGTGTGGCCAAAACGATGTTGAAAACAAAGTTTTTAAACCTGCGCATGCTCAGAAGCAAGTTATGCCGCGTACACACGGTCGTTTTTTGTGATGAAACAAAACGACGTTTTAAAAACGTCATTTAAAATGATCGTGTGTGGGCAAAACGTCGTTTTATGTCTTCAAAAAAACGACCAAAAAAAAATTCGAACATGCTTGAATTTTTTATGTCGTTTTTCAGAATGTCGTGTGTGGGCAAAACGACGTTTTTAAACCCGCGCATGCCCAGAAGCAAGTTATGAGACGGGAGCTTCAATGGAACAGAGTGCCGTCGAAAGTGTCTTACGTAACTGCGCTTTGCAAGAGCATTTTCAGAAAACGATGGTGTGTATGCAACATCGTTTTTTAAAATGAAGTTTGAAAAACGTCGTTTTGTTTCATGAGATAAAACAACGTTTTTTACATCACAAAAAGTGATCGTGTGTACGCGGCATTATGAGACGGAGCTTCAATGGAAAAGAGTGCCGTCGAACGTGATGTACGTCACCACACTTTGCTAGAGATTTGTAGAAAAACGATGGTGTGTACGCAACGTCGTTTTGGAAAATGAAGTTTGAAAAACGTCGTTTTTTTTCGTGATTGAAAACGTCGTTTTTTTTCATCGCAAAAAGTGATCGTGTGTACGCGGCATAATGCTGTATACACCACTTCCATGGTGCCTTTCATTGGGCTCTGTTGCTTCCTCCAGTTTTCAGAGTGCAGTATGCATAATACAGGCACGTGTTCTGTGTTGAGCTCTTGTGTGAGATATGGCATTGGCAAGAAATCCAAATTTGTTATGGAACGTTGTATTGATATATTGATATAATGTTACACTACATAATCTTTCTGCTGAAGGTGATTAATGGCCACCCAGTTACTTCCACAGACACCAGAATGTGCTGAATTCCACCTGGACCCCCCCCCCCCCCCCCCACACACACACACACACAATTTTTATAGGCTTTCTTTCATTTTCGCCTGGTGATTTGGCCAGTAAGTCTTCTGTTTTTCAAAAGAATAAACCCTTCTACAAATGTATGAAGAATGATAAGGCAAACCATTTCCCACTAAATACCTCTTTAGGAAAATAACTTTTTAAAAATGGAAGTAACCTAAAATGAATACAAAAAAAGAAAAGAACATTTTCAGCCCCCCACAAAAACTGCACGTATTGACTGTAAACAGGCGTCCCGGGTCTACCTATAAATGCAACTGATCGTGCTACTCATATTAGGTATTGACACACCCGGAGGTTAAGAGTTGAAGGATAAGTTCACCTTTAAAAAATAATAATAATAAAGGCACATCTTTTTTGCAGGTAAAAAAAAAATGTGCATTTATTTTTATTATTGGGAGCCTAAAAACAATTGTACCCAAAGCCGGTGCTACCACTAGGCAAACTAGGCAGCCGCCTAGGGCGCCTTGCTGCCTAGGGCACCCGGCCACTAATTTTCCTACTCTTTTCTCCAAGTCTCAGCATCAGCAGGCAGCCGCTGCTCCGTTCCCACATAGTGTCAGAGGCGTAGCGACGGCGAAGGACTGACTGAATGGAAGCAAGCAAACATTCATTGATGAACACCGGTAGGCTGCATTGATGGGCGCTAGTGAGGCTGCATTTGATTGGCGCTGGTGAGGCTGCATTGATGGTGACTGGTGAGGCTGCATTTGATGGGTGCTGGTGAGGCTGCATTTGATGGGCTCTGGTGAGGCTGCATTTGATGGGCGCTGGTGAGGCTGCATTGATGGTGACTGGTGAGGCTGCATTTGATGGGTGCTGGTGAGGCTGCATTGATGGTGACTGGTGAGGCTGCATTTGATGGGTGCTGGTGAGGCTGCATTTGATGGGCTCTGGTGAGGCTGCATTTGATGGGCGCTGGTGAGGCTGCATTCCATGGGCGCTGGTGAGGCTGCATTCCATGGGCGCTGGTGAGGCTGCATTCCATGGGCGCTGGTGAGGCTGCATTGATTGGTGCTGGTAAGCCTGCATTCCATGGGCGCTGGTGAGGCTGCATTTGATGGGCGCTGGTAAGGCTGCATTTGATGAGCGCTGGCAAGGTTGCATTTGATGGGCGCTGGTGAAGCTGCATTGATGGGCGCTGGTGAAGCTGCATTTGATGGGCGTTGGTGAGGCTGCATTTGATGGGCGCTGGTGAAGCTGCATTGATGGGCGCTGGTGAGGCTGCATTTGATGGGTGCTGGTGAGGCTACATTTGATGGGTGCTGGTGTGGCTGCATTGATGGACGCTGGTGAGGCTGCATTTATGGGCGCTGGTGAGGCTGCATTGATGGGTGCTGGTGAGGCTGCATTGATGGGTGCTGGTGAGGCTGCATTGACGGGCGCTGGTGAGGCTGCATTGATGGGCGCTGGTAAGGCTACATTTGATGGGTGCTGGTGAGGCTGCATTGATGGGCGCTGGTGAGGCTGAATTGATGGGCGCTGGTGAAGCTGCATTGATGGGCGCTGGTGAAGCTGCATTTGATGGGCGCTGGTGAGGCTGCATTTGATGGGTGCTGGTGAGGCTACATTTAATGGGTGCTGGTGTGGCTGCATTGATGGACGCTGGTGAGGCTGCATTTATGGGCGCTGGTGAGGCTGCATTGATGGGTGCTGGTGAGGCTGCATTGATGGGTGCTGGTGAGGCTGCATTGACAGGCACTGGTGAGGCTGCATTGATGGGCGCTGGTAAGGCTACATTTGATGGGTGCTGGTGAGGCTGCATTGATGGGCGCTGGTGAGGCTGAATTGATGGGCGCTGGTGAAGCTGCATTTGATGGGCGCTGGTGAGGCTGCATTGATGGGCGCTGGTTAGGCTGCATTGGTGGGCGCTTCTATACAGGTAGGCTTTACATAGGCAGGAGAAAGGGGTGGCGTCAGAGGCGGAGCCAAGGGGGGGGCGGCAAAATGAGGTTTCACCTAGGGTGGCGAAAATCCTTGCACCAGCCCTGATTGTACCCATAATCGGCAGATCGTGGGTGCAATACAGGGCTATTGCTGACTACGGCCAGGCAATTACACACTAAGGCTGCATTCACACCTGAGCGGCAAGTAACGCCACATACGCGGCATTACTTGCCGCGATTCGATTCATTTTTTATTTATTTTTTACAAATCATCCCCATTGATGTCTATGGCCGAACGCCAGTGTCGCCTGAAAAAAAGGGTCTGGGACTTTTTTTCAGGCGACAAGCGTTCGGCGTTTCAGAGATGTGAACCATCTCTATAGACATGAATGGGGATTCGCCCCTCCAGCGGCATGAGCGTCGGGCGATAGGCGATTTGTCGCTCAGGTGTGAATGAAGCCTAAGAGGAAGCATCAATTAACTACCACAGTGCTCAACAGGACTGTGGTACAGTAGTTCATTGAGAACTACAAGTCGACAGCCGCAAAGGCTGTCGGCCTTGTAGTTTTCCCATTCACGGAACACTATGAATGGATGACGCGGCTGGGTGGGCAGAGCCACGCACAACGGGGACCTGGGGGGGTTATATTTGTTGCATGTTACACCCTTAATGTGGGTGCAACATGTTACAAAAGGTGAACTTATCCTTTAACCACTTCAGCCCAAGTCCATTTTCAGCTTAAAGAATTGATGTCTTTTTACAATTTGGCACTGCGCTGCTAAAAAAAAGGTAGACACGTTTCAAAAACGGTCTGTTCGGCAGTTACCGGCTGACCTGTGTGTACAGCTTCTCGCCAACAAAAGCCGGTCTCATAATCAGCATCTGTCAAATGGGCATGCTGGAAAACCAGCACCACTTTGTTTTAGTGGGGGATCAGACCCCCTGTCAGAACACAATAGCTCAGCAAGGGAGATCACTGCACTAACATTGGATGTGTTATTACAGCGGTCTGTATGTTTTTTTCATTCAGCCTGCAGGGTTGAATGAAAAAATAATTCCCATGTGTACCCAGCATTACTCTGATGATGAGAAATGGGCTGTATATTGCACCGTATTCATGTATTCTACCAATACATCCCCCTCTGTCTGAAGACCTCTTTAGCTTCTCTTATCACAAATGTGAGGTCTTTCATGTGTTTTATATTGTTCATTGTTGAAACCCCATTGTATTATTGTTGGGGTCTCGGGTCCAGGGCTTTTTTTCAGCGGCAACGTGGGGGAACGCAGTTCCGGCACCTCCAGAACTGAATATATGTAATGGCAAGGGGTGCTGGAGGATCAATTGATGCTGGTGCTGGGGAATCTGTTGTTGCTGGAAGGAATCTATCCGCTAAGGATGGGGGATCTATTGTTGCTGGGTGAGTCTTATGTTGCTGGGAGGGATTTACTGTTGAAGAAGGGGTCTTTGTTGCTGGCTGCTGGAAGGTCTATTAATGCTGGCTACTGGGAAATGTATTGTTGCTGGAAGGGACTTATTTTTGCAGGGGGGGTTATTGTTGCTGTGGAGGTCTGTTGTTGCCAGTGGAGGTTGTATTGTTGCTGGGGTGGGTCTTATGCTGCAGGTGGACAATTATTGCTGGAGGGAAGGGTCTAGTATTGCTGGCTGCTGGAGGGTCTATTGATGCTGGCTGTTGGGAGTGTATTGTCACTGGGGTGTCCATTGTTGCTAATACTTAGCACTATGAAATGGTACTTGGTTCTGTATTCTCTAAAAGGGGTGGTACTGGGATGTGGGTGGGAGGTGGAACCAAGGAACAGTGCTTGGAGGTGGGTAGGGGGCGGAGTCAAGGTATGACTCAGAATGGAGGAGTTGCTGCACCTATGCTCTGAGAAAAAAAGCCGTGCTCGGGTCAATTATTTGTTAATTATGGCTTATTTAGACAAGTACTGGCAATGGTAATTAAATGAATATGAATGGAGTACTCGCACAAAACAAAACAACATGTGCCCCGCTTTTCCAGTTATATGAACCCAGAACATACATTTTTTTGTCTTTTGGGCTTTTTTGTCAATATAGCACAAGAATACCCTAGTTTTAGTTTTAAAACATAGACTGCCAGTGCTGGAATGTGTGTGAATGAGAGTAAATGATTCAGTCAGTCAGGCAGGCCCCAGCCAACAATCCCTTCCGAGAGCAGGCTGACAGTGGAGGTCAGAGGTGTATTTAGGTTTTGTGCTGCCCTAGGCCTGACTAAATTTGTGCACCCCCTAATTTAAATATGACCCACCCCTTTCTGTCACCGCCACACCTAGTGTTGTTTAAGACCCGCCCTGAAATTTTCGAGTGAGGACACTAGTTCTGAGGGCCTGGGGGGGGGAATGGATTCCCTTAATTAACTTAGATTTCCTCTTACTTCCTGGTTGCCCATAGAGCAGGAAGTGAAGGGAAATCTTCACAATGGGACAGGGATGGTAAAAGTGTTGCCTATAGTTCTACTTTAAGTAGATGGTGCAGCAGAAACATATAACACAGTGAGGAAGGTTTGTGGTCCAGGATGACAAAACAGTCAAAATTGGAAGCGCCCCCCCCCCCCCCCCCACAGTTGCGGAATGCCGGCCGCCCGCATACTAGAAGCAGCGCGGCCGCTTTATAGGGGCACTAGACTAATTTTCCTAACAGTGTAGCGCAAGCCAGCGGGGACTCTTTTCATGCTGCCCCCCTGCAAAGTGCTGCCCTAGGCCTAGGCCTTGTTGGCCTAGGCCAGGATACAGCTCTGGTGGAGGTGGACTGCATGGTGCACTGAGCAGCACAGTGAAAGGGGCACAGGTGGAAGGACACTGATGTTGAGAAGTATGGGAATATGAAGGGGCTCAGAGGAGGAAACTACCACAACAGCAGCCTCTGACCATCTTCTGTACCATGTCTGCAGCCTCTGACCATCTCCTTTAATATTCCCTCTGCTCCGACCAGCACATGATCATCAGAAAGGGGCACAGATAATGGGAAAAATACAACCCCCCTATGCTAGTAGGCACGTTGGTGCGGGGGTGTGTAATTCAAAAGTTTTTATTTTAATTCTGCACTGACTGTCTTTGAAATTGCCCCTGCCCCCTATTAAATCCAATCTGGGGACAAAACCAGGGACAGACTTGGTCCAGGGACAGTGTCCTCAATCAGGGGACTGTCCCCTGAAACTGGGGATGTCTGGTCACCCTACCCTATAGCACTTTCACTGCTACAGGGCAGCAGCTGTGCGCTGGATCACGTACATATACATGATTCTGCAGTTCTGCAGGGGGCGCACGCACTCCGCCTGCACGCCACTTCAGCTGTGCTTATTCGCAGCAGAATCCCATCTGCGGGTGTCAGGCACTCTATTCCCGCCAGAACCAGACGATCGTTGGTACTGCTTTCTGGTACTGCTGGCGGGTACTGCTGGTTTGTACTTATAGTGGGTACTGGCTCTATTCTTCACACTGATGCTCGGGGATGGCGGGTCGGGAACAGGGCAGGAGGTGGCGGGCCACATCAGAGGGCACTGCGGTTGGGCACCCCTGGCTTGCAAAGTTGCCATACTAGAAGTAGACAAATATTTTGCTTTGTATTTCATGAACCACTACTATATTTTTGCATGCATTTAATTATATACACATCTTGTTAGAAAAGCACATGCTTCTTTCAACATGAGAAAATTACAACTGTCTTGGCATGGTTATAAACAAATATTTGTATTCATTTTTTATTTTTTCCCCATTGATACAATCTCAATGCATTTATTTTATTTTTAATTTGTTGATACATCATCTCTCGGCTTTGGACCTCAATACCTGTTTAATTGTAGTCTATAAAAAATACAAAAAATATGCCATACTAACATCCTGTATTTCTACAATCATCTTGCCATTGACATATCATCATTTTAATATATATATATATACAGTACATGTAAGAAATCACATCTTCTGTCTTGAAAAAAACTACCAGCATTCATTGTACCAAGAAAGAAACAACCACGACAAGACCGAACAATAGGAATGCGTGAAAATTCTGGATCTGTAATATAAAATGTACAGAATTAATTAACCACTTAAGGACCTTGCCTGTTTTTCAGATTTGATGTTTACAAGATTAAGCCCAGGTTTACACTGGGTACGATTTAATTCGATTTGAGATGCGATTTCACATGTGAAATCGCATCTCAAATCGGCGGCAATTGCCGGAAATGACACCGTCCTAATTGGTGCGCCGCCGCATTTTGACGCTGCACCGATTTCAAAAAGTAGTTCATGTACTACTTTTTGCGATTTCAGGACGGGATTTACATTGACATCTGTGCAGAAACCTGCACAGATGTCTCCTAAATCGCGTCCGAAATCGGGACTGCCAGCGGGAGTGAAATCATGCGAGTTCAGCTGAACTCGCACGATTTCACTCCCGCAGCCCAGTGTGAACCAGGGCTAAAACAGTTTTTTTTTTCTTGCTCTAAAATTACTTAAAACCCGCAAACATTATATATATTTTTTTCTAACACCCTAGAGAATAAAATGGCGGTCATTGCAATGCTTTTTTTCATACCGTATTTGCGCAGTTCACTTTTTTTCATTAAAAAATAAGACAACAGTAAAGTTAGCCCAATTTTTTTATATTGTGAAAGATAATGTTTCGCCAAATAAAATGATACCCAACATGTCACACTTTAAAATTACCCTTAAAAATCTCCGTAGGCAACGTTTAAAACATTCTATAGGTTGCATCTTTTGAGTTACAGAGGAGGTCTATGGCTAGAATTATTGCTCTCGCTCTAACGATCGCCGTGATACCTCACTTGTGTGGTTTGAACACCGTTTTCATATGCGGGCGCTACTCACGTATGCATTCACTTCTGCGCGCGAGCTTGGCGGGACATACAATGAGGGGTCCCACTTAAGCCCAGAGCCTCTTTCTGATATTTGGCAACAAACTTTTACCCTTAAAAATCCCCATAGGCGACATTTAAAAAATTCTACAGGTTGCATGTTTTATATTGTGAAAGATAATGTTACGCCAAATAAAATGATACCCAACATGTCACACTTTAAAATTGCGCCCACTCGTGGAATGGCACCAAATTTTTACCCTTAAAAATCTCTGTGGGCAACGTTTAAACAATTCTATAGGTTGCATCTTTTGAGTTACAGAGGAGGTCTCTGGCTAGAATTATTGCTCTCGCTCTAACGATCACGGCGATACCCCACATGTGTGATTTGAACACTGTTTTCATATGTGGGCACTGCTCGCGTATGAGTTCGCTTCTGCACGCGAGCTTGGCGGGGCAGAACGTGTTTAAATACATTTTTCTTATTTATTTTACCTTTTATTTTTATTTTTTTACACTGTTGAGCCCCGGTCTTACAAGCGCACTTTTTTTTGAAAAAAAAAAAAATGTAATAAAATAAAAAGGTCAACGGTAAAGTTAGCCCAATTTTTTTTTTCATATTGTGAAAGATAATGTTACACAAAGTAAATTGATACCCAACATGTCACGTTTCAAAGTTGTGCCCGCTCGTGAAATGGCGACAACATTTTATCCTAAAGAATGTCCATAGGCAACGTTTAAAAAATTCTACAGGTTGCATGTTTTGAGTTGCAGAGGAGGTCTAGGGCTAAAATTATTGCTCTTGCTCTAATGATCACGGGAATACCTCACATGTGTTGTTTGAACACCGTTTTCATATGCGGACGCTGCTCGCGTATGCGTTCACTTCTGCGCTTACTTTCTTATTTACTTTACTTTATTTTATTTTGACACTGTTTGTAAAAAAATATTAATTTTGGTCACTTGTATTCCTATTATAAAGAATGTAAACATCCCCTGTAATAGGAAAAAGCATGACAGGTCCTCTTAAGTATGAGATTTGGGGTCAAAAAGACACTAAATGGCAATAAAAAAAATGGCCCTTTAAGAGCATTGGGCAGAAGTGATGTTTTGACGTCACTTCCGCCCTGCAGAGGTATGGAGATAGTTGGACCATCTTCCCCTCACTCATCTCCATACCCCG
The DNA here is from genome assembly GCA_029574335.1 of Rana kukunoris. Taxonomy (NCBI): domain Eukaryota; kingdom Metazoa; phylum Chordata; class Amphibia; order Anura; family Ranidae; genus Rana; species Rana kukunoris. The sequence goes on from CM056055.1 coordinate 149,529,509, forward strand.
GCAGAGAGAGGATCTGAATGCCTCCGCCGATGCCGACGGCTCTGGTAAGCGGTAAGCTCTGGTAAGCGGCGGAGGACACAGGAGAGTGGCGGGATGGGGGGCCCTCTCCTGCTGCCGATCTCGCAGCATATGCGCCCCAGAGACCACTTTCATCTGAAACCGGACTACCCACTCTTGAGGAGGGTACCAGGGTTATGGTAGCTACCTGCTATCATAACAACGGTATTCCTCTTCGAAGTAGCGAGGGGCAGTCCGGAAGTGGTTAAATGAACCAAAATTGTAAAACAAAGTCTATCGATTTATTTTTCACAGAGTGAAGTTGAAACCACATTAATTTCTATTATTTTATAATATTTCAATACTTTTTTGGAAAGATTAATAAGCTTTTTATCCATTAGCTGCTCTTGCCGATTGTCTAAAAACAAGCACAATTTTGTTGCAGAACTAGGGAGAACATTTTATAGTTGTCACCAGAACAGGAGGTGAGCAAAAATATTTCAGTTGGGACACTTGTTCGGATGACAATGCTCTAACAGAGATAGAGATGACTCACGTTGGAGAGATTTCCTCCCACTTCCTGTTGGGTTTTGTAGGCAGGAAGTGAAGTTAAATCTCCCTAATGGGACAAAGGCAGAAAAAAATAAACTGACACTAACCTTTCCCCACTCCATTCTAAACATTGGACATATCTTATTTATCGGCGTATAACGCGCACTTTTTTCCCCTTAAAATTGCGGGTGCGCGTTATACGCCACCGACATAGACCGAGCCAAGCCGAGTGCGCAGTACACTCGGGTACACTCGGCTCGGCTCGGTCTATGTGGGCGGCGCTCAGAGACAGCATGCTCTGAGCTGAGAGAAGCGGGGAGGACACCACCAAGGCTGCAGACGGACGCTGGACAAGACACCGACGAGGGGCATTCAAAAAGTAAGTATTTTTTTTTCCTTAAACTTCCCTTCTAGGCTTGGGGTGTGCGCTATACGCCGGCGCACGGTATACCCCGGTATACCCCAGTATATAAATACGGTACTTCATTAATGGTTTGATGTGACTGAAGGGATTTTTTTTAAACTAACTTTACGTTTAATGGTAACGTTCCCGTACCTCCCAACTTTTTGAAATGGGAATGAGGGACACCTATCAGCAAAAGTATGCAGGCATAGGACACACCCCCGCCATGCCCCATTAAAGGAGAATTGTACAAAAAAATAAGATTGGTTAAGCCCACAAGTGCTTTTTTACCACTACTTTTCCTTTATATTGGCTTTTGGAATTTACAAATGCAGCAATTTAGAAATCAGATGAAAGGTTCAGCACTGGGAAACACTTTTTGATAGATAAAAAGTGCATTTTATATACAACTATAGAGATCAGATGAAAATGAGGGACAAATAAGGAGGAATGAGGGACAGAGGGACATTGCTCCAAATCAGGGACAGTCCCTCCAAATCAGGGACAGTTGGGAGCTATGCATTCCATGTTATGAAGCAGAATTGGGATTGCAATTTGGTCCTTAATTCCAACTGCAGCCAAAACTTTTATTTTGTTTTGGATAGTACAAAGAAGAGTTAGGCCGCGTACACACGATCAAATTTGTCCGCTGAAACTGGTCCGACGGACCGTTTCAGCAGACAAATCCGATCGTATGTATGGGCTAGCGGACATGTCTGACCGGCGGACAAATTTTAAAGCATGCTTTAAAAAATTTCCGCCGGAGACATGTCCCTTGGATATGTCCGCTGGTTAGTACACTAACCAGTGGATATACAGGCCCAGATTCACAGAGCGATTACGCGTGCGCAACTGCTGTTGCGCGTGCGTAAGTCTAAATGTGCGCGTGCGTATAGTTGGACGCGATTCACAAAACAATATACGCCATAAATCTACGTTTTTTGGTCCGGCGTAATTGAGTTAGACATTCGCTTCCCTTCGCGCAAAACTGCGCTAGACACACCATTGATTTGCTAGTCAAATATGCTAATGAGGGAGTTACGGGGATCCACAAAAAAACGCAGTTGCTGCGCAGGCTACGCGATGTGCGCAACTGCAAAATGTCCTGTCTAAAGTTAGAGCCCATAAAAGCTGATCTAACTTTTGAAAAAAAGTCTAATTGTCAGATAAAGCAACACCGTTATTGAGGAGCAGACCACACACACGTGTTGCACTACAATTTGACTGCCAACATGCTAGGGGCATCGTCGATCATAGCTGCACTAGTGAATATAGATGACCAAAGAAGGAGGAGGGCACGGAGGATGGCACGGGAGAGGGTATACCGCACCCGCATACACCTGTTTGGCATGAATGATTCAGAGGTCTTTCGCATCTTCAGATTCCCCCCTCATGCCATCCTGGAATTAACCACAACCTTGCAGGAGGACATCACCAGCCCAACACAACGCTCACATGCAGTGCAGCCACTGGTGAAGGTCCTGGCAACACTCCATTTCCTTGCCAGTGGCTCTTTTCAGCGTACAAGTGGAGTGGTGGCTGGGATGTCACAATCCTCCATGAGCAGATGTGTGCACCAGGTTGTCCCTGCAATCCTCACACGCTTGGCCAACCAAATCATCAAACCCACCACTGAGGAGCTTCGAATCAAGGCAATGGCAGATTTCTACCGAATTGCCAGATTCCCACGCACCATCGGGGCCATAGATTGCACACATGTGGCACTCCAGCCCCCCCATGAGACAGAGCACATGTACCGCAATCGGAAGAATTGGCACTCCATCAACGTACAGGTGATAGTTGATGCCCAAGGCCTCATATGGCACGTCCGTGCCAAACACCCAGGGTCCAGCCATGACAGCTACATCTACAATCAAAGCCACATCTGAACAGAATTCGAACAGAACGTGTATGGGAACACCTGGCTGGTTGGTGAGTGACATGGGAGTCAGGCATGACTATCCCCTCCCGTGATGCACAACAGAAGTGGCACATGCATGACTAACATTCTCCTGTCTTTTCCTTTACAGGTGACTCTGCATATGCACTGGGACCCCATCTCATGACTCCTATCCGGAACCCCCAAACCCCAGGAGAGGAACGATACAATGAAGCACACATCAAAACCCGTGCAGTGGTGGAGCGCACCTTTGGCCTCCTGAAGTCACGTTTCCGATGCCTGGATAAGTCTGGGGGTACACTGTTGTATTCCCCAAACTTCGTGTGCCATATCATCGCTGCATGTTGCATGCTACACAATCTCGCAGTGAGGAAGGGCCTGCAGGTTGAGCTACGTGATGATCTGACCCCCCAACCAGAAAATCAACCCCTAACCGAGGATACCCCGTCTTCTGAGGGAAGAGCAGTCAGGAGGCAGCTCATATTGGGCATCTTTGCACGTTAAACACACACATTAATCATGGCACAATGAGAATGCATGCATGCACACCACTATGGTCCCTAGCACACACACCCCACATCCTCATCAAATTGGATTGGCACCAGTCCACCATGCAAGACTGGTGAGCAGTAACGCCACGTCAAGGCTCCAATTATGTCACTGTACATTCATACACCATTCACACGGACCTGGGAATCACTTCTCCCTGGTCCTGGGGAACCCTTCTCCACCAAAATTGAGGGTGACACCCCTTTTCCAGCAGGAATGTCACCCCCACATTCAAACATCATTCACAACCCAAAATATGCCAAAAAAGTCAAACAAACAAAAATGCATAGAAACAAAAAATGCATAGGAAAAAAAAAATGCTTCGAAAAAACAAAAAAAAGCAGAGAACAAAAATAAAAAAGCTTTCAAAACAAACAAAAGGGGGACAAAAAAATTATTGCCCTCTGCCTGAGCCACGCCTGGGGCGCCCCCGGCCACGGCCCCGGACCCTCAGGGGAGACGCATGGGGGAGGGGAAAAGCCGGGGAAGGAGGAGCAGCCCCTGAGATCTGCCCACCTGGCGGCCTGCCCTCCAAGGCCACGGCTATTCTGTCCAGGGCAGCACCAAGTGTTGCCGTGTTGCCCTGGATAGCCTGGGTAAGGGCCCTCACATCCTGCCCAACGCCTGCTGCTGTAGTTTGCAGGTCATTTAGGCAGGTTGTGGAGGCCCGGGAGTGGGAGTCCAGGTTACCCAGGCTATCATTAATGGAGGACAGGCTCTGATCCACCCGCCCCATAGTCTGGCAGAGCTGTCTCAGAAGGCGGGTCTGGGTGGCCAGGTTCCTTCTCAGACAGGCGGGCATGAGATTGGGCGCCCCCCTGGTGCTTGGGGATGACCTCCTGGCTCCAGCTGATGGTTGTGGCCGGGGAGAAGGGGAGGCCCTTGTGAGGGGAGCCATGTTGGGGGAGGAGGGGGGGGGCTGACCCTTAGGGAGGGCAGGCTTCTTGCAGCCAGAGGGGAGGAGTCCGCAGAAACCAAAGGGCCAGTGCCTTCCATGGACTCCTCCTCCTCATGATTCTGCTCCTCCTCATGATCGTCCTCCGCATGATCCTCCCCCTCCTCTTGTTCCTCCTCTGCGGACTCTGGCCTTGTTGGGGGGGCCTCATTAGGCTGCTGTCCTGGGGTTGGAGCGGTCAGTCCAGATGGCCCTGCACCCTCCTGCACAGCTGTGGATGACACAAAACATTCACAGGTTGGAGGATCCACACACTTGCCACATATTCCCTTTCACCCCCTCCCCCACACATGCTACACACCTGAGAGAAATAAAAACCTTACCTGGCACCGCGGGGACCGGACTTGTGTCAAAGCCTGGCAGGCCCTCCACTTCATGCCGGTGAAAGGTCAGGGCCACCACACGCTCCGTCTCTGAAAATCTAACCCGGCATGGTGGGCCCCCTCCTGTGCCCCTGGCATGGGCATTTATTGCGGCCAGTTTTTTTTTTCACCTCACGCCGGAGGTCATTTATTTTCTTTTCTATCCCAGAGCGGGTCCGTGTCTCCCCCTCCCCCGATGAATTCACCTGCTCCGTGATCCTATCCAATATCTCCCTCCTCCTGGCCGGGGTGGTGGTGGCACTCTGCGGGCCGTGGAGAAAACGCCCATAGTCGGTAATGGCCCGGGCAAGAATTCTTTTTTCCCCCACAGTAAAATTGAGCTTTCTTTTTCTCTCAGTCATACTTCCAAACAAACTCACTAGCAGTCACCAAAAATCTGTCACAAATACAAGCACAACCAATCAGACAAGAACACACACAAAGAGAAAAAGAACAGCCAAAAATCACACTAGCACTCAGCAAGAAACACACACAAAAAAATCAGATGAAAAAAAAAAGCAAGAAAACAAACGCTCAGAAATCTATCAATCAAACAAACAGTCTCAAACACTTATCAAAATACACTTTCACAAAACTACCAACAAGCACAAGATCACACAGAACACTAATCTCACAACTACAAAACACACTCTAACGAACAACAGAGCAAAAGCACTTGATTCAATGGGAAGGGACACAAAGGGATGTACTTTTGCAATGGAAGGGCGTTTGTGTGTGTCTATTTATGCTGTCTGCGTAGTTCACAACGTTGCCCTAGTCCATTTCCAATTTCAATGATTGCGCCGCTCCCGAGTTGTGAGCATGCGCACAACGGAGCTGACATGGTTTCCTTCACGCGCGCATGCGCGAGTCGGCCGGCCCTTCATTTGCATGGGGTCACGGCTCATTTCAATGTAACACGCCCACGTCCCTCCCAATTTGTATTACTCCTCCTTACGCCTACGGAAAAAACCTTACGTTTGCGCAAGCTCTTGCGTAAAAGCTACGTGAATCGCCGGATTACGCGGCTAGATTGCGCAAGTCTAACGGAAAAGTGGTGCGCTACGCCGGAATGATAATGCGCCGATCTACGTGAATCTGCCCCACAGTGCCTTGCGAAAGTATTTGGCCCCCTTGAACTTTGCGACCTTTTGCCACATTTCAGTCTTCAAACATAAAGATATAAAACTGTAATTTTTTGTGAAGAATCAACAACAAGTGGGACACAATCATGAAGTGGAAGAAAATTTATTGCATATTTCAAACTTTTTTAACAAATAAAAAACTGAAAAAGTGGGCGTGCAATATTATTCAGCCCCTTTACTTTCAGTGCAGCAAACTCTCTCCAGAAGTTCAGTGAGGATCTCTGAATGATCCAATGTTGACCTAAATAACTAATGATGATAAATAGAATCCACTTGTGTGTAATCAAGTCTCTGTATAAATGCGCCTGCACTGTAATAGTCTCAGAGGTCCGTTTAAAGCGCAGAGAGCATCATGAAGAACAAGGAACACACCAGTAGATCAGAGATACTGTTGTGGAGAAGTTTAAAGCCAGATTTGGATACAAAAAGATTTCCCAAGCTTTAAACATCCCAAGGAGCACTGTGCAAGCGATAATATTGAAATGGAAGGAGTATCAGACCACTGCAAATCTACGAAGACATGGCCGTCCCTCTAAACTTTCAGGTCATACAAGGAGAAGACTGATCAGAGATGCAGCCAAGAGGCCCATGATCACTCTGGATGAACTGCAGAAATCTACAGCTGGGGTGGGAGACTCTGTCCATAGGACAACAATCAGTCGTATATTGCACAAATCTGGCCTTTATGGAACAGTGGCGAGAAGAAAGCCATTTCTTAAAGATATCCTTAAAAAGTGTCGTTTAAAGTTTGCCACAAGCCACCTGGGAGACACATCAAACATATGGAAGAAGGTGCTCTGGTCAGATGAAACCAAAATCCAACTTTTTGGCAACAATGCAAGACGTTATGTTTGGCGTAAAAGAAACACAGCTCATCACCCTGAACACACCATCCCCACTGTCAAAAATCATGGTTTGGGCCTGCTTTTCTTCAGCAGGGACAGGGAAGATGGTTAAAATTGATTGGAAGATGGATGGAGCCAAATACAGGACCATTCTGGAAGAAAACCTGATGGAGTCTGCAAAAGACCTGAGACTGGGACGGAGATTTGTCTTCCAACAAGACAATGATCCAAAACATAAAGCAAAATCTACAATGGAATGGTTCACAAATAAACATATCCAGGTGTTAGAATGGCCAAGTCAGAGTCCAGACCTGAATCCAATCGAGAATCTGTGGAAAGAACTGAAAACTGCTGTTCACAAACTCTCTCCATCCAACCTCACTGAGCTCGAGCTGTTTTGCAAGAAGGAATGGGCAAAAATTTCAGTCTCTCGATGTGCAAAACTGATAGAGACATACCCCAAGCGACTTACAGCTATAATCGCAGCAAAAGGTGGTGCTACAAAGTATTAACTTAAGGGTTCCCAATTTTTCAGTTTTTTATTTGTTAAAAAAGTTTGAAATATCCAATAAATTTCGTTCCACTTCATGATTGTGTCCCACTTGTTGTTGATTCTTCACAAAAAATTACAGTTTAATATCTTTGTGTTTGAAGCCTGAAATGTGGCAAAAGGTCGCAAAGTTCAAGGGGGCCGAATACTTTCGCAAGGCACTGTATCTGCCCGCCAGTGGCGGCTGGTGCTCAAAATTTTTGGGGGGGCGCAAACGAAAAAAAAAATATTGCAGCCTCACTGTGCCCATCACATGCAGCCACTGTGCCATGCCACCAAATGTAGCCACTGTGCCATGCCACCAAATGCAGCCACTGTGCCATCAATTGTCACCACTGTGCCATGCCATCAAATGCAGCCACTGTGCCATCAATTGTCACCACTGTGCCATGCCATCAAATGCAGCTACTGTGCCCATCAATTGTCACCAATGTGCCATGCCATCATATGCAGTCACTGTGCCATCAATTGTCACCAATGTGCTATGCCATCATTTGCAGTCACTGTGCCATCAATTGTCACCACTTGTGTCACTAATTGTGCCATGCCATCAAACGCCACCACTGTGCCATCAATTGTCACCAATGTGCCATGCCATCAAAAGCAGCTACTGTGCCCATCAATTGTCACCACTGTGCCATGCCATCAAATGCAGTCACTGTGCAATCAATTGTCACCACTGTGCCATGCCATCAAACGCCACCACTGTGCCATCAATTGTCACCACTGTGCCATGCCATCAAACGCAGTCACTGTGTCATCAATTGTCACCTCTCTGCCATGCCATCAAATGCAGTCACTGTGCCATCAATTGTCACCTCTCTGCCATGCCATCATATTCAGTCACTGTGCCATCAATTGTCACCACTGTGCCCCATGCCACTGTGCTCATTGTCGCCTCTGTGCCCCATGATGCCACTGTGCCCCATGCTTCTACTGTGCCCCATGCTGCCACTGTGCCCCATGCTGCCACTGTGCCCCATGCTGCCACTGTGCCCCATGCTGCCCCTTTCCCTGTAAAAAAATCACTTACCTGACGCTTCCATGTCCTCCCTCGATGTCTTCTGCCGCCCTGGAGAAGCTTCATCCAATCAGGTTCCTGAAAACCAGAATCCGGGAACCTGATTGGCTGAAACGGCTGTCAGTCTAATGCAAGGACCGCAGATTGCCTGCGCTCCGAGCATAGACTTCCGAGAGCCGGAGGGCGGGACTGGAAAAGCCTATCAGAGCCACTGGCTTTGATAGGCAGTTCCCCTCAGCCAACCAGCTGTCGCTATTCGGGTAACAGGCGTCCCATGTCCGGTTATACGAATAGACCAGGCAGCTGGCAACAGTAACACACGTCCAATGCATAGCATTGAACGTGTGTTACTTGCGAGAGGGGGTGGCGCTGCAGCGCCCTCTATAGACGGCCGCCAGAACTTCGGCTAAAATGTCAAAATGACATTTTAGCCGAATAAAAGTTCTTAAAGGGCCCGTTTTTTTTTTTTTTTTATTCTTTTTTTTTTTGTGACTGCGGGAGGGGGGGCGGCGCCCGTGCGCCCATGTGGGCGGGCCGCCACTGCTGCCCGCACAAGCGTCGAATGGATGCGACGCATGTGTGGAAGTTTTTTTACCTCCTGGTGCGGTGACGTGGCGGCGTCAACGTCACCGACACGTCACCGCGCTGTCTGCCGGCGGGGATTTTGATCCGATGGTTATGTACACGCCGTCGGATAAAAATTCGAAGGAGACATGTCCGCTGGAAACGGTCCGTCGGACAGTTTCAGCGGACATGTCCCTCCGTGTGTGCGCGGCCTTAGAGACACAGTCTGGTTTATAGTATTGGATGTCCCTCTTAGGCCCCATTCACACCTAGCTTGAAGCTCCAAAACGCTGGAGGAGAAAAAATTAAAATTAATGTCATGATTTTTGCATGATTTTCTGCTCAAATGAAAAACTGTAAAAAAATAAAACTAGTAATAATATATGAATAAATAAATGCAAACTAAAGAAAATAATTACACAAATAACTAAAAATCATCATGAATAAAAAAATTCTAAACATACATAAATAATATAAATTAATAATATATAATAATAAATAAATACAAAATTAACTTTTAACCTTAAAAAATATATTAAACAAATGAATGAATAATAATAATAATAAACACCCAAACTCATTTATTTTTATTATTATTATTATTATTTTTATTATTATTATTATTATTAATAATAATAATAATAATAATGTGTTGTTGTTGTTATTATTATTATCATTAATAATAATAATAATAATTAAAAATAATAATAGGAATAATAATTAAATCTATTTATTTTGTGTTAGGGTGTTTATTATTTTATATATATTATTTAAGGTTTAGGGATTAGGGGTTCATTATTTAATTATTCATTTGTTATTATATTATTATTATTATTATTATTATTATATGGAATTAATTTATTGTATTTATCTATTATTTATTTATGATTATTTTTATTTATTTTTATATTTATTTTACATTTAAAATGAGAACTTGTCACCAAAAAACATCACATATGTTTTGAGGCCCTCATCCTCACATATTTTCATGTAAGAATGTAAACGTACGCGTGGGGGGTGCCTAGACGTGAAAACTCTGATTGTGATACACATAATGAATATCGCTGCGCACACTGGAGTGAGAGCAATTTTTCTAGCACCAAAACTCCTCTGTAATGCTAAACTGATGACCTATAGGGGGTTTTTAAGTTGTCATCTATGAAAAATATAGAGTAATGAAGTTTGTCACCATTTCACAAGCGCGTGCACATTTAAGGTTTGACATGTTGGGTACCTATTCACTTGGTGCAACCTTATCTTTTATATTTTACCCAAAAATGTGGTAATTTATGAGGGTTAAGTACCCCAAAATTAACTTTAGTGTAATATTTACTGAAATGTTGGGTTTCCTAGACCTGTGGTAATATTGTGTTATACACAAAATTAGAACTACCACTATTTTGTTCTCTAGGGCGCCTGCTTTCAGAAAATATATCATGTGTGGGGGTATGTGCAATTTTCAGGGCTAAAATTTATTTTTAAACATGTCTACAAAAAACATAAACATGGCTCTGGCAGCAAGAGGATTAAACTTGTAAATCCTTACACTAAAAAAAAAAATATATAAACATATAAATAAATAAAAATAACTGGACTAGCAAAATAAATAGTTTTGCCTTCATCAAGCCATAGAATTTGAAATCTGACCTAGGAGTACCTGACATTACCCTATTACTTCTTGTAAAAAAAAACAAAAAAAACAACGTAAAATTAAAATAATTAAATAAACTTACACAAACTTGGGATCCACCACTAGACTGGTTGTTGTTGATCGATGTTTTTGTAACTGATGTTCCATTGTTTAAAGTGGAACTAGATGTGCTACTGGTTTTTGTGGTGGAACCTGATGTGGCAGAGGTGTTAGTGGCTCTTGCAGTTGTAGTGGTGGTAGTGGTGGTGGTGGTAATGGTGGTAGCGGTGGAACTAGCTGTGTTGCTGGGCACTGCCATATATAAAAGTGTTGGACTATTGACATTAGTCCAGAAAACCGACTCCGTTTGTACGACTGTGGCTCTGAATAAAAAATAAAAAAAAGAATAATCAAAGTTTACACCACCTTTCTCTTTACCCAAATATATTCTGCAAATACTCCACATCTTTGGTTGCAAAGCAATAACATTTTCAGCTTTTTTTGTTTAAAAAAAAAAAAAGGTAACTGTGTCTACTGCAGTGTTTTTCAACCTTTTTTCAACCAAGGCACACTTTAAAATCTGTCAGAATCTCGAGGCACACCAAACCAAAAATTTGAAAAAAAAATTATGCCACTTGCTATTTGCACAGTCTTTCAATTAATTAAAACAAAACACAATATAATACCCCAATTTGTGGGTAACTTTCATCTTTTCTGTTAAGAACACTAGCAGCAGACAATCTAATCCAGCAATAGCACATACCTACATGCCTTTGATTAAAAATTATTACAACATTTTCTTCCAGCATAATACTTCTGAAACTCGCAATAACAGTATGCAATTTTCTATTACGTTTTGTCCTGGAAGGTGTCCACCTTATTATGTTACTATGTAAAGATTAATTTGACATTCTGCCTACACCAATGCTATGTAAGGTTGCCACGTATCCACCATCACCAATTACATTAATGGGACCATAAGGCTGATATTTTTCGTTTCCGATAAGGCTGATATTTTCCCAAAAATGGAGGCAACTTTAATGCTATGCTATTGGATATAAACACTGAAGCCACTGATTTTACCCCCAAAAAATACCTGGCAAGTCAACGCAAATAAAAAGAAAAAACGTGACAAAGAAGCTTTTCAAAACAATGGCTAACCTGTGTACATATTTTGTGTGTCAACATGGAGGAGGAGCTGATCCCTGAGCGGGGATGGATCATGTGACATCATGGCGCACCGGGCGGCTTTGTAATTCCCGCCTTCTGAGCTTGCAGCACCTATGATAAACGTCACACGTCCCGTAGTCACGGATTGGAGCAGTAAGACGTCCATCATAGGCGCTGCAGCTTCCGAAAGCCGGGATCTGTGTCTCGCGACTCCACACTCAGCAACACACGGCGCTCGCTCGGAGCTCATAATTAATTATCCTACTAACCTGCACTGTAATAACAAATATTAACCAAGTGCCCATCAGATAGCTGCCTATATTGAGGGTCATTTTGCCGCGGCACACCTGGGGACTCTTCACGGCACACCAGTGTGCCGCGGCACACCAGTGTGCCGCGGCACACTGGTTGAAAAACACTGGTCTACTGGTATAGTATACTGTATGTTGTCCCCTTTTAGAGCTTATGGAGTTGATTACTAAACTAAAGTCAAACAGGCTGTTCACTTTGCAAGAGAATTTTCCTCCCCAGTGGCGATGTGGAGAAATTTCACTAAATATAAAAACAAACAGCATTTTTGCTTGCACATGATTGGATGATGGAAGTCAGCACAGCTTCACCTTGTTCACTAAGGCCCCATTAAAACCTGGACATTTGCATCGTTGCAATTCTGCCTGCAATTCCAGAACACTCTGAAAAACTGACAAATCACAGCATGCTTATTCAGGTACCATTGATTTTCAATGGCACCTAAAACACGAGTGCGATTCTGCCCTGATTTTTGCGTGATAAATCGTGCTGCATTTGTGTCAAACCGCATTGTGCTTGCAAAAAAGAGGCGACAAGCTTTGTACAATGCGGTTTGACACAAATGCAGCACGATTTATCACGCAACAATCACAGCAGATTTGCACCCGCATTGGGTGCTATTAAAAATAAATGCCATCTGAACAAGCGTGGTGTGATTTGTCCATTTTGCAGGCAGAATCACGGTGCAATTGCAAATGCCCAGGTGTGAATGGGGCCTAAGCTCTGGGAAAAATTATCCTGCAAAATGCAATTTCCTATGCGAAGAGAACAGTCTATTTGCCTTTAGTAAATCAACAACTGTGAGGGTAAACAAATGTTTATTTTTATATTGTGACGCTGTTGGATATTAACCTCCCTGGCAGTATGATTATGTCTGATTTTAGAATGCCAAAGCGGTACAATTATTTTGCATGGAAATTTGGCGTTTTACATTGTAGGCCTGTAATTCTTAGGAATAGCTCACTTAAATCTGTCCAAACAAAAGTCCAGTAGACATCTCGGGTATGATAACGTTTGAAACACAAAATCATAAATTATAATATAATAAATAACTATAAATAATAATATAATAATAAATTGTATTCAATGTATCTAGGTTCAATAAAGGTTTATTGAGTTCTTAAGACAGCATAAACAAAAGAATACAATTTTTCGACCGAGCGTCCAACAAAGGGCGACCCGGTCAGAAGAACGTGGAACATATACAATCCGCATTGCAAAAGTTAAAGTAGTACAAACAGCTACTGCAGCGAGGGCTGGGTATAGGGAGTGTCAATGCTTACAAGGCTCGTCCACAATCTGCGAGGGCCTCCCCTGACCCGGACGCCCCAATGGGATCCAGCTGCGCCCCTGGCTCAGGGGAGTAAGGGAGGTCAAACTACCTCAGATAGGCAGGTGATGTGGACAACCATACTTGTTTATACCTCGTGCAATGAGTTTACAAGAGAAATAATAATAAAATACAGAAGTAACTGGTCATATAAAATGGTCAGATTGTGCATAAATAAAACCAGAGGCCGGCTGGAGAGAGCCAGCCAGAAGGAAAAATGAAAAGAAGGAAGTAGAGAAGAGAGAAGGCCTGAGACGGAAAAAGAAGGGGAAAATGGGGGGGGGAGGGGGGAGGGTAGGGAACAGGGTGAAGGGAGCGGTGCGCTCACCTCCCATCAGGAGTACATCATTTTGTGTATTCAATGTAATTAAATCAAAAACACTGAAATTTGTCCAAACAAGGGTGCAATATTACTAGACACTGCATATTGGTTTAACATCCCGGGTATGAAAAATTTAGAAACATGGTACTGCACAAAGTCTGACGTCAAAATCGGGACAGTAGAACCTGGTTTCCTTTTGGATTATCTTTCCACTGTCATTTTGCCTCGAGCAACAAATCACGCACATCCTTGTAGGTGTTGAAATTTTCTCGGTTGGTGGGATATAGTACATGAAGTGATGACCAGTCAGGCGTTCCGGGTTGACAATGCCATGCACGACGTCCAGCTCTATTCACAGCCATTGGTATTTGGTGGTTAACAAAGATTAATTTTGCAACTTTCCAAGTACAGTGAGTCCCCGAGTTACAAACGCAATAAGGACTGTAGGTTTGTTCTTAAGTGGAATATGTTCATAGGTCGGAACACTGCTTGTAAGTGTAACTTCCGCCTGTGCAAGGATGTGGGATGTTCTGGCTTCCGCCTGTGCTGGCATGTGGCATGTCCTGGGCACTTCTGGGGCTCTTCTGGCCATGCAGTACATGAAATACTGCAGTGTGGAATGTGGCAAGATAGCTGCTCGGAGATATCCAGGTCCATTGTGGAGCACAAGCAGCCGGCATTGAGGCTGTTCATAAGTAGGAGTCGTTTCGTAAGTCTGTCTGTAAAGTCAGAATGAATCACAGGCTTGTCATTTTTTTTTTTTTTTAGCAAAATGTAGGCATTCCACTAGCATTTCTCAAGAAGATGCCTGAAGATCTTCTTGTAGTACTTTTTGCTTTTTCCTCATTGCTGGATAGATTATCATTGCTTGGTCAGCTCTGTCAACACCTCCCATTTGTAGTCTATCACTACTCGTGGCTTCATGATTTCTTTCCCACCTTTTGTGCGTGCCATAACAGTGGAGGTATTATGGACTATACTTATTAGGCACACATCTTTCTTGTCATGTCATCATAGTGCCATATTTTTGCCTTTCTTCCAGGCAACCATTTCTCCAGTCTTCAGCTTCTAATTTTAAACATTGGCGGCATGTCGCGCCGGTTAGCCCTAATTGTTCCATAGGTATCTGTTTTGTTCTGCAGAAGAAACTCATAAAGTTCAGGAGACGTGTAAAAGTTGTCGGTTGTTACACAATAGCCCTGATATATCGTAGCAATGGCTCAATGAGTGAAAGAACAGAAGATGCCATTCCATAGTTGCTGTATTTTGGGCTGAATTTTGTTCCTTTCCCAGTGTATAGGACTGAATCCCAAATGTAGCCAGTTGACAATTTGCATAGCATGTAGGATTTTATGCCAAATCATGCTCTCTTTGATGCAATGTATTGTACCCAGCTGAGCCTTTTCTTGTAGGCCATTAGACTTTCATCTATGCTGAAATCTCTTTCTGGCACATAGCTCTGTTGGAAATTTTTGAGAATCATTTGAGATACTTCATCAAATTCTTTGTTTTCGAAGTGTAATGCCGCGTACACACGGTCGTTTTTTGCGATGAAAAAAAAACGACGTTTTTTAAAACGTCATTTAAATTGATCGTGTGTGGGCAAAACGTCGTTTTTTGTCTTCAAAAAAACGACCAAAAAAAAATTCCAACATGCTTGAATTTTTTGTGTCGTTTTTCAAAACGTCGTTTTTTGTTTCACAAAAAGTCACCGTGTGTAGCAAAAACGTCTTTCAAAACGACGTTTTTCAACCCGCGCATGCCCAGAAGCTAGTTATGAAGCGAGCTTCAATGGAAAAGAGTGGTGAACGTAACCTCGCTTTTTGTGAAAAAACGATAGTGTGTATGCAACATCGTCTTTGAAAGTGACGTTTCAAAAACGTCGTTTTTTACTTCACAGAAAACGTCGTTTTTTTTTCATCGCAAAAAACGACCGTGTGTACGCGGCATTAGTATTTCATGATCAGGGAAAATCTGTACTCTGACTTGACTGTGCCAAAGAATGGCGTGGCAAGTAATTTATTAGTTGTCCAATAACACTTCCTGAAGTATTATTAGGCCCAGAAATTTCCAAATGTCATCTTTGGTCACTGGTTCCCACTTTCTGATTCTTGGAAACTTCTGATGTGTAGTAGCTTGTTGCTCTTGGTACCGGTTTGTCTCCGTAACAATTTTTCAATAACCTCATCGGTCAGAAATACTTGTAGGTATGCCAAGGGGTTGTCATCTTCAATGTCCACTTTCATAACAGGTGCTCAATTAAATGTGAATCTTTGGGGTGCTGTTGGATCCGTACCGCAGTCGCAGAATTGTTGCTGTCGTCACTTTCCGTGTCTGATGACGAATTTCCCCACAAATCACTATCGCTCTTTTCAAGCTGGTCATAAACCACTTTTGATGTAGAGGGATGCTTTTTGGATGCCATGGTCATTCTCATTTTTCCAGGCAAAAAGAATGGTACAAGTGCAGGCAGGGCAGTAGACAAAGCACTGGGGGACAAACTGAGGTCAAATTATTTGATACAGTAATGTAATCTAATAAGATTACAATGTATTGTGCACGTGTTGTGTTTTTATACATTTTGAAATTGCCACCGGTTCCGCCCCCAAGCGAACGGGGAACGGAAACCTGTAACACAGAGCAATGGGCGGAGGATCAAGCCGCTGGACACAGCGGGAGTACATTGTGGGATCCCGGGGACAAGGTAAGTAACCTCTTCCTGGATCCTGCAATCTCGAGTGTGGCTCGGGGGTTACTGCTAATGGTACTGAAAGTTAACCTCGAGCCACACTCGGGAATACCACCAAGGTGGGTAAATATAAACCTATCTATAAATATTCAAGATTAAAAAATCTCTGTTGCCCTTACATGCCTAAACTTGGCAGCAGTCCAGAGAAAAATGTAAAGTACAACTAAAGGCAAAAAAAATTGGGGGATGGAGTGCAGAAAGGATTAGAACACCTGTCAGGATTTCATTGCTGTCTGTTCCCCCATTAAGGAAATGTACCCTCTCTATTTGTCCTGTTTACCATTATCAGTGAGAGGGAAAAAGCCCCACATTTCGGGTTGTCACTAGAACAGGAACAGAGAGGAAATCTAACAAACACTAGTTCTGGTGACAACCACAAATTCCCTCAATTCTTTTACTTCCTGTTTTGGCTATGAGTAAGGGGGAATCTCAGAGATGGCAAAATGACAAAATAAATGTTTTCTTTCTTTTCTTCCACCCAAAAATGGAACTTCCACTTTAAAGAAAGGTGACCCCCCTGATATGCCACATTTTTTTGGTGGGGGGGGGGGGAACAGAGGCGTCGTTAGGCCCTGGCTAGGGAGGCTGGAGCCCCGAATGTGCCCCCGAAAAGCCCCGAGTCTCGGGCATACAATGTTTAATTATTAGCCCCGAGTCTCGGGACCAGTCCCCGATCTCGCCCGCCATGTTTGATTTTCAGTCTGGCCGCTGGCGCCCTGTGATTGGGCGTATGGTGGTCATGTGCTGCATGGGGCTGGCATCTGTGCCCGGCGCATGCGCCGTTCCGATCCCGGCCGGGGCTCGGGAAAGATCGTATCCGCTCGGCCGGGTGGCGCATGCGCAGCTACGTAGTGGCCCCGAGTGGCGCCATTTTTAAAGATATCGGCAGTGGCGCTAGTCGGGAGTTGGGACACTATGGCGGTCGCTGCTATTCAGTGCACCCGCCACCGGAGGACTCAGCCGAGCAAGTGAGGAGGGGGAAAATACAACTGGGGGGACCATCACTCGGAACCTGTGGCACGGGCATTGGCATGCAGGGAAGGGACAGACACAGACTGATGTGCATGCTCTGTCCACATCATCAGAATGCTGTGTCCTCCTCCTGTGCCCCTTTTACCTCTCCACAGGTCAGATCTGCCCTGACCTGTGGAGAGGTGAAAGGGGCACAGGAGGAGGACACAGCATTCTGATGATGTGGAGAAGTAATATGATGGTGGACAGAGTAGAGGAGGAGGCTACTGTGAGGGGATAAGGAGGACACTATTATATCTGCAGCCTCTGTCCCCCTCCTGTGCCATGTCCGCAGCCTCTGTCCCTCTCCTGTGCCATGTCCGCAGCCTCTGTCCCCCACCTGTGCCATGTCCGCAGCCTCTGTCCCCCACCTGTGCCATGTCCGCAGCCTCTGTCCCCCTCCTGTGCCATGTCCGCAGCCTCTGTCCCCCACCTGTGCCATGTCCGCAGCCTCTGTCCCTCTCCTGTGCCATGTCCGCAGCCTCTGTCCCTCTCCTGTGCCTGTCCGCAGCCTCTGTCCCCCACCTGTGCCATGTCCGCAGCCTCTGTCCCTCTCCTGTGCCATGTCCGCAGCCTCTGTCCCCCTCCTGTGCCATGTCCGCAGCCTCTGTCCCCCTCCTGTGCCATGTCCGCAGCCTCTGTCCCCCTCCTGTGCCATGTCCGCAGCCTCTGTCCCCCTCCTGTGCCATGTCCGCAGCCTCTGTCCCCCTCCTGTGCCATGTCCGCAGCCTCTGTCCCCCTCCTGTGCCATGTCCGCAGCCTCTGTCCCCCTCCTGTGCCATGTCCGCAGCCTCTGTCCCCCTCCTGTGCCATTTCCGCAGCCTCTGTCCCCCTCCTGTGCCATGTCCGCAGCCTCTGTCCCTCTCCTGTGCCATGTCCGCAGCCTCTGTCCCTCTCCTGTGCCATGTCCGCAGCCTCTGTCCCCCTCCTGTGCCATGTCCGCAGCCTCTGTCCCCCTCCTGTGCCATGTCCGCAGCCTCTGTCCCCCTCCTGTGCCATGTCCGCAGCCTCTGTCCCCCTCCTGTGCCATGTCCGCAGCCTCTGTCCCCCTCCTGTGCCATGTCCGCAGCCTCTGTCCCCCTCCTGTGCCATGTCCGCAGCCTCTGTCCCCCTCCTGTGCCATTTCCGCAGCCTCTGTCCCCCTCCTGTGCCATTTCCGCAGCCTCTGTCCCCCTCCTGTGCCATGTCCGCAGCCTCTGTCCCCCTCCTGTGCCATGTCCGCAGCCTCTGACCATCTCCTGTCTTTTATCATGTCTGCAGTCTCTGAGGGGATCCTAAAAAGAAGTCAAGAGTGGGAGCGCCGGGATGGGGGTTGCGGGAAGAATCAGACGCGTGGACTGTGGGGAGGAGATCGGAACAGCCAAGCTTAAGCCGCCTGACTGAGCCCCGCACGGTGCACCTGAGAAGAGGTCAGTGACAGTGCCGCCAGGCCAGTCTGAGGGGGGGGGGGGGTCACTGATCTATGGAGGGGAGAGAATATAATAATGTAAGGGGGCAAATGTGTTTTTTTTTTTACTTTTTTTTTTTATTATCTTCTTAAATTAGCGCAGCGTTTGTCTTAGGGCTTCTTTTTTTCTCACATGTGTTGCAGGGTAAAGTGGTTCAGGTAGTGTGCAGTGTAGTAGTGTGTGGGGTAGTGTGTGGGTTAGTGGTCAGTGTAGTGGTGTGTGGGTTAGTGGTCAGTGTAGTGGTGTGTGGGTTAGTGGTCAGTGTAGTGGTGTGTGGGTTAGTGGTCAGTGTAGTGGTGTGTGGGTTAGTGGTCAGTGTAGTGGTGTGTGGGTTAGTGGTCAGTGTAGTGGTGTGTGGGTTAGTGGTCAGTGTAGTGGTGTGTGGGTTAGTGGTCAGTGTGCAGTGTGTGGGTTAGTGGTCAGTGTAGTGGTGTGTGGGTTAGTGGTGTGTGGGTTAGTGGTCAGTATAGTGGTGTGTGGGTTAGTGGTCAGTGTGCAGTGTGTGGGTTAGTGGTCAGTGTAGTGGTGTGTGGGTTAGTGGTCAGTGTAGTGGGGTGTGGGTTAGTGTGCAGTGTGTGGGTTAGGCCGCGTACACACGAGGGGATATGTCCGCTGAAAACGGTCCGATGGACCGTTTCAGCAGACATCTCCGCTCGTGTGTATGGGCTAGCGGACAGATTTCTCCACCCGACAGATTTCAAAGCAAGCTTTGAAATCTATCCGGTGGGAATCTGTCTGCCCGACATGTCTGCTGGTTAGTACACTTACCAGCAGACATGTCGGGTCCCACCGCCGCCGCGCCGCTGCCGAATGGATTCGGCGCATGCGCGGAAGTGTTTTACTTCCTGGTGCGGTGACGTGGCGGTGACGCGGCGGCGTCAACGTCACCGCCGCGTCACCGCGCCGTCCGGCGGCGGGGAATTTGATCCGATGGTGTGTACACGCCATCGGATCAAACTCCCGATCGGACATATCCGATGGAAATGGTCCGCGGACCGTTTTCATCGGATATATCCGATCGTGTGTACGCCGCCTTAGTGGGCAGTGTAGTGGTGTGTGGGTTAGTGGTCAGTGTGCAGTGTGTGGGTTAGTGGTCAGTGTAGTGGTGTGTGGGTTAGTGGTGTGTGGGTTAGTGGTCAGTGTAGTGGTGTGTGGGTTAGTGGTCAGTGTAGTGGTGTGTGGGTTAGTGGTCAGTGTAGTGGTGTGTGGGTTAGTGGTCAGTGTAGTGGGGTGTGGGTTAGTGTGCAGTGTGTGGGTTAGTGGTCAGTGTAGTGGTGTGTGGGTTAGTGGTGTGTGGGTTAGTGGTCAGTGTAGTGGTGTGTGGGTTAGTGGTCAGTGTAGTGGTGTGTGGGTTAGTGGTCAGTGTAGTGGGGTGTGGGTTAGTGTGCAGTGTGTGGGTTAGTGGTCAGTGTAGTGGTGTGTGGGTTAGTGGTGTGTGGGTTAGTGGTCAGTGTAGTGGTGTGTGGGTTAGTGGTCAGTGTGCAGTGTGTGGGTTAGTGGTCAGTGTAGTGGTGTGTGGGTTAGTGGTCAGTGTAGTGGGGTGTGGGTTAGTGTGCAGTGTGTGGGTTAGTGGGCAGTGTAGTGGTGTGTGGGTTAGTGGTCAGTGTGCAGTGTGTGGGTTAGTGGTCAGTGTAGTGGTGTGTGGGTTAGTGGTGTGTGGGTTAGTGGTCAGTGTAGTGGTGTGTGGGTTAGTGGTCAGTGTAGTGGTGTGTGGGTTAGTGGTCAGTGTAGTGGTGTGTGGGTTAGTGGTCAGTGTAGTGGGGTGTGGGTTAGTGTGCAGTGTGTGGGTTAGTGGGCAGTGTAGTGGTGTGTGGGTTAGTGGTCAGTGTAGTGGTGTGTGGGGTAGTGGTGTGTGGGTTAGTGTGCAGTGTGTGGGTTAGTGGTCAGTGTAGTGGTGTGTGGGTTAGTGGTCAGTGTAGTGGTGTGTGGGGTAGTGGTCAGTGTAGTGGTGTGTGGGTTAGTGGTCAGTGTAGTGGTGTGTGGGTTAGTGGTCAGTGTAGTGGTGTGTGGGTTAGTGGTCAGTGTGCAGTGTGTGGGTTAGTGGTCAGTGTAGTGGTGTGTGGGTTAGTGGTCAGTGTAGTGGTGTGTGGGTTAGTGATCAGTGTAGTGGTGTGTGGGTTAGTGGTCAGTGTAGTGGTGTGTGGGTTAGTGTGCAGTGTGTGGGTTAGTGGTCAGTGTAGTGGTGTGTGGGTTAGTGGTCAGTGTAGTAGTGTGTGGGGTAGTGGTCAGTGTAGCGGTGTGTGGGGTAGTGGTCAGTGTAGCAGTGTGTGGGTTAGTGGTCAGTGTAGTGGTGTGTGGGTTAGTGGTCAGTGTGCAGTGTGTGGGTTAGTGGTCAGTGTAGTGGTGTGTGGGTTAGTGGTCAGTGTAGTGGTGTGTGGGTTAGTGGTCAGTGTAGTGGTGTGTGGGTTAGTGGTCAGCATGTGGGTTAGGAGGGAAAGGGAGCTTTGGCCATGGAAGGCCAACCGTGGATCTAGGATTTGTAGCAGTTAAGTTGTGGGTTGCTGAAATGGCAGCTTCCCTTCTCCTGCAAGATTAAGGGTACTTAGACAATGCAATGTTTACTATATGTGACTAGCCTTGGTCTACACCTAGCCAAACAGAGAACATCAGGATATTTCAAGTACTGTGCCACCCTAGGGAAGAACAAATTGTTTCTAAGACCAACTGACAACATAGAATGAGAATAACTAAGAGCGGCTGGCACCATAGACCTTAGGGTTGACCGGGACCATGGAACCTTAGACTGGCCTGTACCATAGAACTCAAGACATGTCAGTATGTGCGTGTATGTACTGACATATATATATACACACACACACACTGACAGACATACACACACTGACATGTAGGTCAGTTTATGTGTGTCTGGTAGGTCACACAACCCCACTGCCCAGCCAAAAAACTCAGCACCACTCCACCGCGACCGCCCCCCCCCCCCGGGCCGGCTTCGGGCTGAAGCCCCTGGTCTTTTTGCCACCTAGCAACGCCCCTGGGGGGGAACCCTCTTTTTTAAGGGTTGCAGCTCCCACTTTTTCCCTAGGTCGCCTTGGCAACCGGAAGTAAGTCACCTCTCCCCCTCCCTCTCCGCAATCATCTGGGACATGTCACGGGCATAGGTGTGTGCTACCTAATGCATTAGCGTGTGCACCCTTAAGCTCAAACACACATGCGTGTGTATGTATCTACATGTATATGACCCTGGAACATTGATCTCCCTGCTAGCACAGTGAAAGAGAAGAGCATAAACACTTCTCTTATGGAAGAACCGGTAAAAGGGAGATCTTTCCCATGATCCTGTTGCTACACAGAGCTATAATACTAATGCACATGGGGTGATTAGGGTGTGCCTGGGCACATTCGGCACACCCTGTGCACACGGCTATGGTCACAGGTTCCAGATGATTGCTCCACCAATCACGGTGTGCAGTGTGGCTCGTGCAGTGCGTTCCCAGTAGTGAAGTCACACCCGGGCAACCACAGTGACAATGCAGGTGCCGCGGAGAGGAGGGGGAGACGACTGGGGCTTCATTCCCCCGCATCGCTGGACCCTGGGACAGGTAAGTGTCTGATTATTAAAAGTCAGCAGCTGCACCGGCGTGTCCTGGGGCTCTAGCAGAGCAGACATGCCTGCTTAGAGCTCTGCTTCACAGGACAGGAGCCGTGAATAATTTGACTCAAATCCAGCCGCAAAACATATGAAAATCAGCCTTATACCAGCTGGAAGGTGAGAGGACCATAAAAATCAAAAAATGGTGCTGGGAGGCTCGAGGAATAGATCCAAAACAAACCCCTCATGCAGTGCTCAGCTGACTGGAAGTGCCACCAGGAAAACACAGCTCGCCTCAGAGCAGCTCCCCTCAGGGAAACAAAGGAAACAAAAGGCAGTTAAAGCAGCCAAACCTGACAACCTAATGGCAGCACTTTCTAACATTTCCTCAGAAAATGAGGAAGAAGAGGCTAGCACATTATCACAAAGGGATATTGGGGACAGTGAAGTCCCCTCAGGACTGCTCAAGCAGTTTGAAAGGATGCTCCGCAGAGCCCTGAAACAGACCTCAGAGCAAATCACCTCAAGTCTCACTAAGGAAATAAGAGAAGTGGGATGCCGCACAGATGCCCTGGAAGCCAAGGTAGAGGAGATTGAAGTATACACACAGGACTGTATATCTGAGATTGACGCACTTAAAGAGGAAAATTTCACCTTACAGAATAGATTAGAGAACTTTGAGAACCGGGAAAGGAGGTCTAACCTAAGATTTAGGGGCATACCAGAGTCTGTAATGGACCTTCAATCCACCGTCTTAGCTCTATGTCAAGAACTACTCCCAGGTATTCCTGTTGAACGTCTAGAAATGGACAGAATTCACAGGGCACTTACCCCTAAAAAAACAGATGGTCCTCCCAGGGACATAGTAGCCAAGTTCCACTACTATAAGTCTAAAGAGCAAATTTTGACAGCAGCAAGGGAAAAAAACAACTTGTCATTCCAAGGCTATAATTATCAAATTTTCGCTGACATCTCGCAATTAACCATCACTAAAAGAAGAGCTATGAAACCCCTCCTAATCGAGTTGCAGCAACGAAATGTTAAATACCAATGGGGTTTCCCCTTCTCCCTTCGGTTCACGCTACAAGGAACGAAAATAGTCTGTAGAACTCCCGATCAACTGCACCAAGCCCTGGTTGACTTCAAGCTAATCGGGCAACCCTCTGCTACTTCAACCGCACGCAGAAGACAGTCTTCTTCTCCTTCTAGCAACCAAGCAACACAGCAGGATCAAAATGATGACATCCGTCATTCAAGCAAGCGTAGCAGACTCGCCCCGCATCCCCCTGAACGAGATGACTCAATGGACTGAGTTTCCATCACCACTAACATATTCTCTTTCCCACTTTAGGTTGGACCTTAGGTCATCTATTACTGAAAAGACTACCTTTTTTCTTGTTTGCTTCTTCCTCCACAGTTAATGTAACCGGCTCTGCCTCAACCAGAGGCTTTGAGATCACCACTTTTCATCCCACACCCCTTAAATTACATAAGAAACTCACTCCTATCAGCCTCTTTCCTTAACTGAAATATGCACCCCACATAGCATTATAGTTAGAGACTTGGGAAAACTCTGAGTATGCATACACACACTTTATCAACAGCCTTATTCGACCTGACATATTCTTTCATCCACCCCCCCTCAAAACAACTCTCGTACACCCTATAACAATAGCTTACCTGGTACTTCCCCTGCGCACTAACTTAGATTCTTTATTGCATTGGGATGTCCACCATGACTGAGGCAATTCCTCCGTTACGACAAGTACCCAGGTAACCAACACCCCATCCCATGTCTATCTTCCCGGCCTAGCCCCAGAGTAACCAGTCTCGCTCCAATTGCCGCAAGTCCCATATGGGTAACGCTTAACATACCTAGGTAAGGAAAAGTTCCCTCTCCCCCCTCCCTTTCAGCAGACAACACAATTATTTGAAACATGCACTTAGAACTCTCTTACCTTTTCTTCACACATTACAGAATGCGGCTTCCTGTCCTGTGGGAAAACATGCACCCCGCCCGGTCTACCTCGGGTCCCCAAACTAATATGTGGGGATCCGACGATGACCACCTTTTCCTTGGCAGGGACCTATTTCCCCAGCCAAGGGGATATTTTGAACACTTACTTTATGAGTTGATACATGACAATGCTCTAACCTATGTTGTTTTTTCTCTCCCTTTCGAGTTCTCCTCCCTGGGAACCTTCCCATCCTCATTCCCCACCCCGTCTGCATTGAATGATCCAGGTAACAGCCGCACGTGGAATCACGGTAAGACGAAAACCTTGGTTTGGCTACCATGGCACCTCTGAACCTATTATCTCTCAATGTACAAGGTTTGAATGTACCACAAAAGCGAACAAAAGCATTTAGGCTCTTCCAATCAAAAAAGGCCCACATAGTATGCTTGCAGGAAACACATTTTACCCCGAACACGACCCCTAAATATTTCCACTCAGCTTACCCACAAATATACACTGCATCGGCCCCAGTAAAGAAAAGAGGTACTCTTATAGCTATCCATCGCTCTACCCCATTTACATTAAACTCAGAACTTAAGGACCCAGAAGGAAGATACCTGATTCTAACAGGTTACATTCTAGACACAGCAGTCACGATAGTATCTTATTACGCCCCTAACCTCAACCCAATGCCATTTATGTCCCACCTTCTTCAAACTATCAACTCCCATAAAATAGGTTCACTTCTAATATGTGGAGACTCCAATCAAGTTCTTCTCCCTTTTTTAGACAAGTCGCCCTATGTTCAGCAGAAACAACAACCCAAATGGAATCTCCCCAATCTTCTTTCAAAATACAATCTTGTAGACTCCTGGAGAGAATCGAACCCCACAAGACGCAATTATACATACTTTTCTAATCCACACCAATCCTTTAGTAGAATAGACCACATATTTTTAACAATCGGAATGATACCTGAAATCCTCAACTCAGACATTATCCCTATTCCATGGTCAGACCACAACGCTGTACTCACAACTATAACATCTACTATCCCCAAAAAACATGACCGATCCTGGTACATGCCAGAAATATTACTCAACCACCCCTCTCATAGCTTAGCAATTGAACAATCCTTGAGAGACTACTTAATTCACAACGAGAGTCCGGACATTTCTGCCCTCACGCTATGGGAAGCCCACAAGCCGGTCCTAAGGGGAACTTTCCAAAGACAAATAGGGATCCTCAAAAAAGAAAGACAACAAATGGCAATGAAGCTGGAAACAGAATTTAACTTAGCCTATTCGGACTTCCAAAACAATTACTCGCCTAGAACCAGGGACCGGTTGGACAAAGCCCGCCTAGAATATGACTTATTTCTTACTGAATCTGCCAACAAACAATTAAATAGATCCAAACACACTTTTTACAAATCAGCTAACAAACCGGGGGCGTATTTAGCGAGATCACTTAACTCAATCAACAAATCCTACTCCCCCATAAAATTGAAATTGGCAAATAGCATCCTATCTAGTAACCCCCTTAAAATCGTACAAAAATTCAGCACCCACCTGAAAAAGTTATATTCGGAAACAAATACATTTTGCGAACAGGACGCAGACCTCTTCTTTGCAGAGCTCCACCTTCCCCAAATGTCTGACCCCCAAAGATCACAGCTAGACTCACCTATCTCACATAAAGAAGTAATTGACGCGATAAAAGACCTCAAACTTAATAAAAGGCCAGGACCAGACGGCTTCACAGCTAAATACTACAAGACGTATGCAGAACTTCTTTCACCTAGATTAGCTGATGCATTCAATGATTTACTAATTCATAAGTCATTCCGACAAGAGTCACTCCTAGCCACAGTTTGCATGATCCCGAAACCACAATCTGACAATTCCCTGTGTGAAAATTTTCGCCCCATTTCAATGCTAAACACAGACATCAAAATTCTAGGGAAAATCTTGGCGATCCGCCTAAACAAAACAATTGGATCCCTGATCCATCATGACCAGGTTGGCTTCATCCCTAACCGTCAGGCGGGGGACAACATAAGGAGGGCAAGTTTGTTGGCGCACTTCGCAAAAAAGAGGGGTATCCCTGCATGTTTCCTCTCCTTGGACATAAAACAGGCGTTCGACTCTGTATCCTGGTCCTATCTAAAATTTGCATTACAAAAATGGGGCTTCGGACCTAATTTCATGACATGGACAAGGAAATTATATGATAATCCGAAGGCCTGTGTCAAATACGCAGGATACAGATCAGACTTGTTTTCCATTGAGAGAGGCACAAGACAGGGGTGCCCACTTTCCCCGCTCTTATTTGCCCTCCTCATAGAACCACTTGCGCAAAAGATAAGGCTGGACCCCAAAATCCTAGGCATAGAAGTAGGTGGCCACAAACATAAACTATGCCTGTTTGCGGATGACATCCTACTCTTTCTCGCATCTCCCCAAGTAACGGGCCCTAATTTAACATCCCTTTTAAAACAATTTGCATCTCTTTCAGGACTAGCTATAAACCCCAAAAAATGCTTAGCACTCAACATATCCCTCTCACCTATGGAACTAATTGCAGCTAAATCCGGTCTTCCTTTCCAATGGTCAGACAAAAGCATCCCATACTTAGGAATCAACCTCACAGCCTCCTTTTCAGATGCATTTTCATCCAACTACCCCCCCCTCCTAAAACAGATCTCAAACCTCCTAAATTCCTGGGCACACCTACCTTTGTCGTGGATCGGTAGAGTTAATGTAACCAAAATGTCAATTCTACCGAAACTCCTCTACTTCTTCAGAGTACTCCCTGTACCAATTCCTTCTTTTTACTTAAGGCTGATACAAAAAAGAGTTTCCAACTTTATATGGGGGTCCGCCAGACCAAGGATTAAACACCAAATTTTACATCTACCAAAAGCTAATGGCGGACTGGGGCTACCCAACTTCATGAACTATTATAGAGCAGCGCAATTAACTGATTTAGTGAAATACCACGCCACACGAGATCCACCCCTTTGGGTATCAATCGAAGCGGTGGACTGCGACCCTATTTCAATTTCAAACATATTATGGATCCCCCCCAAAACGCGCAAAACTATCCACAACCCCATCACTAAGCATTCTCTCTCCCTTTGGGACAAATTGAAGACCAAAAACAAACTTCTATCCCCTCATATTCCACTTTTATCCTTTCACAAAAACCCGGCATTTTACCCGGCTTGGGTATATCCCAACTCATTTAAAGAATGGGCCAAGAAGGGCTGCACAAATTTATACAAGCTAATGGACTTATCGACGTTTAAGTCCTTCCCCAATATTTGCGATGCATACAACATACCGCAATCTGAACTATTCAAATATTTACAAATAAAGAATTTCTTCAAGCCATACGTTGATTCCGTATCCCACCCCCCTCGCCTAACTGCCTTTGAAAAGCTTTGTACAAATGACCCCCCCACCAGGGGTAGGATCTCAATAGTATACGCTCAACTACTGCTCAATTCCACAACAGAGAAACTTTCCTACGTAAACAAGTGGGAAAAGGACCTTGATCAAGAACTAGATACATCAGATTGGAATCAAATTTGGAGCAACACTAAATCAGCGTCATTAAATGTAATAGCGTGCGAAACTAACTATAAAGTACTTACAAGGTGGTATCTAGTTCCTACCAGAATTACGAAGTTTGTACCAAACTACCCTGATCACTGTTTCAGGGGTTGCTCATCCCCAGGAACGTTCTTTCATATCTGGTGGTCGTGCCCAATAGCACACTCATTCTGGTCGGAAATTTTTAAAATAATAAGCCAACTCACGGGAACCAAAGTTCCAATTGATCCTAAATTAGCATTATTGAACCTGAAACCGGGGAATATCCCACACAAACAATTTAAATTAATCCTACAGCTTACCACAGCCGCAAAACAAACACTGGCTAAAGCGTGGAAGTCCCCTAATCTACCCCTCAGCGAAACAATAAACAGAATGAATGTAGCATCGGCACACGCCAAAATGATGGCAATAGACCAGGACACGTTAGCCGGATATGAAAGTTCATGGAAACCTTGGTTGAACTACGTTCTACCCAGTGTAAATACTGATGCTGTTATATTGCCATGGTAGCCCAGCCATCCTTAGCAAACCTCCACTTACTATAACAACAGACAACAAAATCCGGACCACTCCTGCAGACACCCCTCACCCCCCCCTTCCTACCCTCCTCCCGTCTCCCCACGTTTTGGGCGACAGTCTGGAAAGATATTGTTACTAATGTTATTAATATTGTTTTATGAGTAGGTACTGTTGAAGCTCCCTGATGTACGCATTGGTACACTTGCATGAACTATAAGCCCTATCATTTCCAGGACTGCTCATGACAAATGAGGCACCTTATAGCAGGTCAGGCAAAAACAACCATATGGACTGCACAACATACTTACCCATTTATAGACCACTGGAAAAATGCCTCATCAGATGTACAATGTTCTTGTCTACATGTTATAGGCTTTTTATGTATTCTATCTACTCACTGATCTTGTACGAACCATTATCTTCTCAATAAAGATATTTTGACAAGGAAAAGTCAGCAGCTGCAGTATTTGTAGCTGCTGACTTTTAATATTTTTTATTTTTTTAGGTGGAACACCCCCTTAATTCTACTTTAACACACTTTTTAGATACAAAGGAGGTGGAGTGAAAGACACAGTATTATTACCTTTTTCCCTGGACCTATGCCTTGGTTAGGTATGTAAGGGCTTGTTTAGATGAGGGCTCATAACGGGCTTGTTTATCCCCCCTGTCGTATTCGGCAGGCAGTATCAGCCACCAAATGCAAGCCAGTTGTGGTGTGGTGGCAAGGACATTTAGAGGTTAAAACAGGAGGTAAGGAGGCAACATAAAGCCTTCTCACCACCTGTCAACCATCCACTGGACAGTGATACACCTTAAGTTACTCAGAGGGCTAGCACAAGTGTAAACGCATCCTAAGAGCAACAAGTGACTTGAATGGTGTCTAGAATTGTTGATCTTAAAAACAAATAGGCCCCTTGCACATAGGGGGGATTTAGCTTCCCCTTTGTTATTTTAGTGCACCCAGAAGGCACAGGTGTAGCATCCAGCCCTGTTGACTGCAGCCAGTCGAAGTCGTATTTTGGGTCCAATGCATTTTGGGACCAATGAATGCAGAATCCCTGCATTACGGCATTTGTCCCTGAACACATAGGGCCTTAAACATGAGTATACATACAGTACAGCATTCAGCCAGTACAGCCAAAGACTCTGATAGGCTGCAGGAAGCACGGCTAAACACCTGTGCCTGCTGGGTGCACTAGAAGGCCAGGAAGGACACACATTAATTAGACCCCTGTGCGCAAGGGGCCATAGAGAGATTGTGGGAGGGCTGTCATTCTTTAAATGTATTATGGATCTTTCTTACGAAGTGATGTGATTTATGTTCAAATAAAATATCAGCACACAGGAGAAGCCAATATCATATACAAAAGTGCGGGACCCTGTTTCCAACTTCTCCCATTCGCGGTTTGTGCATTCCAATGGTAGAATGCACCATATCCAGGAGGAAGTCCCCCTGTCTTATGGGCATCCTTCTCTATTAAAGCTACCTCACTTCTGGGAGTCTGATCCACGTCACACTGGGGTCTGGTAGTGGAGGCAGGGAAGTAGTTGATGGGGCGAAGCTCTGTCAGTGGGGAGTGGTGGAGCAGTAGTTGTGGGGTGCAGCTTAAGATTTTGTTGTTATAATGTTGCAAGAACCCTAGTGCTATTGTAGACTCAGACCCATTTTAGAAGTTCCAGGAACCAACATGGACCCCTGAGTAACTTCAGACCAGGCTTTGTGCGGCTAAGAGAAAAAGGAATGAAAGGGCATATGGGTGTGCCTAAGCACAATGATGTTCACTCATTAACATTGTGTACCCAATGTGGTTAGTGTCACTCTAGTCCAGGGGTCACCAAACTTTTCAAACAAAGGGCTAGTTTATTTTCCTTCAGACTTTAGGGGGGCCGGATTGTGGCCAACAAGGGCAGAAAATGTCATGGGCACATCATCAGTGAGAATAAATATGGCCTCAGGGTTGGTGGTCAATATGAGTGGTGCCCTTATTAGTAGAAGGAATAGTATCCCATCATTGGTATCCATAGAAGAAAAATGCCCCATGGTTGGTGTCAGTGGGAGAAATAGTGCATCAAGGCTACCAAAGGGCCACATCTGGCCCTCGGGCCACAGTTTGGAGACCCCTGCTCTAGTCAAAGAATACTGCATATAGTGTAAAATCACCAAGGCAAATGTTAATTTAGAAGATTGGAGACCTTTGCTGAACCAGATTATCTGTGGATCCAGAGAAGCAGTGGTAAAGATGTGGCTGAGTTGAATATTATTATTTGTGTTGTGCATGACTTCTCCTTAAAGTGGTAGTAAAGTCTTTACTACCACTCTTACCTACAGGTAAGCCTATAATAAGGCTTACCTGTAGGTATAAAGAATATCTCCTAAACCTGTACGGTTTAGGAGATACTCCCCTCGCAATGCGCCGCTGATTGCAGCGGCGCATGCGCAGGGGGGATCCTCGGCGAAAGGGCCGGCAGCCGAGGATCCCCCGCATGCGCGGGAGTGACGACAGCCAATCACAGCCCTGGAGCGGCGATACCCGGAAGACACGCCAGGGAAGATGATATCTCGCTCTGCGTGGACCAGGTAAGTTCCCTACACCTCGTTTTAAGGTAAGTATTTCATAATGAGCTAGTATGTGGTGCATACTAGCTCATTATGGCTTTTGCTTTTTAGGTGTAAAAAAAATAAAAAAATAAATACAACCGCTTTAATTAGGGGGTCATGCACGTCTGGTAAGCCTGCATTTCGCTATCATTTAACGGAGACTTTGAATCTGCCCTGGCCCTTTTTCTTAAGAGTTTGTGTTAAAGTGACAATGACAAACCATTGTATTGCTATACACTTTTGCCTTGACCCAAATGTTTTAGAATACATATACCAGCCTCCCTACACGGAAGTTTTTCACATTTGCTGACACCTTTGATCACATTATGTTTTGGTCTCTCACTTCAGTGACGCCCATTATTAATCATTTCCATTTCACTTTAATTCACCTTCTTCACACTTTTCATATTTGGCTACGATGTGTCTACATGCTTTGACACAATTTGCCACTTTCTTCTTTTATGTATGAATATATTTTTTATGATTGGATGTATTTATGGGTGCATTTTTCCCGATTGTTGTCATTAAATTTCGGGTAACCCTTTACATCCACATTCCCAATTATGTCTATATGCGCGTCACCATAATGGATGAATCCATCTCCAATACACACATAGATCTATTCTTTCTGCCATTTACCATTGAACAAGTTGTTAGATAGATCTAGTGCTTCATTTCATTACATATGTTTTCATTCATATCGACACACACATTCACATTTATTTTCACTTTTATTCATATTTATTTGTTCCATCACCATTATACATTTCATTTGCATAGTCTATCTTATGCTCTTTTTACAGCCTATTGTGGTTTGAATTGCATCGTCTTTAAGCTTTTATTTTATTTCATTCATCATTGCCTCATGTTTTACCATTTTGTGTCACTGTAGTACTATGTATGTACCACATATACAGTATTTTATATGTGCATTATGTTTATAATGTGCTATTATTTATACATTTTGATTATTGGTTTCACATTTGTGTGTATTTTTTTTTTCTTTGCTTTGGTGTGCACAGGTGTAATGTGACTATCTCATTGGCATAAGGGGTTGTCCTAATATCATAGGCTCCTCCCGGGCAATTAATTGAGATTGGTCACATGTTCACCCTATGTTCTATATATACCTAACAGTTTTAATGCTCCATTAGCCATGAATAAGCACTGATCCAGTGCGAAACGCGTCGGCTGTTCCTTGTTTCCACTGATGTGACCCTATTTTTGTACATGCTGTCTATTGAATAAAAGACCACCCATCAGGTTTTGGAGTGCGGCTATCCATTTTTCTTTGTCTTCATTTTGCTTAGTGCACCGCCAGCACCCTCGGTATCCTGCACCACCTGTAACCATTTAGTGATCCCACCTGGAGCGGTGACTCCTTTCTTTCTATAGTTTTAGTACTACACAGTCCTTGTTTTTTTTGTTTTGATTGTTGGTCTTTTTAGATTACATGTGAATTATGTTGGCAGCTCCTGGAAGGGCTAGGATGTCAAGGTAACTATCTGAAGCTGTTGGATCTTCGTTATATTAAAGAATATTAAGAATCTTACCTGATTTGAATATTTTCAGTGGTGGATGTCGGTGCTACCCATGTCACCTGTAGGCTGGTCTTTCTAGAACTGGACGCGTGACTGACTGAGTCCTGCAATTACAGAATGCAAATGTCATTTATCTGCGCAATACATGGGATGTAAGAGATTTGTTCATCACCTTCACACTAATCCTGTAATATTTTTTTTTCATTAGAATAGTGCACAGGATTCCATATTCATAATCCACATCCCATGCTGTTACATTTTTGTTTACTTTGTGTGTCATCCAATATAATCATTTGGTTTCATGCATCCCAGTTAGTTTGTTTAAAGTGGTGGCAAACCCTTAAGCTGGGTAGACACTGTGGGCCAGATTCTCGTAGCAGTTATGGCAGCGTATCTCGAGATACACCGCGTAACTTCAAAGATGCGCCGGCGTATCTATTTTCTGTATTCAGAAAACAAGATACGCCGGAATTTTGCTTAGATACGAGCAGCGTAAGTCTCTTACTCCGTCGTATCTTAGTTGCATATTTACGCTGGCCGCTAGGTGGCGCTTCCGTAGATTTACGCGTTGAATATGCAAATGACCTAGATACGCCGATTCACGAACGTACTTGCGCCCAGTCGACGTATTTTACGTTCTTTGCGGAAGCGTAAGTCCGGCATAAAGTTACCCTTGCTATATGAGGCGTAGGTGAGGCGTACGCAATGTTAAGTATGGACGTCGGGACAGCGTCAAATTTTCCGTCCTTTATGTCGTTTGCGTAAATTGTTCGCGAAAAGGGCTTTGCGTAAGTTACGTTCACGTCTAAACCAATGAGTACTTGCGGCGTAATTTTGAGCATGCGCACTGGGATACGTCCACGGACGGTGCATGCGCCGTTCGGAAAAAGCGTCTGTTACATGGGGTCATGATTCATTTACATGGATCACGCCCCCTACCTGCCTAATTTGATTTAGGCAGGGTTACGCCGGCCCATTTAAGCTACGCCGCTGTAACCTTGGGCGCAACTTCTTTGTGAATACGGCACCTGCCTCTCAAAGATGCGGCGGCGTAGCGTAAATCAAATACGCTACGGCCGCACAAAGATAGGTGTCCCTACGAGAATCTGGCCCTGTGAGTTTTTCTTTTGTGCAACCAGCAGGTTGGATGAAAAAAAAATCACAGCTTCCTGCTTTCACATAAAAGATGTGGATGCAGGGATCTCCCCTAGATCTTCCTTGTCAGAGGACACAGATCATTTCTGCAGCCGCTGGCTGCAGCAGCTGATAAAATGATGGTTTTATAACAGGGCCGGACTAATGAATGTCTTCTGTTGAACATAGAGGGCTACACACAGACTGACATTCGGCTGCTCCCTGCTGAGCTGGCAGAATTTCGGACATCTGTACATAGGTTTATATACACCCAGTGAAGTGAATAGCCTCAGGCGATGCACAGAGATGAAACAAATATTCCTACTTGACTTGTACATGTTTATCTGCAGCCTTCTCTCCTCTCTAAAACACACAGATCAAAGGGTTTTTCTCAGCACTAGAGGGCAGGGGGTGGGGATATGATTTCACACACAATGCCAAGCTAGAACACACGCCATTGGAAAGAGAAACTTAAGCGAGGGAATGGACACCCTCTCTCTATACACTGCCATAGAGAAATAAACACAGCTGGGCACACATTGGGTTCTTTTTCATTTAACCAGCAGGTTGAACGGAAAAAAAATCACAGATATCTGCATCCACTTAAGCAATATGAATGCAGGGATCTCCCCTGGTATACTATTATATTTTAACGACAGTGACTCCTCCCCTGTCAGAATTAGTGTTGCTCACGAATATTCGCATTGCGAATATTCGCTACGAATATTGCATATTCGAGTATTCGCGAATATCTCGAATATCGCGGCGAATATTCGCTATTTCGAATATTCGTATTTTTCAAATTTCGCAATAAATTTCGCAATCAATTTCGCATTCGCGAATTTCGCATTCGCATTGGCGAAAATTCGCAATTTTTTTTTTTTTTATAAAATATCACGAATATTCGATATTAACGAATATTCGCGACCGCATATGTGAAATTTCGCTTTTTTTTTTTTTTTTTTTTTATAAAATATACCGAATATTCGTAAATATCGAATATTCGTGATATTTTATAAAAAAAAATCGCGAAATTTCGCATTAGCGAAATTTCGCATTGGCGAAAATTCGCATTGGCGAAAATTCGCAATTTTTTATTTTTTTTTTAAATATCACGAATATTCGATATTAACGAATATTCGCGAATATTCTTCAAAATATTCGCGAAATATCGCGAAATCGAATATGGCGTATTCCGCTCATCACTAGTCAGAATACACTGATTTACCGCTGCAGCCATTGGCTGTAGTGGCTGGTCAAATTCTGGCTTTCCAGCAGCACCGCTCAACAGAAGCCCTGTTCAACAATCCCTGCTGAACTGACAGAATTTCAATCAATGTGTACCCAGCTTTACATATAGCAAGTGAAAAGACTACATTCAGGTGATACAAAGAGATTAAACAAATGTTCCTACATGTAGCGCTACCCCAGCAGGAGATTTGGTAGATTAGGTTCTCTGTTATTTTGCATTGACTCTGAGAATGTCCTCAGTCCCACTGACACCAGGTAAACAAATGGATACTGGATTGCTACTGGGAGCAAAAATATGGATACCCTGCACACAACTAAGGTGAAGAAATGTCATCAGCACACCATTGATTCCTCAAAAGGGTCCAAAGCTTTATTATCGTGGCCACATATTTCTGCTTGGAACACAAATATTAATGGAACAGCTATGGGCACAAGTTTTGCCCCCTCATATGCCAAACATCATTATGGGATATTGGGGATATCTGGGACCAAAACCCCTTTGTCAGACATATAGTGCTCCTTGAGTGATACATCAATGACAACATGGGTAAAGAGATGGAAGGAAAAGAGGGTGTTTGACATGCCTGTTCATTCAGCATGGTCAGTCTTCATTCTCAGATAGAGCCGGTAATACTTTTGTCATCAAACAATTCATAACCTGTTCTGAGTATGTCATTTATATACTCCAATGTCCCTGCAACCTTGCTTGGCTGACGTCCCTTTTGGTTCCTGATCCTGCCTGCTGTCCCACTATGCTGATGCTATGGTTTTCTAGTTTTCTGGCCTGTTCTGAAGTACACTGATCCCTGGCTCCCTGACGTCCTGGCTTGTCTGACTTATCTGTTCTGGTTACCGAACTCTGGCTATGTTTTGAATACGTCTACTCTGTTTACCTTTTACCATTATTATTATTATTATTATTAAACAAGTGTGATTTTTACGGCACTTCTGTCTTGGTCTTGATCTGATTCATGATCTGTTGAGCAAGTTGATTCATCCCCAGAAGGATAAGCCTCTGGTCCTGGTTACCCTTTCTTGGTCTGAGTCTTCCGTCGAGATACAGGCTCTAATCGAATCTGCGGCTGCAGGCTGGTTCATTGATGCTGCCTTTGTATCTAAGCACTCAATTTCACTGCAGCTTCGTGACACTCCACTTGACATTGAGGCTCTTGACGGAAGACCTCTACAGCCTGCCCATGTCATTTATATACTCCAATGTCCCTGCAACCTTGCTTGGCTGACGTCCCTTTTGGTTCCTGATCCTGCCTGCTGTCCCACTATGCTGATGCTATGGTTTTCTAGTTTTCTGGCCTGTTCTGAAGTACACTGATCCCTGGCTCCCTGACGTCCTGGCTTGTCTGACTTATCTGTTCTGGTTACCGAACTCTGGCTATGTTTTGAATACGTCTACTCTGTTTACCTTTTACTATTATTATTATTATTATTATTAAACAAGTGTGATTTTTACGGCACTTCTGTCTTGGTCTTGATCTGATTCATGGTTTCTGACAGTAGGTGAAGGCCCCGAATTTAGAAGATGCTGTCAATCCACTTGTTGGTAATATTTTTTTCAGATTGGATGAGCAGGATCACCACATGGATCAGTTTGCCAAAGCGCTACAGATGCCCCTGAATCGCATGGTTTACCTGGAATCTCGCTCTGTGGCTGCTCTGGTACAACCTGCGTTGCAGGCTGTCCCTGCTGCTGCTCCAGCCTCTGTGTAGGCACTCGCCTCGAGTATTACCTCTATAAGAGGTATGTCTGGTTCCGCTCTGCTTTCCCAGTAATTTGGGGGCAATCTAGTTCAATGCAGAGGGTTTCTCAACCAGGTTGGGATATACTTTGAGATGCTTCCCCACACGTTTTCCACAGACAGAGGCAAAGTAGGTTTTTGTGATATCTTTTCTTTATGAGAGAGCCCTGGCTTGGGGAAAACCTTCTATGGGAGATACAAAATCCCGTTACCCAGAGTTTGTGGCTTTCGTTAAAAGGATATTTGTGATTCCCACACGCTCCGCTTCTGCTACCAAGAGCCTCATGTTCATCAAACAGAGTACGAGAACTGTTGCCGATTTCACCATTAAATTCCGTACTCTGACAGCAGAGGTTGCTTGGAACAATGAGGCCCATGTGGCTGCTTTTTCTCATGGTCTCTTGGATACCATCAAAGATGAGATAGCAGCCCGAGATATACCCACTGAGCTAGAGCAGTTGATTATGTTTGCCATCCTCATCGACTCTAGACTCTCTTTTAAGGAGCAAGTTGATTCATCCCCAGAAGGATAAGCCTCTGGTCCTGGTTACCCTTTCTTGGTCTGAGTCTTCCGTCGAGATACAGGCTCTAATCGAATCTGTGGCTGCAGGCTGGTTCATTGATGCTGCCTTTGTATCTAAGCACTCAATTTCACTGCAGCTTCGTGACACTCCACTTGACATTGAGGCTCTTGACGGAAGACCTCTA
The DNA here is from genome assembly GCA_029574335.1 of Rana kukunoris. Lineage (NCBI taxonomy): Eukaryota > Metazoa > Chordata > Amphibia > Anura > Ranidae > Rana > Rana kukunoris. Next base: position 149,566,952 of record CM056055.1, read on the forward strand.
CAGCCTGCCCATGTGACTCATGAGACTGTTCCGTTGTGCGTGGAACTCGTCTTCACCATGAGATAATCCAATTCCAAGTAATTTCCTCACCTAAGTTTCTGGTGGTTATTGGTTATCCTTGGTTACAGAGGCACAACCCCTCTTTTGATTGGCTATGTGCTGAGGTTCTTTTCTGGTCACCACAATGCAGCAAGACATGTTTTTAGAATGTGGCTAAGGTCCTGTGCACCTCCTCACTCTCCTCCCTGCCCGTACAGCGATTTTAGCGATGTCTTTGATAAAGGTCAAGCAGGTCGTTTGCCTCCACAGCAGTTAACCTTCAAACTGGTACCATACCCCCTCATGGCTGTGTTTACCCTTTATCGGTCTTGAAGGATAAGGCCATGGAGGAGTATGTTGCAGACGCACTTTCTCAAGGATTCATCTGCAAATCCTCATCTCCTGCTGGTGCTAGTTTCTTGTTTGTGAAGAAGAGTGGTGAACTGAGACCTTGTATTTATTATAGGCCTGGAAGGAGAAGCAGGAAGACAATAGCGAATATTAATTTGCTATTGTCACACAACTGGGTGGGCTCAGGGCGCAGTGCTCTGTGCACCGAGCCCACCCTTTTGGAAGCCAACTAGAGACTCATGCTCTAATCATGTGCTTAAAAAAGAAAAAAAACCTACATTGAAATCCATGCGTCCGGCACCCTATATGTAGATTAGGGGTCGGGTGCATGAATTAGGGAGGTAGCGCCTCTGTGCCTCTAATTGAGCGGCCACCACTGACTTTTAATATGACTATTGAACAATATTATCATACTGCCAGATAGCTGCCTTTCTCTAAAACCCACATACATACCCACCTTTAATTCTACTGAATTTGCATTCATTGCTCTAAGCCATACACTAAGGCCGCGTACACACGTACGAGAATCTCGTTGGGCTAAACCCATCGTTCCTCCCGACGAGGTTCTCGGCCAGCCATCGAGTTCGTCGACCAGGCTGTCGAAAAAGGCGTCGAGCCATTAGTCCCGATGGCCCGTCGAGGAAATAGAGAACCTGCTCTCTATTTTGGCTCGACGCTTCGCTCGACAGTTTGCTCGGCGAAAACGGACACACGATCGAGCTTCTCGGCAGAATATGGATCCCAGCGAGCTTCTCGCTGCATTCTGCCGAGAAGCTCGGTCGTGTGTACGGGGCCTCACAGAGAACTATTGGTTACTTCTTATGACTTACAATAAAGCATTAAAAATATTTTTACACTTTCCTGGCACTATTGCTTATCCAGTAGGATACATTAAAGGGGAGTTCCACCCACATTTTCACTTTTTAAATATAAATACCCCTGTAATACACAAGCTTAATGTATTCTAGTAAAGTTAGTCTGTAAACTAAGGTCCGTTATGTTAGGTTGTTACAGCATTTAGATTAGTTTATAATCTAGAAATAGACAGTGGCCATCTTAAGTGTGGGCATCATGAAGCCAGACTGTATGACTTCCTGGATTTCAGCTTTGCATATCTCGCACATGCTCAGTGCTGCACAAGCAATGTAATAGGTTTCAGTCAGGTTTGCAAGGACTACTGGGAAACATGATGCCTATCCCAGAAACCCTTGCAAATAGCCTTGTGACTTAATAGCCTAGGCTAATAAGGAGGAGGAAGTAATGGAGGACTACAAAATAAAGGTATTTACAAGCAACAAAATAAATAAAAATTGTCCATTCTGAACACTATGAGATTAGGGCATGCAAACATAAACAAACATAAAAAAATGGGTGGAACTCCACTTTAAATACATGTCAATACTCACAGCAGCAGTTGTACAAGTAAGAGTCTGTGCATCTGATGCCACTTGGAACGAACCCCAAAGGGTGGTACCACTGGATGATCGGGCTTGGATTAGAAAACCTTTAAATTGAGTGGAACCACTACTGCTGGTGAGAGTAGCTGCAAAATTGAAAGCAAATGTACATGTAATTAAATTAATATATGCACATTAGAAAATATGTATTTGATTTGAAATATTTCCTGTAAACTAGCAGTGGTGGTTGATTTATCAAAAAATGGGAGGGAGCTCAAGTGACATAACAAGGGACAACACATAATATACAGTCACTCTTTAGAATTCCAATGTGCCTCTACACAACCAGGCAACAGATTCTTGTGTGGAGCCTTACCAAGAACAGAGTGTTCATATGGACAATCTGGCCTCAGTGCAGCTGAGCTTCCTCCTGCCACTACATACATCACACAGACAGTGCAGCAGTGGGGAGTTATGTATCTGGGGTGGACAGAACCTGATGGGGATTTACAGACACTAGTTACCCATTGGGTTCACTCCCCTTGTGATTGACAGCAGGAAGTGGGTGACCCTTAGCCAATAAACAGCCTAAAATAAAATAATTATTTTATTTTATTGTACATAAATCTTTTCTATCTTTTTTAATAAAAATGTTCCTACGGTGCCATCAAAGTTCACCTAAGCCTCTTTCTTTCATACAATATTTTGACGGGATCAAGGCACAGATTTAAATAGTTTTCTTATATTTATAGCACTTCTACATAACAGAAGAACGGAGCAGGAGAAAGCCAAGGGACTTAGGGCTTTGAAGAGTGATAAGAAAACACTTGAATGGGGTTTACGTTCACTTTAGTTGTAGGTAACTGTTAAGCAGCATAATACCTGACTGAAGTAGTAAAGGTTTTTCATGGAGTGGGGTATTTGAGCTATATTTAATGCTTTGTACTTATTTGAGGATATTGAGAGTTTGCCTTAACATGAAACTACAAACAAGGAATTAAAGTGACACTAAACTCTAATTTAAAAAAAAAAAAATTCAATTATGTATTCTTAATTTTTAAAAGTGCCTTTTATTGCTCTCCGCCTCCTCCAAATCTCCAAATATATATATATTTTTTTTATGTGTATGGAGTATCAATCTAAAAATTGCAGCGCTTACAAAATATATATTAGTATTATTCCACCTGTAATATTCCACCTGTGTATAAAAGATACCGAACTATGTAAAATAAATGAAAATAAATAAAACAGTGGTATAAATGTCCCATAATAAGTAATTCTGGAAATAATGAAACACTCATCCACCACAATAATTGATCCACCGTGTGTTACCTCCACCTCAGGTAAGAATGCAAACTCACCAGATATTGTTGCTGTCTATGAAAAGAAACTCAACATGCACTCATTACTGGGATGTCATCTCTTAGAAGGAATTGATTGATCCATTTGTCACATATCCACATATCCGACATGCCGTTTCAGCAGACATCTCCGATCGTGTGTACGAGCTAGCGGACATGTTTTCCCAGCGGACAAATTTTAAAGCATGCTTTGAAATTTGTCCGCTACAAACCTGTCCGTCAGATCTGTCCGCTGGTTAGTACACTAACCAGCGGACAGAACTGTCCGCGAATGCGTCAAATGGATTTGACGCATGCGCGGAAGCATTTTATTTCTGGGTTTGGTGACGTGGCGGCGTCAACGTCACTGCCACGTCAGCGCATCCTCAGATCGAGGGGATTTTCGTCCGATGGTGTGTACACGCCATCAGACCAAAATACGATGAAACGGTCCGTCGGACATGTTTGAGCGGACATGTCTCATCATGTGTACGCGGCCTAATAGTGTAGAATTTATTGGTGATAGCATTGATAATATATAAAAACAGTATCAAAGGTCAATAAAAGGACTGTAAAAACCTATGCCACTGTTGTCACTTACATCTCGTGACACAAATCTGGATGAGAATGGTGGCAGGACCTTAGGCATCAAACTGTTGACTCTACAGCAGTTTCGTGCCATGTGTGTCTTCAGTAGGGATGAGCCGAACACCCCTGGGTTCGGTTCGCACCAGAACCTGAGAACAGACCAAAAGGTCGTGTGAACTTTAGAACTCTGTTATGGGACTCGAACATTTGAAATCTAAAGTACTAATTTTAAAAGGCTAATATGCAAGTTATTGTCCTAAAAAGTGTTTGGGGACCCAGGTCCTGCACCAGGGGACATGTATCAATGCAAAAAAAGTTTAAAAAAACTTCAGTTTTTTTAGGAGCAGTGATTTTATTAATGCTTAAAGTGAAACAATAAAATTGAAATATTCCTTTAAATTTCGTACCTGGGGGGTGTATAGTATGCCTGCAAAGTAGCGCTTGTTTCCTGTGCTTAGAACTGTTAGCACTTTATATTTCAAACGTTCGAGTCCCATAGACATTAACAGGGTTCTAAAGTTCACACGAACTTGCCGCGAACACCCCAAATAGTTCGCTGTTCGGCGAACAGGCAATGTTCGAGTCGAACATGAGTTCTACTCAAGCTCGAAGCTCATCCCTAGTCTTCAGGAGTATGTATACTGAATAAAAAAGCGGCCTCTTTTATGTAATCTCTGACAGGAAATCATATTTTCCTATTCCGGGGTCGGCCCCCCAGCCTGCTGAACCTTTTCATGTCTTGTTGGGAATTAGATACTATATACAAAAAAGAATGGAATAATCTACTTTTTTTTAAAAACTGTATATCGATGATATCCTGTTACTATGAAGAGGAGATGAGACTTCTCTTAAAGGGGTGTTCCAGCCTTTTTTTATGTTTATTAAAAGTCAGCAGCTACAAAAAGTGTAGCTGCTGGCTTTTAATAAACAGACACTTACCTGCTCCGCGGTTCCAGCGACACGGCTGCCAGGGCTTCCGCTCCGCTCCGGATACCTGCGATTCCCGCACCACCACATCCCAGCTTCACGTCTACTAACCCCGAACCAGAGGACCTCGACATTCAGAGAATCTTTCTCGGGCCAATAAAAAGGTGCACAATGTTAATCTTATGTGTTGAAGACCTTTTCTAGTGCCGGTGACACATGAGTTTTAATCCAACTGCAGCTGGCTGGAAGACATTCTCAAAGGATTTTGAGCACCCAACTCTACTGGAACCCCTTGTAGACTCAACAGAACCTCGCAGAATGGAAAGCTGGACAAAAGTGGTTGAATGGTGGATTACGCCTAATAATAACCTGGTGGACCGAACACTGAAGTATCCCTTCCTGCCTATTCTGGGAGAACGTGTCTAGCAGCTGTCTTGTGGATACCAAGGCGGTGGCTGGGCCTTAGCCAACTGCTCTTTTGAGCTTGCTTCTGGTAAGCAGTCATTTCTAACTTCGGTGAAGGGATCACTCTCAGGCTTATGTTTGTCACTGCGGTGGTGTGCTACTGTGATTATCTCCCTAAATGCAGCATATACAACATTGGATGCATTCAGAATTACATGTTGGACTTATATTGTGCTGAAGTTCTATGCAAACTGCTTTATTGACTGTTTTTATTGATTTAATTTTTCATTCATATTTTTTCATTTAATATTTTTTGTGGCGCAGTTTTTCTTTTCTTTTCTGTATTTCTTTGTGTTATCACACGATAACTGCACCCTATGGTAGTTTCATCTACTTGATTCAATATTCTAATTGTTTTGTTATATGTTAATTAGCGCAGTTTTTTGCTTTTATTTTATTTTATTTATAAGCTAATCGCCTTACCAGCCCCTCGGCGGAAGGAGGAAGTGGGACAAGAAGTCCCACGCCTCCTGAAGCCCCCACTCCCCCCCCCAAAAAAAATAACATGCCAAATGTAGCATGCAAGGGGGCGAGTAGTGGATTAAGCGGAAGTTCCATATTTGGGTGGAACTCCGCTTTAAGAATTGTATGTTCTATTTAAATGAAAATAATCCTAACGTCAATTTGTTATTTTCTTACAGTAAAGTGGAAGTTACCTTTTTAGATTTAAATTTACTAATTATCAATGGAGAAATTTACACCAAATAGTTTTTCAAATTATCTGACAGAAACAGTTGTCCTTCTTGACAGTTTCCACCATCCTCCATGGCTTAAAGTGGTTGTAAAGGAAAAAAATGTTTTTCCTAAATAGCTTCCTTTACCTTAGTGCAGTCCTCCTTCACTTACCTCATCCTTCCATTTTTCTTTTAAATGTCCTTATTTCTTCTGAGAAATCCTCACTTCCTGTTCTTCTGTCTGTAACTCACCACTGTAATGCAAGGCTTTCTCCATGGTGTGAAGAAAGCCTCCTGAGGGGGGAGGGGGTGAGCAGGCAAGTCAGGACACTCTCTACTTTGCAGATAGAGAAAGGATCTGTGTGTTAGTGGGCGTCTTGTCACTCCTGCTCGCCCCCTCCCCCCTCAAGAGGCTTTTTCCAGAAGAAAGCTTTGCATTACGGTGTGTAGTTACACACAGAAGAACAGGAAGTGAGGATTTCTCAGAAGAAATAAGGACATTTAAAAGCAAAATCGAAGGATGAGGTAAGTGAAGGAGGACTGCACTAAGGTAAAGGAAGCTATTTAGGGGGGAAAAAAATGTCTTAAAAGAACAATTTTTTCGGTAGAGATGCAATTGCAGAGATGATGAAGATTTTATCCAATCCAATCTCTAGTGTTGAAAAGTAAAAAGGTTATAGTGGAAATACATTGGAGCAAACTATACAAGAGGTTGGGAATATAAAAAAAAAAAAATTAGACCCGAACACAAAAAAGGAAAATAAAATGTTTTGTCCTTTGATTATTAACTTTTTTTTTTTTAAGTCAGCAGCTACAAACACTGTGGCTGCTGACTTTTAATAAGGACACTAACCTGTCCATGGAGCCCGTGATGTCGGCCCCTCGAGGCCGATCCGTCCATCTGATTCAGTGCCAGAACCGCCATTCAAACTAAGGGAAACAGTGAGTGGAGCCTTGTGGCTTCACTTCCCGTTTTCCTACTGTGCATCCACGAGTTGCGTGGCGCTTAGCCACAGGTCCTAGAAGACAGTGGGCCTCTATTTCCCAGAAGACAACAGGAGGGAGAAGGAGACTGAAGAGTGGCAGATTAGGATGACTAACAATTTTTTTTTAAATAATCAAATAAAGTAGATATCCTTTCCTCAGCGCTCATAGAAAATAAATGTACCAAAAGCTGCTACTATAATAAAAAGAAAAACACTGTATCAAAAATAGGTTTACAATTGAATTCAAACATTAATAGCACTAAAAAAGCTGTTAAAGTTGATCCACAGTCCACTTAAATTGTGAAAGTAGCCAAATCTAAAATGAAAAGATTGTCCACTCCAGGAACAGGCAACAAAGAGAGAGATCCTTGCAGATATTGTTCCATACGATCACCGTCACCACACTGGTTGCATAGTAATCCCCCAAAGGTAATTCACTTACCAGATATTACTGGGTTCCTCTTATTAGTGGCCACTAGGGATGAGCCGAACACCCCTGGGTTTGGTTCACACCAGAACCTGCGAACAGACTAAAAGTTTGTGTGAACTTTAGAACCCTGCTAAAGTCTATGGGACTCGAACGTTAGAAATCTAAAGTACTAATTTTAAAGGCTAATATGCAAGTTATTGTCCTAAAAAGTGTTTGGGACCCGGGTCCTGCCCCAGGGCACATGTATCAATGCAAAAAAGAGTTTTAAAAAATGCCCGTTTTTTCAGGAGCAGTGATTTTAATAATGCTTAAAGTGAAACAAAAAAAATGGAAATATTCCTTTAAATTTCGTACCTAGGGGGGTGTATAGTATGCCTGTGAAGTAGCGTTTGTTTCCTGTGCTTAGAACTGTCCCTGCACAAAATGTAATTTCTGAAGTAAAAAAGTCATCAAATTTAATCACTCACCTTAGGGCAGGGGTGGCCAAGCAGTGGCCCGGGGGCCACATGTGGCCCGCAGAGCCCTCTGATGTGGCCCGCGACTTCCCGCTCTGGAATGGAAAGTCCAAATCGCAGGTTGCCGAACCGTCATACCACAGCATTAGTGTTGTGAATGAAGCTGGTGGTAGGGGGACCCTTAAATCACTTCTACAGAGCAGCAGATGTAAACAGACTTTTGTCCGTTTAAGCCCGCCTAACTCCAATCTGATCCAAAAAAAAAGCCCGCCTGCTCCGATCATTGTGGCCCATGACTGGTTACCAAGTTGCTTAAGCGGCCCTCGCTCTTCAAAAGGTTGGGCACTTCTGCCTTAGGGTCTGGTATGGATATTAAGGGGTACCCTGCGTCAAATAAAAAAAAATGATGTGGGGTTCCCCCCAAATATCCATTCCAGACCCTTCAGGTATGGTATGGATTTTAAGGGGAACTCCACCCCAAATTTAAAAAAAAAATGCCGGGAGCGATGACTTTGCGATGACTTTTCTCTGTATTGCCGGGAGCCAACAATTTATTATAGCCGCAAGTGATTTTAAATTACTTTCTTTCCTTCAGAAATGACACTATGTACAGGGACAGTTCTAAGCATGGGAAACAAGCGCTACTTTACAGACATACTATACACCCCCCCCCACCAGGTACGAAATTTAAAGGAATATTTCACTTTTATTGTTTCACTTAAGAGAATTATTAAAATCACTGCTGCCAAAAAAAAAAAAACAGTTTTTAAAACTTTTTTTTGCATTGATACATGTCCCCTGGGGCAGGATCCAGGTCCCCAAACACTTTTTATTACAATAACTTGCATATTAGCAAACAGGGTTCTAAAGTTCACACGAACTTGCCGCCAACACCCCAAATAGTTCGCTGTTCGGCAGGCAATGTGTTCTACTCGAACTCGAAGCTCATCCCAAGTGGCCACGAGTACATAGGAGGAATCCCTTCAGTTCTCCCATATAGACAAGTTTATCTCCCATGGTTGAGATTCTAGGTTTTTTCATTCTATTAACAGGTTAGGACCCACTAATTCGGGGTACTTTGTCGCAGTAAGTGGGCTTAGCACTATATGACTACATAGTGTGACCAAACCCCTGTATTTTTGAATATGTTCAGGTGTTTTTAACTAGCCTTGCAGGATAAATGTAATTTTTGCATGTGTGCTATAATCTGTTTTGTACTGTCTTTGGTCTTATAGCAGCACCATCTAAGGTGTATAGCATTTTTAGGGTGTGCCCTCTAAGTATGTTTTTGTATGTTGTATAGACCCTGACCAGGTCTCTTGGGCTGGAGCACCACTCCCCCTCCGTATTACCTCTTATTAGTGGCCACCAGTACATAAGAGGAATCCCTTCAGTTTTATCTCCCATGGTTGAGACACTAGGTTCTTTCATTCTATTAACAGGTTAGGACTAGAGTTGAGCGAACACCTGGATGTTCGGGTTCACCGGGTTTGGCCAAAATTTTGAAAAAAATCCGGGTTCGGGACCCGAACTTGACCCGAACCCGAACCCGAACCCCATTGAAGTCAATGGGGACCCCAAATTTTTGACTACTAAAATGTCTCTAAAAAACTAAGGGAAAGGGCTAGAGGCCTGCAAATGGCAGCAAAATGTTGGTAAGAGCATGGCAAGTACTCTGCAATCAAATGAGGATAGGGAAATAACTTAAAATAACATAAAATGCATAAAAAAAAGAGAAAAATCTTGACAAGCAGGAACCTTCCCCAATGATGGAACACTATTCCTCCCACTGATTACAATGTTGGGGCACTATTTCTCCCACTGACACAAATGATGGGACACTATTCCTGCCAATGATACCAATGATGGGACACTATTTCTCCCACTGACACAAATGATGGGACACTATTCCTGCCAATGATACCAATGATGGGACACTATTCCTCCCACTGATACCAATGATGCGGCACTATTTCTCCCACTGACACAAATGATGGGACACTATTCCTGCCGATGATATCAAAGATGGGACACTATTCCTCCCACTGATACCAATGACGCGGCACTATTTCTCCCACTGACACAAATGATGGGACACTATTCCTGCCAATGATACTAATGATGGAACACTATTCCTCCCACTGATACCAATGACGCGGCACTATTTCTCCCACTGACACTAATGATGGGACACTATTCATTCAATAATACCAATGATGGGACACTATTCCTCCCACTGATATCAATGATGCGGCACTATTTCTCCCTATGACACAAATGATGGGACACTATTCCTCCCAATGATACCAATGATGGGGCACTATTTCTCCCACTGACACAAATGATGGGACACTATTCCTGCCAATGATACATATGATGGGACACTATTCCTCCCACTGATACCAATGATGCGGCACTATTTCTCCCACTGACACTAATGATGGGACACTATTCCTCCCACTGATACCAATGATGCGGCACTATTTCTCCCACTGACACTAATGATGGGACACTATTCCTGCCAATGATACCAATGATGGGACGCTATTCCTGAAGACGTGCAAGGTCCTGCCGCCATTCTGGTCAAGATTGGCAGCACTAGATGTAAGTGACAACAGCCAAATATGTTTTTCCTCTCCTTTTATTGACTTTTGATACTCTTTTTATATATTATCTATGCTATCACCAATAAATACTACACTTTACAAGTTTTTCTTTGTGGTTGGTGATTCAGTTTGCTTGGTAATGTTGGATTCTTTGGGACCATGTATTGCTATAAAAGAGAGAGGTGTTTTGGCTCAATCTATTGGATATGTGACGAATGGATCATTCTATTCCCTGTAAGAGGTGACTGTAACGGTCAGGGGTTAATGCCGTTTACGATATTCCATTCCTCCAACCCATGACAGCTTCTCGACACTCCACAATCTAGCAGACAGGACCCATAAGAATTCCCCAGACAAACGAGACACACATCTCTGTTCTCTGGTTCAAAATTAAAAGGTACTTTACTGAGAAAACTCAAGCTTCTTATATATACCAAAAGCATGCTGCAGTAATCAAAGGGACAATGACACACTCCACCCACAACATCATACAATGGGTACTAACGAGCCTCCAATACATACACATCCTTTAGTCAGACTTTTTGGCACCGGTCTGACATAATTAACACTAACTGATTACTACAGCTGACAAATCAGACATCATGACTTTTTAGATTGTGCTAACTCACAACACACATTATCATCAATAGAACTTTCACACAATACAGTGTTATTTAGCATCACACAATGAACAGGTCTTTAGAAGCCAAACTAAGATTAATTTACCTGACAGTAACAGACTTAATTACCTATGTTCCACATTGAATGAATCACTGTCCTATTGACCTGTTGGGTTCAGAATTAATCACCTGTAATATTTCAAGATATCCTGCAATACATTGTGAATTATCATTACTGTCCCATCTCATGTAATTCAAGATATAATTTCTCAGTCATCCTATGCCTCTAGTGGACATAGGATGACCCTAGACACATTGGTGAAGCTGAAACAGTACCCCGCATTCTTCAAGAGTCTCTGGGTCCAGGGGGCCATACTGTTATAGTGAAATTCCAGTAATGAGCACAATTTGTTGTTCTATTTATTATACAGCAATAATATCTGGTGAGTTTGCATTCTTACCTGGGGTGGAGACAACACAGGGTGGATCCATTATTGTGGTGGATGAGTGTTTCATTATTTTTTAAGGATTACTTTACAATGGGACATTTATACCACTGTTTTATTTAATTTATTTTACATATTTGGATATCTCTGATGCCTCGTACACACGATCACTTTTTGTGACGAAAAAAAAATGTCATTTTTCTTCATGAAAAAAAAACGACATTTTTCAAACTTCATTTTCAAAAATGACGCTGCGTACACACGATCATTTTTGGAAAATGATGAACAAAGTGATGACACTCTAAAGGGGAAGTTCTATTTGCCTTGAGGCTGCTTTTAGCTGGTTACTTGTTAGTAAAAGACAATTCCTGCTTTTTTTGTCTGTTACAGTGTGATGAATGTGCTTACTCCATTATGAATGGTAGTTTTACCTCCCGTCTCCTAACTTGCTTCTGGGCATGTGCGGGTTTAAAACGTAATTTTTGCCCACACGCGATCATTTTTTATGACACAAAAAATTACATTTTAAAAAAATGACATAAAAAATTCAAGCATGTTCGAATTTTTTTTTGGACGTTTTTCAGAAGACATAAAATTACATTTTGCCCACACACGATCATTTTAAATTACATTTTTAAAAATGTCATTTTTTTCATCACAAAAAGTGATCGTGTGTACGCGGCATCAGGCACAAGGTAAAATTCCTATGCTATTATATATTTTGTAAGCGCTGCAATTTTTAGATTGATGTTTTTGGGTGTTTTTTGCATATTCACACTAATTTTTTGCAACCTTTGAATACCAATAAACGCTGACATTTTTTGGTTTACAACTCACAAAGTATGTTACAAGAAGGCAGGCACAGTAGGAAATTATTTAATTAAAAATACATTACAGGGCTATTTAGTATTGAATGTGTATGAATTATTTTTGTAGAATAAAGCCTTGTACACACGCTCAGTTTTCTCTGCAAGAACCAGCATGAAAAGTGCTGACAGAGCATTCTTGCCGAGTAAACCATGTGCGTGTACGAGGCTTTGAGGTTTCTTGTCAAGAGCCTGCTCTCTATTTTCTTGTTGTGATTCTCCGCAGTGTTTTCCTGTCGAGAAACCAGAGCGTCTGTATACTTACCTGTCGCCGTGGAAACCCGCGTATGCTCGAAATGACTTCAACGCATGCGCGGTAGCTTCCAAGGCTTAGGTATGTTGTAGTAAGATGGCAGTGACTGCCTTCGAATGTGACAAGCGCATGCTTGTTGTAGTCGATGATGTCACTGCGTGCCATTCAAAAGAACAGCGGAGAGAATCTTGCCAGGAATCTCGTCATGAAAAATTAAGTTTTTTTCCTATCGAGATTCTGAGCTTAAGAATGCTGTTTAGTGTCACATTAAATAGGAACTGTAAGCAGATCTCAGTTTGCAGCGCCAGAGAACACAGCAAGCAGGCATGTAGGGCAGTTTTTTTTGTGTGTGTCTTCTGCAATAAAAGCATGCCTGCTGCATTTATTTTTGTCTGAGTATAGATCCTTGTTTGAATCCACTGTTCAATGACTCACTACCTTTACTGGAAGTCTACGCATAACTAGCGTTATACAACTGAATTTTTTTGTGTGTAAATCAAAGAGTGCCTAACCAGTGGCCCAGGGGCCACATGTGGCCTGTTGAGCCCTCTGATGTGGTCCATGACTTCCTGCTCTGGGATGGCGGGTTGACAAGCCCAGATCACAGGTTGCCGACCCACCATCCCAGACAGGGGCGGACTGACAACTCATGGGGCCCCCGGGCAAAAGAAGATTATGGGGCCCCTGGGTTTACAGATGGCCGTTACGCCAGGAGTAAGTAACAAACAAAACAACATATATAGTACAACAGTCAGGATCTCACATCAGTCCTCCCTTACAACAAAGTCCCAACATTCTCCTTATACATCACAGTCCACAGTGTGCCACCTTACGGCAGAGCCCCCCAGTGTGCCACCTTACAGCAGAGCCCCCCCCCAGCGTGCCACCTTCCATCCTACCTATACATACAGTATATATACACACACCATATATACATACACAGTATATACACACACACACTATACATACAGTATATACACACACACTAAACATACACACACATGGTATATACACACACTATACAACACAC